>JANFOE010000969.1:2500-426300 GCA_025667525.1 Glebionis coronaria | reverse complement strand
ATATGTTATATATATATATATAAATAGTGGCAAAAAGATTTGTGACTATCACTCCAAGTGTGTGAGGTCTCAAGTTCAATTCCCACTAGGTGCAAACAACCTTGAAGTGGCCACGCCAACCTCCTGAAAAGGGAGGGCTTTAACTAGTTTGAGTCTGTGTGGCGGTGGGCTCAAACCCTGTGGATTAGTCGGCCAATGAGTTGGAAATCACGGTTACCAAAAGAAAATATATATATATATTATATATATATATATATATATATATATATATATATATATATATATATATATATATATATATATATATATATATATATATATATATATATATATATATTATATATATATATATATATATATATATATATATATATATATATATATATATATATATATATATATATATATATATATATATATATATATATATATATATATATATATATATATATATATATATACATATATATACATATATATATATATATATATATATATATATAATATATATATATATATATATATATATATATATATATATATATATATATATATATATATATATATATATATATATATATATATATATATATATATATATATATATATATATATATATATATATATATATATATATATATATATATATATATATAGTATAATTATGACTTGATACCAAACCTCTAATCTATGTTATATGTGATATGGCACTTATAAACCAATAGAATTTGTTTGTTAGCTAAAAAATCTCTCAAAGCTACCAAAAATAGTGTCTGAAAACGCAGTTTGCAAAAAGCGAGACGCAATTTGGAAAAAAACCGCGTTTTGATACCGCATGTATATATAATAGGTTTATAGTCAGTTTTTCATTATTCTATCCACGAGAAACCTCCCCCCCCCACATCACACAGAACCCTAAAACAACAGTCACTATCTTTTGACCCTCTTCTTGATTTCCGGTCTTCATCACATTCTAATTATCTCAAATATCATGTTTTCTTTATCATCAATTGATTGCCAATCAAAAGATTGAATATGCGCGTCTATGAAAAAACCTTTCATGGATAACATTATGAGATATCACAAGATGCTTTAGTAACTGTTGCTTACATTTGAAGTGTGGTTCGTGTTTTGCAGATCCGGATCTCATCAAGCCTAATTAAAAAAAAGCAACCGTCAATGTGGTTCGTGTTTTGTAGATCCAGATCTCATCAAACTTTGTAATGATTTCCAGTTATTAATACAGTTTGAAAGGATTGATTGTGTTATTGTAATGATTTTTAGTTATTAATAAGGTTTTAATTGATTGATTGTGTTATTATTTGTTTTATATGTTGTTAACTTGATTATTTTTTTTTGTCTATATCATTCGGTTTTTGTAGGTCGTCATCTTCACACAATTATTTTTTTACCATAGTTGATACGCACAAGAATCTTATCTTTTTATATTTGTTTTGGGGCAAATTCCATTGAATGATTAATTATATTAATTTGGATTTGCAAATCTCTTTACAGGGAATGGACTTCACCACTAACAAGTTGAGGTCACTTGTGAAGAAGTTTCTATCTTTGATTCAGGCACACGTCGATGTTTAGATAACTGACATCTAAACATTGAGAATGTTATGCATTCGATTCATAAAGAAGCATGCCAACCAGGTGTGTTTGTCTATAAAGTCGTGTGATTTTTATGCATTGGGGGATTTTTTATGTCTCAATCTATCAATCTTTACTAAGTTACTGATTTATGTAACAATTTAGTATTTTTTTTATTTGTGCATTCCATTGAATTCAAAAAAAATATTGGATTTCGATTAGCTCTCTTTTTTGTAAGCAAAAGATTGGATTTTGATTAGGTTGTAAAAGGTCTTGTATTTGTATAGGCTTAGTGGCTCTAACTGCTGGTTTGGGTGAGAAATCAACAGAAATATTGGAAGATTCAGTCACTCCCATGAGGCGCGGTCCATACTTCTCTCGATTCTAGGTGTTACACCAGGTCATTTATTGGATAAAAAGGGCATGATAAGTTTCTTGTAGAATTAGAAGAACGAAAAGCAGAAGCAAAAGAACGGAGATCACAACAAACCCACGAGGCGGGGTCCATATTTCTCTCGATACTAGATGTCATACCAGTTGATTTAGATGATGACGAGTGTATTTTATACTGTATGATATACATAGTTTTGCATCCGTAGCTTGGAGTCTCTTATTTCAAAAATCAATAAGGAGATAAACTATTTAGGGGGCGTTTGGGATTGCTAATCTGCATACTGTATTTTTTTTGCATTGACCAACGCTCTATTTAAAACTACTTGCTATTTTATGCGGTATTTAAGAAAAAAAAATTGGGTAATCATTTAAATAAGCAATCCAAAACACCCTTAAGTGTAATTACCCCTAATAAGTAGAATTAGTTTTGTTTCAGCTATTCCTGTATCAGTTATTTGACCATTAAGTAATAAAAGTTCGAGTCACTATGCCCAAACACTTGAAACAGTATGCTAAACAGGTAAATATGCTTCATAGCTTCTTGATTATTTTTTTGTTAGTTTAGGAATGGTTATGCCATTAGGATGTGGAGTTGAAACTACATGGAAGCGGTTGATCAAAGGGGGGAGTGGCATTCAAGCTTTATCTGCCGATGTCTTAAAGATGAGTGCATTTGATCAAGATACTCAGTCGCATACATTTGATCAGTTGACTTCTAAAGTTGCTGCTATTGTACCGTGTGGTACAAACCCTGGCGAGTTCAACAAGCAATCATGGATGGATTCTAAGGTTTACTATCTTAAGAAAAGTCTTTGCCAAATGCTAAATATATTTTTTTGATACTTAATTAACCAATCTTTTAATTGCGGTGTTTTTCGCAGCATAGTAAATCAATTGCAAGGTTTATAAGCTAAGCACTGTGTGCTAAAGACGAAGAACTTAGAGATGCAAATTGGATTTCCTCAGAGCAAGAGGATAAGGAGAAAACCATATGTTATGATAAACTACATATGTTTTCACTAGAGGTGGTAAATGGGCAGGTGGGGTAACGGGTCGAAATGGGTACTTTTTGGTAGGGATTGAAACTAGTTGGAGTAAATTTTTTCCTCCTGACTCCTGAGTTATACCATTTTGGTAATCAGCCAATGGTCTAATATTATTTAAAAAATAATCTAATTTTTGGAATAAAATGAACGGCCCTGTAAGCTATTTCTAATAGAGTCGAAAAGTAAGATAATATAACAGAACCAAATTGACTCATTCAAAACTATATTGGTTAATGATTCTACAGTTTTTTTCTTTTCATTATTATTATACATTGATTATGACTTGAAGAAATTAGGGAGTTTATATAGGTGGGGGGAAGTAGAACCATCGGTGATGCATCACAATTGATATGTGAAAAGGTTTATTTTTGTCCTTCTTTGACATTTATGTTCTTCTTTCTTCTGGCTATTGATTTCTTAATCACATTACAAAATCCGTTTTATGTCATTATTCTTTTAATCCAGCTGCGTCATCTTAGTCCTTTTTTTGTCCCTCGAATATTAATCAACATCGCTGCTGGTCATGTGAGCAAGAAGTATGGGTCCCAGGTGCGTAATTATATTAAATTTAGGGACTCTTCTTTTAGTTTAATTGTTATTTTTATGTTTCTATAATGAATTTTCTGGTTCTAATATTGAATTTAGGGACCCAACCTGTAGTGACAACACGTGCCACGAATGAAAATTCAATACGCGATGCAGCAAGAATGGTTCAGTTTGGAGATGCTGATGTTATGGTGGCTGGAGGAACAGAATCCAACATCGATGCTTTATCTATCGCTGGCTTTCACAGGTAACAATTCACTCTTGATTGTGTGTTCAATATTTTGTTAGCACTTTATGTGATACAATCTCTTTCCGGGCATGTCAAGGGAATTAGCAACAAAAATACAACTCAACCCCTCAAGAAACTTCAAGTCCTTTCGATTGTGATCAAGATGGATTTGTGTATGTTAGTTAATATTGTAGCAGATAGAACATTTTGCCACAAGTCAAATAAAATTAAAATGGATCAAACTGTATATCATACATAGTATTAATCATATTTATATTAATGGCATCGTTTAAGGATATTTTCTTTTAAAACTTTTTAGTCTGCATATATAGATGAGAAAACCATTCATACCAAAAATAGAAACATAAGACCTAAAGTTGCAAACTGTTCTTGTGGATGCAGGGTGTATGGAAGGCTCAAGTTCTAAAACTGGAAAATAGCAAAAAGCTTTCGATTATATATGCTGTTGTATCCCACTTCTGAAGGGCTACAACACTATTAGCATTAAAAGTTGTGATTTCTCAATCCTTTTTCCTATCGTAATATGTTTTTTGGTGTGTTTTTAGGACTAATGAGAAATTCTTAGTCTATTTGAGACGGATATTGAAATTGTGAATATTGAGATACCAAATGAAGAATCGAAAAATGATCCCGAGCCCTTTGATTTGAGAGGCGATTCCTTATCTGGACGTTATGTAGACGTGACACAAAATGAGGATACTAAAACTCTTTTGATCAGGGATTCTTCTTGAGATGTAGATATTCAGTTTTTGAATTCTAAAAGGTAAGATGAGCATTCTAAAGTTATTGATGTTTCTGAACTTCTGAGTTTTTGTTATTTATGGTTGGTCTATATATTTTAAGTATACATAACTTGGGCCTTATTCATTCTAATTCGAAGCCAGAAAACATTCTTCTTGTGTCACTAGAGTATCTTAAAGTGCCTGATTATAACGTATGGATAATTACTGGTTTTGCAATAACCAGTATGACAAATTTGGTGTTAGAGGGTGCCAACATCTGACCATCAGGATATGAGCTACAATCTCTACCATGTACTGTCCTCCACCAGATGTCATTTTATGTACTGATTCCATTTATATATGTTCAAATGTGTCTCAAAGTTGTGTTTCTTTGATACTTGTTTCTAGAAAGTCTTTACTAACATATTGTTCTATATAGGGCATGGATTGAGTTACCCATGTGATATCTAGATTATTGGTCGCAATCTTTTAGATATCTGCTTGGTAAGTTTGATATATTGATTCCCCGATACAATTAGTGATTTTGTGTCTTTGCTTATGTCAACTATGATTATTTTTAATAGGGTGTGGCTTTGTTCTAAACACGTGAGAATTTTCAACATCTTATCAGATTTCCTTTTTGTTTTTCGTTCTCCATACTGATCAATTATTACTGTATTTGTTGATATTCATGGCTTCTTGGCTCGTGGCATCAGGTAAATTAAAATCTACTAAAAATTAGAGGTTTCAACTTTGAATTATTTACCATTGAATAGCGTTTCAGTTAGGGTAATAGTTTAATTAAAAAGGGGATCTCCTTTTGGAAGTTCTTGATCAAAACCAAACTTTTATAAGTTTTAAGCAAGATGTGCTTCCTACTACAACTTTTAGGAAAAGTATCTGACCTGATTGTAACTTTTACGATAGAGTTGTATGTATATTATCAAGTTTCTTTTGTGGTAAGATTGAGTTGTGTCTCATTAGGAAGTTTCTCTAGGAGTTGTCTACCAGTTCACATGACTCTCAACTTTTTTACGGTTTGACCTACTATATACCCATATTTAAACAATTATCTTAGGATGTTCTTTGGTCCTGGTGGCCCATATGCATTATTGTACTTTGTAGGTGTATATGATTAAGGAATCCGGATACAATATAGGAAGTTTATTTTGTTAACCAGGTTTGTCCTAATTTATGCAAGAAAGATCTTTATTTATTTGTTTTGATGAATTCTCAATGGTTGCATTTTTTGACAGATAGTA
Organism: Glebionis coronaria; assembly: GCA_025667525.1. Classification (NCBI taxonomy): domain Eukaryota; kingdom Viridiplantae; phylum Streptophyta; class Magnoliopsida; order Asterales; family Asteraceae; genus Glebionis; species Glebionis coronaria. Next base: position 420,485 of record JANFOE010000969.1, on the reverse strand, counting down.
TTGATTTTATGGTGATCTGAGTTATTGGTCCGACGGGGGTTGGGAAGTCTACTATTATGAGTGAGATTTATGGCTTTGATGCAACGCTTTTATAATTTTTATTTCAAATGGCATAACTACCATAAGCAAATTTGATGATATCATTCAGGAAGTTTGATGTTACAAGATAGCAAAAATATGTATGGCTCATATATGTCGGCAAAAATGTATCACAACTATATGATTTTGTTATCTATTTTTTTCATTTTGAGTTGTTTATGATGATTGCACACCCAAAAGTTACGACAATGCACCATTAGTAGGCAAAAAAGATTTCTTTAATATATTAACTGTAAAAACATGGTCAACAGGAAAACAAAGTTGTGTAGTGGAAGCACTAACTAGATGTCGCAAATGTTGAAAATCAATGGGGCAATTCAAGTCTATTTTTAATCCATACATGGTATGAATGAAACTATAAAAATGAAATTATAAAATATAGCCAAAAGGGGATTAGCTAAAAAATGTTTGGATGTGGTATGTTCTACTAAGGGATAGACTATTTCCTCGCGGGAGATTATGTGTCCTGATTGGCAGGGACTTGCAAACTCTGTTTTACCTCATTTGCCTAAAGAAGCAATGAAGGTCAGCAGGTTATTAAAAAACTCATGTTCGAAACAGATTCTATTGGCATATCTCTCCTTGGTGCCTGATAACAAGTTTGTCGAACAATTTATTAAAGTTCTTAAGTGCTTAAATATATCCATATATGATAAATGTTGATGTGAACCATAGCTATTGGTACTTAAAATTTTCAAAAAAATTGTATCACTTTGCTAGGATTGTTACTACCATGAAGCGAGAGTTTTCGATGAACTTTTGTTTACAAACGTGGATCATCGTGCTATTAGCTCAACATTCCCGAACCAACCAAAAGTAACCATTCCTTAGGTAACAGATAATTAGAAGTCGATTTTTCTGAAATATAAAACCCCTAAACTGCGGTATCTGTATGTTAACAGAATACATAGTCTGCTTCACACGAGTAGGAGGCATGCTCATGTCTGGAACTGCCAACGCAAATTAGATTGTCAGAAGTCAAATGGTCATGGGGACAAGAGCTACAGAACACATAAAAGCACACACACACATGAGTAAACATTTCCTTTGTTGGAAAATTATTTTGAGTTCATCGTGGATCGATGCGCTGATTGATGGGGTAAGTTATTGATTTTAAACGCAAAATGCTTTTGATCCTTTTCGCAATACTTAAAGTTTTTTCTCAATATTTTTACAATAGGGTCTTAATTCATTTAAAAGCTTTTGCAATTTGAATCAGCTCTTGGGATAGCCTTGAACTCAAAGACGACTATTTTGTCGTTTTCTGTAGATTGCTTTTTGCATTTTCAGTCTTATTCCTTTGGCTTATTTCAAATTTCTTTTTACCGAAGTCTTATTTAGGTCAAGAGAAGCTTGTGTGTTTAATTTCAGCTTATGGCATCAACTTATGGCTTAATGGGCTAAAAAGCCCATTAAGAATAAGCTGTTTGGTATAAGCTTACTTATTTCACATTTTCAATTTTTGGGCCTTTGGAAAAAGTTGTTCAGAATCAAATTTTGAGTCAAGTAGTGGTTTTTGGGCTAATTTGGGCCACTTTTTCTTATTGGGCCAATTCTAAGCCCATTAAGGGACTGTTTGGACTTTAGCCCATTTTCTAGGCCCAATAAGGGTAATTAGGTAATTTCAAATTCATTTTTGTGTTATTTAGGTTAAAATTAGCTAGTTTGCAAGTTTTTATAATTTTTTATAAATTTTGGATTTTTAATATTATTTTAATATTATTTTATTATTAAAATTAAAATTTAGATTTTTCAAGTTTTTACATTTTTCTTAGGTTAAATACATAAAGTTAGGAATTTTACAACTTTTAGAATATTTTTATTGTTCATAGATTAATTTTTATAATTATTTTAAGTTTTAATAGATTTTAATTGTTTTTAAATAGTTTTAATTTAAAATTTTCAAAAATAGTTTTAAATTAAGTTAGGGTATTTTAGAGGTTTACAAAGTGATAAAACTCATTTTGGGCTTTTTGTTAATTAAATTGATTTTTAGGGCTTTAATTAGCATTAAAAAATCATTATTCAATTAAATAAAAGGTTTGAGTGATTTTTTATTTTTTGTAAACTCTATTTACATTATTTAGGATTTATTGCAATTTTTTAGGAATTTTTAGAGTAAATTTTTAATTTTGGTGCTTTTACGGTTTTACATGTACGACATTTTCGTCTTAGTGTAAATCGTCATCGTAACCGTCATTCTCTTCTTATCACATTTCTATTTTCTTTCTCATAACAATATAATCACAAAGTTAATCATTTCATTACACACAAACCAAGCCTCCTTGAGAACGATCCCCGCTTTGGGTCATTTGTGCACGATTTTCCTAAATAGTCGTACTTACCCCTATTTTACCTCCTTTTTCTAAAGGTGTGTAAAAACACTACATCATTTTGGCGCCACTGCCGGGGAGGCGTGTTGTGTTTTGATTTGGAAATTGTTGTTTTTATATATAGCCATAATATCTATTGTATTAATAGCACTCTACTAATACGTATTATCCGTTTTTCGTTTTTTGTGTGAATATTATTACTATATTGTATACGTAGAACAATAAATACACAAGTACTCCAAAAGTGAGAAATCACAACCTTGACTTGGGAGGTCATTACCCAATCATTGTATTCGAATCTCAAACCAAAGAAAAAGGCAAAAATAGATAAATACTTTCGTGAAGCTCGATTTTGAAAAATACAAACTATAAGGTGGGTATAAGGTGGATATTATAAAATATATCCTAAGGAAAAAGGCTCTTAAGTGCTTCGAGCCGCCTCATTTCCCCGCTTGCTTGTGAGTATTTGATTTTGAGAGCTAATCGAGGGTTTTGCCGCCCAAAGTATTATTAAGTATCATATATACTTTCTTGGTTTCATTTGATTAAACCCTCTTGAACGTTTTGGTGTTCCACCAACGTTCTAAAGTCATCGAAGGCGTTCACTTCACGTGATCGTTTTCATTCCTTGAGGCTTCTTTTAATCAAGAGATTTGATTAAGGAGGAGATTTGTAGATTTTGGTCTACTTAATACAATCACAAAAATCCAAAAAAAAGTAAAAACAATCAAAAACCACAAAAAAATTGGAAAAATACAAAACACCAAAAAGAATCTTCTTTGCTCATCCCCTCGTTGTACGTGACGCTTATGCAAACTCGCTCCAAAGCAAGACGCGCACGTAAACGTCGTCAAAAGGAAGGAAACCAAACATCTTCTAGTGAAGAATCTCCCATTGTCGAACCCATTGTAAGAGAAGAACCAACCATGGCGAATCGTACTATGATGGAGTTACTTCAAGCACCCACCGAGGGTTATGGAGAGGCTATTGTGATTCCCTCTATCCTTGCATAGAATTTTGAAGTGAAAACAGGTTTGTTGTCGATGATCCAAAACAACAAATTCCGTGGTGATGAGAAGGACAATCCACACAACCATATTCGCCAATTCAATCGTCTTACCGCCACTTGCAAGTTTAAGGATGTTGCTAATGACTCGATTAAGATGATGCTTTTTCCGTATTCCTTAGCGGGGCCCGCTAAAATTTGGTTAGAGAAAGATCCACCCAATTCTATATTGACGTGGAAGGATCTCGTGTCTAAGTTTGTGAACCAATTTTTTCCGCCCTCTAAGACTACGCATTTGAAAAACGAGATTTCAAAATTTTCACAAGAACTTAATGAAATTTTTTCAACGACTTGGAATAGGTTTAAGGAAATGTTACATGAGTGTCCTCATCACGGTTTTTCCGATTTGCATCAAATTGACACGTTTTACAATGGACTTAATGATCATGAAAGGGATTATCTTAATGCCGCCGCGGGTGGTAATTTTTTGTGTAAAACAGTTGAGGAAGCTTTGGTGATCATTGAGAATAGATCTAAGGTGTATAGTCCTCGTAGCACGTCTAGTGTTCGTAAGGCTTCGTCTTCGGCTTCACCTTCTTTGTCTACTACCATCGATGCTTGCCAAATTGAGGCTAACTTAGAAAACAAAATCTTTGATAAACTTAAAGGTCTTTTGATTGAGTTCAAAGTTGGAGAACCAAGTGCTCACGCTACGGCTAAAGCGGTTGAGGTTTCATGCATGTATTGTGGTGGAGGTCATGATTTCTCCGAGTGCATTACCAACGGTGTTAACACTTCGAGTGCCTACGCGGCCACGGGAACTTACAACCAAAACGGTCAAGTTACCCGCTCTAATCAATTGACTCCACCAGGTTTTGGTTCCAATCAAAATGCTAACAACAACTATCGCAACAATCAAGTTGGTTTCAAAAACAATTACCACAAGGGAAACTACGGTAATCAAGGGGCTAACAATCAAGTTTCAAACAAAAATCAAAATGATTTTCAAAACAACAACAAAAGTTTGCAAACTTTGAAAGATCTTCCAAATGAATTTGTTGAATAAGCTAATGGGAACGATGCTAGGTTTGACAACATTCAAAGAGAAATCATTAGCCTAAGATCCGAGTTTAAGAACGACTTGAAGAAAGAGTTGAAAAATGAGTTAGCAAATGAGCTTAAAATCCATACCAACAAGATGGAAGGAAATGTAACTAGGTTACAACAAAACCAACAAAAAATGGAACAAGGGCAACATGAAATTAAGCAAGAGATGATTAAAGCCGAGAAAAGGCAATCCATGTTTGAAGATAAAATTTCATCTATTTGAGGCAATTATGTGTAAACCGTCTTCGAGTAGTCTTCCTAGCAACACCGTATCAAACCCTAAGGGTGAGATGAAAGTGATTACCACACGTAGTGGTAAGACACTTAAGGAACCGACTCCTCAACCGATTTCTCCTACGGAGGAAGCAATTGAGGAAGAACCCGAGGTGGTGGTCCAAAAGGAGCATGTCTCAATCCCACGAAGTACCGCTCCATCCACACCTACGGTTGACCCATTACCAACATTGGAACCCGAGATTCTAAAGGCTATGCCTATGCCTCAAACCACACCACCTTTGCCCTATCCATCGAGACTTAGAAAGGAGAAACGTCAAGAGCGCGACAATTACCAATTTGATCTTTTTATGAAAATGTTTCATGATTTGCACTTTAATGTGAGTTTCGTCGATGCTTTGGTCATGATGCCTCGATTTGCCGCTAACTTTAAGAGTATGTTGAACAACAAGGAGAAATTTCAGCAATTGTCTAGTTGTTCATCGGTTTATCTTAATCGCATACCTCAAAAAGTCGGTGATCCCATAAATTCTTGATCCCTTGTGCAATTAAAGATATGGAAGAATCCTTTGCCTTGGCCGATCTTGGTGCTAGCATTAACTTGATGCCACTTGCAATCTTCAAGTCGCTCAATCTTCCTAATCTTACTCCTTCACTAATGTCTATCGAGTTGGCCGACCATTCCACGATTCCCGCATGTGGATTGGCGGAAGACGTTTTTGTGAAAGTGGGAAAGTTCTATTATCCGGTAGACTTTATCGTTGTCGATATTCCCACGGATCCTCAAGTTCCTCTCATTTTAGGTCGTTCGTTTTTAGATACGTCTATGGCTTTGATCGATGTTCATGCTAGAAAGATCACCTTACGTTTCAACGACGAGGAACTTGTTATAAACGCAACTCAAAACTCTCAAACTTCTCATGTTTATTCTGTTGCAACCATAAACCTCGTTGATATGATTGACGTGGTGTGACAATCCGTCAATTTATGGTTGATATTTTATTCTCAAGTATTATTTAAAAACATTATTTTAATGTTATATTATGAACTCACTTATTTTTGGGAAGAAATTTGGATTTACGTCTTGAAGTAGCATCGACTACGTCTAAACCGGAGGATTCTACGTTACGTGCTTGCGTTTACATACACCTTTTTGGTGACAGTCCGACATTTCAGAAAATAAATATATCCGTGAATATTGTTTTGGGATTTTAAATTTGTGTAGGTTCATAAACTCACAAATTTACGAGAAGAAATTAGGACTTACGTGAATAATTTAACCTCCTTTACGACTAAACCGGAAACCTTAGGATTACGTATTTACGTTTTCGAACTCCGTTTTTGATGAGACAATTTTTATTAGATTTGTTTTGTGCCGTTGATTCATAATTTATAAAAACGTTTTTCGTAAAACGACCCGAGGGCACGCAAATCGAGGAAATTAGAATCGAGGAGTACCCGTAAATTAGTGGGATGGGACAAGTTTTACACTTGCCCACCCCACTATATGGATGGCTAAATAAGCTCCAACACACTCCATGATGTGTCAAAATTTCAACTAACAAGTTAACACTTGTTAACTTGAAGCTTACAAAGTAAGCTACCAACATCAAAACCATTTCTTCCAAACCATTCACTCATTCTATCCCATGCAAACCACTCATACTCTCCTCCCTCTCTCTCAATATTTCGTCCACTCTTCACCCAAAACAACCCCCATTTGATCTTGATTCAATCATAAATCATATGTATTATTTACATATGATGAAAACCCATTGAAGTTATAAAGATTGGAGGTGATCTTAACATGTAAAAAGGAGTTTTCAAGGGAGTTTGGGGCTTATTTCTCAAGGAGTTTTCATGAAGAACAAGGGATGATTTTTGGAGGAATCTACAAATACTTGCTGATCCTAGAAGTGATATTGATATCTTATAAGATTGGTTACCCAAAACCAAGTCTTGTTCATCATCAACCCCATCTTTTCATCACTTTGGTGGTATAGAGATTGTTCTTCCCATCCTCTTGTTATTTTGATTATGTAATCATGTATTTTCTTTCTTATTGTATATGTATATTATGAATATATGATGATAAAAATATTGTGTATGGATCAAGTGTTGATAAATATGATTAAAAAGATGAAAAACCATAAGAAACAAGGCTAAAATCTTGCTTAAATTGTTGGCTGTATAAAAACAGTAAGTAACCAAGTTATGAACTGATAAAATTGCATGGTGGAATCCATTTACAGTAAGTGTTATATGTCATACACATGTGAGAGTTGGCCATGCAATGGAATCATCAAAATGAGTGAGATATGATCAAAACAAGATTAGTGTACCAATCTGAATAGTCTGTTTTGTAGGGACTGTTAAGGATAGTTAGACATCGAATGAGCAGTAGCTATAACTAACTTATTTGTAGCACAGAATATGAAGTTTACGCCATCCAAAAATGAGATTCTATCTCCTTATAGAACTCAAGATATGATAAAAATGGTGAAAATGAAACTAAAAATCAGATTTTGAAGAATTAATGTTTAATAGTATTATATAAGCACTCAAACTAATATAGTATAAAATGTGAATTAAAACCCACTAACTTATAAATTTCATTTATATAAATATGTATAAGGTTAAATAATAGGACACTTTATAAAAATGGTAGTTGAATAAGATTTATAAGTTATAAAAACTATAAACATGATTTTTACGACTTTTTCGGCTATTACCGTAAAATTAACGTTTTTCGCCAATTAAAACTTAGATGATCAAACCCGTCTAATCTAAAGTTTTTAAAAGTCATATACTGATATATAAGTACCTAGTACAAGTAAAAACCGATAAGACCCGGACTTTACAACATATAGACATTAACGGGCCAAAGTAGCCTTATTGGACTATACACCCGACTAGTTGGAAAAACACTTATAAACTTACTTATTGGGCTTAACCCATTTGGGCCCAACATGTAAAGTATAATACTGATATTAAAGGTATAATTGGGCTAATGAAAAGTATTGGGCTTGTAATGGGCGTATTGGGCCGAAAACATGTAAATAAGTAAAACTAGTAAGCTAGTATAAAAGTTACCAACGCATAACAATAAATGAGTAAATGAGAATGCATAAACCCACTTGATCATCATCATATATAAAATCATCATATGTATACATAATTGTTATTTTGATAAAGTCATTGGACAAAATTCTAAGACAAGTATTATTTGTCTAGGTTTCCGTGATTGAAGCACGTACCGTACATCCGAATTGCCGATAACCCGCCTTTCCCAATCAACGTGAGTTCATAGCCTCGCACTCTTTTAAATGTTTTTATGAAATGTTTTATAAACCCGCGAGGGAGATAACATGTTAGTTTTTATAAAATAGGATACTAGTTGTCCCGATTGTCTGTTTATTGATTTGGACCCGAATGATTGTATTACCCGATGAATGATTAAATGACCCGATAGATGAATGAAATGGATTATTAAAGTTAGGTTATGTCACTAAAAGTCCCATTAGCATGAATTGTGAACTACCGGGATTTGGTAGACGCTTATGCATATAATAGTACTATTTGGGGACGATCACCCCAGTTCACGCCTTGACGGTTGATCCCCGTCGTGCCACATTGATTGGTAAGCGAATTTATGTATGAGAATATTTACACAATCGTGATTATTGTGACTACACGCTAACTTAGATGGGCAAATTGAGTTTCGGGCTAGATACCCGTTGTTTGTTGTAGTAAGCTAACAATGTCATGCGGCTTATAATAATCCAAATAATGAAATACTGCTATACGCACTGAATTACGATATATTGCTTGACTAGCAATACGGGGTCTTATTATTGATATTATGTTCGTGTTTTGGTTATACATAACCATATTCATATAACGGTTTTTATTTAACTCTATACAACGTTATAAAACGTATTGTATGATGTTTTTAACGACAATGGTTCGTATAATGATTTTGAAGGCGAAAGCCTATATTATGATTTTTGACAAGGATTTGTATAAAATGACTTTGACTATTTTATGGCCTATTACAAAGATTTGTACAAAATGATTTTTGGTAATAATTATATAACGATGATATATTAATGGTTTTATTAAACACTATGAATTCACTCGGCGTTATCGCTGACCTTTTCTTTTAACATGTTTTGTCTTAGGTACTTGAAGGTAATTCTCGGGAAGACAACAAGAATTCATGGCCCGCACTTAAATAATAATTTCCATTCAAATGCTTTGTAAAACCTGTATGAAATACAATGACTTGGGACCTATGTAAATTTAATATTTATGAATGGAAATGCTTTATTATTAGACGACGTGATTTTTAAGCGTTGTCTATGATGTGAGTAATGTGATATCCCGTAACACCAACGAGTCTTCCGCTGTATTGAATTATATAAATTTGGGGGTGTTACAGTTTGGTACCAGATCTCTCGTTATAGAGAACGAAAGATTTTTAAAACCAAGGTTTTGAATAAAATATTTCAAAATCTTTTAACTATAAACATTTTTCTAAAAATGTCTAAAAATCTTTTGACTATAACGGTGCCGAAGAATTCCCGAGTTACCGACAAGGCCAGACTGAGAAGTGTTATTTTAATATATATATTACTTGGATTATATATATATATATATATATATATATATATATATATATATATATATATATATATATATATATATATATATATATATATATATATATATATATATATATATATATATATATATATATATATATATGATGTAATTTTATTACATGATTGTCTGATGATTATTTTGATATTTATACGACGTAGATTGTCACAAGGAACCCTAAATCCCCTAGTAAATTAATCAAAGCTATTCTCGTAGGAATTCTAGCTATTCTAGATCTAAACCAAGTTGTGGATATTTATGATCCCAACAAAATGGTTGATATTCGTAGAAACGTTGATATTAGTTGATTGTGATGTTGATAAAGAATTGGCGAAATTAAATCTGATATCGATGTCATGACGATCTTTCCTTATAGAGTGGAGTTAGACAAAACGTTACCACCTGGAAAGGTGTCATCTGATTCGTTGTCACCCAATTCTTAAATTGAAATCAAAAGGGTGACTGTTGCACTTGAGGCTGTGATTGGAACCATTACCCAATAGCCTCATGCCACTAGTACCTTTCCGAGAAGTCTAATTGAATATATGAGTCATTTCATACTAGTGACTCCTTTGATAACTATTGTTGTAAGAGATATAGGATTGGAAATTAAGTGTTGTTCATATCGAGCTTTTATTGCCCTATTACGGTCTTAGAATAAGGTTGAAAGTATTGGAAAATGAGGTAGGATATCACATTGAGTATAAGTTGATTGAAACTTGAATGAAGTAAAATTTAACTTGTATAGAATATGAAATTGTTAAGAGGAATTCATTGAGTCATGTGATTGAATTATAAGGTTTTAATTGATTGTTTGTTCGTGTTAAGGGTTGTTCCTAGACCATTGTCCAATGATGAGGATGCCCAGTGTCCAATAAATAAACTGAAGAAATCTTCTTCTGAATTGGGACCGATGGATCTTTCGGGACATGTGGAACACCTAATGACTCTTGTAGATTAGTATTCATTGTGGTATCTTTTAAAAATATTCCCTAACTTAACTGAGACATCAGTTGGTAGGATGAGTTCTTGGAATTGTATGACATAGTGACACATGATGTGTTACGGTACAATTTTGACTTGTTTGAGATTAATGAAAATACTACCTTTGATTGCTAAATCCTACATGTATCGATGTTATCTATCTGTTATTGCTTCATACTAATGCTCGCACTAGTGATGCAACCATTGAATAAGTACTCATCTCGATTTGAGTTACGTTGTGGATTATTCTCTTTTGAGTGCCATCAAGGTCATGAACCTCATGATTACTTGGCTAAGCTCATTTCCTATTATATTGTAGTTAGTTCTTGGTGAACAACTTCTCATCACTCTTTTGCAGATCACTCATTGTTTTTATAAGATAAAACAATATCCCTTGAAAAAAATTGAATTTTCATCACTATAAGGATTATTCAAAGTGAGATTTATAAGTGATCGTTATCGGAATGAAGTTGTTTATGAAACACCTTGGAGAACTTAATTGTTTTCATAACAAAGAACATCTTTGTAAATTTATTTTTGATTCTTATTTAAGAATTAAGCATGAAAATGTTTTTATTATAAACATGATGATAAAATTTTGACGAACTGAGTATTGCATCGTTAATCTTGAAATTGTATATAGTTGCGCGCCTACATACAATTTGGAAAGGACCATGCAAGGCTGATTAGTAGTCACCATGAAATTATTAATAAACACTATATTTTCTTTGAAGATTGTGAATGATTAAATTTTATGAGATCTGCAAGAAGTGAAAAACAGGGACATAGTGTTAGGGACACCTACATATGTGCCTGTAGCATCTATTCTTCTGAGTCGAATTTACTCATCTGTGGAAATTGTCTTATTTGACAATTGACAATTCTTTCTTGTCCAATTCTCTCGTAGTGAGATTCTTAGGAAAAGTATCTGATTACTGAGTGTTGATACCCGACTGGATGTATCGACGTTCCAATCATTTCTTTTGATTTGATTTCATTTGATTGACCTGGGTAACGATCCGGGGAGCTTTCGAATGGGTACTCAAATTATGAAAACATGGGATATATTCATATTCCTTAAATGTTTTTGTTTGTATCTGATTTGAAATTCTCTCGCGTAGATTATGTGTTAACCTTACTCTTTTAAGGTTAGTTATGTCTCTTGATATCCTTGAATTTGTGAAGGATAAGAGTTATTATTAGTCTTTTGAGAAGTTCACATCTTATCGACGACAATAAAACTGAAAAGTTGATAGTGCCAATAGAATGGATTGATTGATTATGACATGATGACATTGTCTTAATTGATGGGAACTCGAATAGAATTCCCCTAAATGATAAGATGTTGATTATCAAAAGTGATCTAAATGATTCTTGATGAATGACCATATCCTGCATTTAGACTTGAAATTATACCATGAATGGTTGTGAATTAGTCATAGATATTATAATCTAGAAAGAACTTATAATGAATGTATTAAAAGATGTTTATGTTATCTGAAACTTTAGGAGGTATTTGTTGGTAAATTACCTAGACTTTCTCCATTAAGACAAGTTCAATTTGGTATTGATTATATTCCCGATGCTGCACCTATGGCATGTGCACTATAAGTCAGCACCATCTGAATTAAAAGAATTACCGTACAACTGAGAGAGTTGTCAGAGTAAGATTTTATTCTACCGAGCTCGTCATCATGAAGAGCTATGGTGTTATCATTCCTTATGTTTATTGATTACCATGAACTAGGTAAATTGACGATTAAAAATATATATCCACTACCCAAGATGATAGATTTGTTCGATCATTTACAAGGTTCTAGCGTATGTTTTAAAGATTTGATCCACGGAATGGTTATCATCAACTTCGCGTCCGCGAAAAAGATTATCTATTCTAATTACTACATCCAGAACTTGTAATGAACATTATGAGTTTCACGTGATGTCGTTTGGATTAACTAATACACATGTAGCATCCATAAATTTGGTGAATCACGTGTGTAGGCTGTAATATGATAAATTCATGCTTGTATCATTAAGGACCATCTGTTTGTTTATAGGAATATGAAGGAGTTAATAATTATTTATAGATTGCCCTGAATTGGCTGAACAACGAAGACATGTACCTTGAATATTTAACATGTGATTTAAGGCTTAATCCTTTACATTATTTGACCGTATGATTAATAGAAAATGGAATATATTGACTCATCAAAAATTGGAACCATTAAGGCTTTGGGTTTTACCAAAAAGAATATGGCAATATGTTTTGACAAATGTTTTAACAAAGGATTTTTAAGGGATTATTCCCTTATACACAAATCATTTAACTAAACTCCTGTTTAGGAGTAAATGTTTGTGTATACCTCAAGACAACCTAAGAGGGATTGAGGAAAACTTTTAAACCATGACTTGAAATTTGAAATGATAATTTTTGTTTTTCAACTAAGAAAACTTTGACCAAAGTATAAACAAAGGTTTTTCGAACATTTACGGATCTTATTAAAAATTTTCGATAAATCAACAAAAATCTTGTTAATTAAATTCAAATTTATTTTTGAACATTTTATATAATTAGACGAACTAAGAAATTTAAAATTTTTACATTTACGTTTCATAAAGATTAAATATTTATTGTTAATTTACATGAAATAATTATCGACGCTTTAAAACGTCGGATCAAACAAAACTGATAAAAATGATAGCTGAAACGAAACTGAAACTTAGAAAATATGAAGAAAGGTGAACATAATTACTTACACATTATATAGAAAGGATAAAGAACCAATTAAGATGCGTTCCTTAATAATGACTGTGCAAATAAATTGCCGAACAATATAAAAATAAACGATGTTTGTAAAAAGGATAATATAGATAATAAAAGGGGGTTCACGGCTAATGTGAACCATTAGAATTGAGAAGCCAATGGTATTAAATGTTTTAAAAGGCCGTTTATGGTTGCCTAAATATGGAGGATTGTGAGATATAGTTATGTTGGAATCTTGTAAGTATAAGTATTCTATTCCTGTCATTTCTGATTTAATGTATCATTATTAGAAGAAGTTGTACTGATGGCAAATTATGAAGGCAGACATCGCCTCATACATTAGTAAATGTCTAGCTATTGCAAAGGTCATCATCTGAATTTGATTTGATTTGGGTCATCGTCGACAGACTGACCAAATCTGCTAATATCATTCTCGTTAATAATAGATTCTTGATGAAGAAATTGACTCTTTTGTATTTAAAGGAGTTGTGTAAACATGGTGTGCCTGCATCGATCATCTCTATCAAGATCCTCGCTTCGCATCGAATTTCTAGAGATTTGCTCAGAAGTCATTGAGAACGAATCTTGATGAGAGTACTGTACCACCCCAATCGAAGGGACGAGGTAAAGTAACGATACAAAATACTCTAAGTGATGTTTTATGTTTGAATGATTGACCTTTGGTAATAAACTGTAAAATCGTTTTCCTTTGGAGAGATTATCCTTGATAATTATCGTATTAGGATCAAGATCGAATCTTGTGAGGATATATTAGAGCATCTGTAAGCAGGAGTTGGGATGAAGACACCCGACATACACCCATTGTGAGTTGGACATGTCTTTTAGGTTTAAGGTTTCCTATGATGGCGAACCTAACCTTACAAAATACTCGACCCGCGAGACCTGAAATGGTTGTTGAAATTAGGATCTGATTATTGACTGCCGGTAGTAGGCAGGAGGTTATTTGAATATGAAATGTAGATCTTGAAGTGCCGGATGGGTAGCGAAGTTATGCCAAAAATTTTCACCATGGAAAAATGAACTGATGATCTGAAAGATCATAGGAAGTAAGTCCCCGTTGTATGGGACCATTGAGATGATGTAAAAGATTGGTTTGAAAGGCATATAAGCTGGATCTACCCTAGGACATCAAGAGCTGCGTGAAATATGATTTGTATATCTAACTTGATGAAATGTCTATCAAGTGAAAATCTGAATTATTCTTGATAAAGTTTAGATCGGCGAAAAGTTGCATTCATCAGAAACCCGTGAACATCATGGATAGAGAAAGTAAGTCAACATTTAGCCTGATCTTATTCCCGTAGTTATGTTTGAAGAAACTCGCATATTGTAATGGATTACACTTATGAGAAAAGACCGAATGTGTAGGAAATGCCCACATGGCTTTAACTCTATAAGAAGCGAGTAGTAAGATAAGATGATCTTTGAGGACAAATATCCTGTTTAGGGGTCAATGCTGTGACAATCCGTCAATTTATGGTTGATATTTTATTCTCAAGTATTATTTAAAAACATTATTTTAATGTTATATTATGAACTCACTTGTTTTAGGGAAGAAATTTGGATTTACGTCTTGAAGTAGTATCGACTACGTCTAAACCGGAGGATTCTACGTTACGTGCTTGCGTTTACATACACCGTTTTGCTGACAGTCCGACATTTCAGAAAATAAATTTATCCGTGAATATTATTTTGGGATTTTAAATTTGTGTTGGTTCATAAACTCACAAATTTACGAGAAGAAATTAGGACTTACGTGAATAATTTAACGTCCTTTACGACTAAACCGAAAACCTTAGGATTACGTATTTACGTTTTCGAACTCCGTTTTGATGAGACAATTTTTATTAGATTTTTTTTGTGCCGTTGATTCATAATTTATAAAAACGTTTTTCGTAAAACGACCCGAGGGCACGCAAATCGAGGAAACTAGAATCGAGGAGTACCCGTAAATTAGTGGGATGGGACAAGTTTTACACTTGCCCACCCCACTATATGGATGGCTAAATAAGCTCCAACACACTCCATGATGTGTCAAAATTTCAACTAACAAGTTAACCTTGTACACACCGCCCGTCAAACTATGGGAGCTGGCCATGCCCGAAGTCGTTACCTTAACCGCAACTTGAAGCTTACAAAGTAAGCTACCAACATCAAAACCATTTCTTCCAAACCATTCACTCATTCCATCCCATGCAAACCACTCATACTCTCCTCCCTCTCTCTCAATATTTCATCCACTCTTCACCCAAAACAACCCTAATTTGATCTTGATTCAATCATAAACCATATGTATAATTTACTTATGATGAAAACCCATTGAAGTTATAAAGATTGGAGGTGATCTTAACATGTAAAAAGGAGTTTACAAGGGAGTTTGGGGCTGATTTCTCAAGGAGTTTTTATGAAGAACAAGGGCTGATTTTTGGAGGAATCTACAAATACTTGGTGATCCTAGAAGTTATGTTGATATCTTATAAGATTGGTTACCCAAAACCAAGTCTTGTTCATCATCAACCCCATCTTTTCATCACTTTGGTGGTATAGAGATTGTTCTTCCCATCCTCTTGTTATTTTGATTATGTAATCATGTATTTTCTTTCTTATTGTATATGTATATGATGAATATATGATGATAAAATGTTGTGTGGGATAAAGTGTTGATAAATATGATTAAAAAGATGAAAAACCATAAGAAACAAGGCTAAAATCTTGCTTAAATTGTTGGCTGTATAAAAACAGTAAGTAACCAAGTTATGAACTGATAAAATTTCATGGTGGAATCCATTTACAGTAAGTGTTATATGTCATACACATGTGAGAGTTGTCCATGCAATGGAATTATCAAAATGAGTGAGATATGATCAAAACAAGATTAGTGTACCAATCTAAATAGTCTGTTTTGTAGGGACTGTTAAGGATAGTTAGACATGGAATGAGCAGTAGTTATAACTAACATATTTGTAGCACATAATATGAAATTTATGACATCCAAAAATGAACTTTTATCTCCTTATATAACTCAAGATATGATAAAAATGGTGAAGATGAAACTAAAAATCAGATTTTGAAGAATTAATGTTTAATAGTATTATATAAGCACTCAAACTAATATAGTATAAAATGTGAATTAAAACCCACTAACTTATAAACTTCATTTATATAAATATGTATAAGGTTAAATAATTGGACACTTTATAAAAATGGTATTTGAATAAGATATATAAGTTATAAAAACTATAAACATGATTTTTACGACTTTTTCGGCTATTACCGTAAAATTAACGTTTTTTGCCAATTAAAACTTAGACGATCAAACCCGTCTAATGTAAAGTTTTTAAAAGTCATATACTGATATACAAGTACCTAGTACAAGTAAAAACCGATAAAACCCGAACTTTACAACTTATAAACATTAGCGGGCCAAAGTAGCCTTATTGGACTATAAACCCGACTAGTTGGAAAAACAATTATAAACTTACTTATTGGGCTTAACC
Source organism: Glebionis coronaria (assembly GCA_025667525.1). NCBI lineage: Eukaryota > Viridiplantae > Streptophyta > Magnoliopsida > Asterales > Asteraceae > Glebionis > Glebionis coronaria. The sequence continues at coordinate 403,778 of JANFOE010000969.1, read as the reverse complement.
CATTTGGGCCCAACATGTAAAGTATAATACTGATATTAAAGGTATATTTGGGCTAATGAAAAGTATTGGGCTTGTAATGGGCCTTTTGGGCCGAAAACATGTAAATAAGTAAAACTAGTAAGCTAGTATAAAAGTTACCAACACATAACAATAAAATGACTAAATGAGAATGCATAAACCCACTTGATCATCATCATATATAAAATCATCATATGTATACATAATTGTTATTTTGATAAAGTCATTGGACAAAAGTCTAAGACGAGTATTATTTGTCTAGGTTTCCGTGATTGAAGCACGTACCATACATCCGAATCGCCGATAACCCGCCTTTCCCAATCAACGTGAGTTCATAGACTCGCACTCTTTTAAATGTTTTTATGAAATGTTTTATAAACCCGCGAGGGAGATAACATGTTAGTTTTTCATAAAATAGGACACTAGTTGTCCCGATTGTCTGTTTATTGATTAGGACCCGAATGATTGTATGACCCGATGAATGATTAAATGACCCGATAGATGAAATGAAATGGATTATTAAAGTTAGGTTATGTCACTAAAAGTCCCATTAGCATGAATTGTGAACTACCGAGATTTGGTAGACGCTTATGCATATAATAGTACTATTTGGAGACGATAACCCCAGTTCGCGCCTTGACAATTGATCCCCGTCGTGTCACATTGATTGGTAAGCGAATTTATGTATGAGAAGATTTACACAAGCGTGATTATGGTGACGACACGCTAACTTAGATGGGCAAATTGAGTTTCGGGCTAGCTACCCGTTGTTTGTTGTAGTAAGGTAACAATGTCAGCGGCTTATAATAATCCAAATAACGAAATACTCCTATACGCACTGAATTACGATATATTGCCTGACTAGCAATACGGGTTCTTATTATTGATATTATGTTCGTGTTTTGGTTATACATAACCATATTCATATAACGGTTTTTATTTAACTCTATACAATGTTATAAAACGTATTGTATGATGTTTTTAATGACAATGGTTCGAATAATGATTTTGAAGGCGACAGCCTATATTATTATTTTTGACAAGGATTTGTATAAAATGACTTTGGCTATTTTATGGCCTATTACAAAGATTTGTACAAAATTATTTTCGGTAATAATTATATACCGATGATATATTAATGGTTTTATTAAACACTATGAATTCACTCGGCGTTATCGCTGACCTTTTCTTTTAACATGTTTTGTCTCAGGTACTTGAAGGTAATTCTCGGGAAGACAACAAGAATTCATGGCCCGCACTTAAATAATAATTTCCATTCAAATGCTTTGTAAAACCTGTATGAAATACAATGAATTGGGACCTATGTAAATTTGATATTTATGAATGGAAATGCTTTATTATTAAACGACGCGATTTTTAAACGTTGTCTATGATGTGAGTAATGTGCTATCCCGTAACACCAACGAGTCTTCCGCTGTATTGAATTTTATAAATTTGGGGGTGTTACACGTGGTTTGCGAGGAATTTTCACAAGAAGTTCTAGGTTTTGGTGATGATGAAAATAGTGGAAATCCCACTATGTTAGATCCCATTCTTGATAATTCGACACCAACCTTCACTCCATTTGAAGGTGGTGGTTTTACGTTGGAAGAATTCGATGTTCCACGTACTTGTAACGAAGACCTCGACAACGATGAGGACTTCTCGATTATCAAGGATTTCCTTAACGATTTCCCATTTCCAACACCCAAGGAGGTTATGAGTATCGAGCCCAAATCTTCAATTGAGGAACCACCTATCCTCGAGTTGTAAGATTTACCTCCTCATCTCGAATATGTCTTTTTGGAGGAGGGCGACAAGTTGCCGGTTATTAATGCGAAGGAACTTTCGGATGATGAAAAAACCGCACTTGTCGATGTTCTAAAGGATCACAAAGGGGCAATTGCATGGAAGTTATCCGACATTAAGGGGATCGATCCCAAATTTTGTACCCACAAAATCTTAATGGAGGAGGATTACAAGCTCACAATCCAATGTCAAAGGAGGATGAACCCCAAAATTTACGACGTCATTAAAAAGGAAGTCCTTAAACTCCTTGACGCGGGAATGATTTACCCTGTTTCTGATAGCCCTTGGGTGAGTCCTATTCACTGTGTCCCTAAAAAGGGAGGAATGATCGTTGTGCCAAACGATGCCAACGAGTTAATTCCCACTAGACTCGTGACCGGATGGAGAGTGTGCATTGACTATCGAAAGTTGAATGAAGCCACTCGTAAAGACCATTTTCCCTTGCCCTTCATGGACCAAATGTTGGAGCGTCTTGCGAGAAACGATTTCTATTGCTTTTTAGATGGTTTTTCCGGTTACTTCCAAATTCCCATCGATCCTCGTGATCAAGAAAAAACTACGGTTACGTGTCCATATGGAACGTTTGCCTATCGTAGAATGCCATTCGGACTTTGTAATGCACCGGGAACCTTTCAAAGGTGCATGATATCTATTTTTCATGATATGATCGAGAAGACGATGGAAGTCTTCATGGATGACTTTTCCATGTTTGGTAATTCGTTCACTTCGTGTTTGTCGAATCTCGATAGAATGTTGAAACATTGTGAGGAAACCAACCTTGTGCTCAATTGGGAAAAATGTCATTTTATGGTTAAAAGTGGAATCGTCTTAGGGCACAAGGTCTCGAAAGCGGGGATTGAGGTAGATCAAGCTAAGGTAGACGTCATCGCCAAATTACCTCATCCCAAAACCGTTAAGGGAGTTAGGAGTTTCCTAGGCCACACGGGCTTTTATCGTCGATTCATCAAGGATTTTTCAAAGATCTCTCGACCTATTACACATCTTCTTGAAAAAGAGGCACGTTTTGTCTTTGACGAAGAGTGTGTATGAGCCTTTGAAATCCTTAAGAGGAAACTTACCGAAGCTCCCATTCTTGTTGCTCCCAATTGGAACCTCCCCTTTGAGCTCATGTGTGATGCTAGTGACTACGCTATTGGGGCCGTATTGGGGCAACGTCATGAAAAGCACTTCTTTCCTATTCACTATGCTAGCAAGACGATGACCGAGGCTCAACTTAAATACACTACAACGAAGAAGGAGTTCCTTGCCGTGGTGTATGCATTTTAGAAATTTCGACCTTATCTCGTCTTGACAAAATGCATAGTGTATACGGATCATTCGGCTATCAAGTATCTTATGGCTAAACAAGACGCTAAGCCAAGATTACTTTGTTGGATTCTCCTCCTTCAAGAATTTGATCACAAAATTGTTGACAACAAAGGAGCCGAGAATCTAGCGGCCGATCATCTTTCTCGTTTGGAAGATCCTCACCAAAGTGTTTACGAGCCCAAGGAAATCACCGAAACATTTCCGCTCGAGACACTTGGTGTAGTGAATTCTAAGCTTGATTCTTCCACCCTATGGTTTGCGGACTTTGCAAACTACCATGCGGGAAATTTCATCATCAAGGGTATGATGACTTAAGAAAAACGAAAATTCTTTCGTGACGTCAAGTTCTACTTTTGGAACGACCCTTACTTGTTTCTAACTTGTGAGGATCAAATTATTCGACGTTGTGTATTTGGCACTAAAGCTTCTAATATCCTTAGAGCTTGTCACGAGGGACCCACGGGTGGTCACCATGGTGCTAATCTCACGGCTAAGAAGGTCTTTGATGCCGGCTTCTTTTGGCCTACTATTTACTGAGATGCACATGAGCTTGTGAAGTCACGTGACTCATGCCAACGACAAGGAAAAGCCTCACAAAAAGATGAAATGCCACAAAATATCATCCAAGTGTGTGACATCTTTGACGTTTGGGGCATCGACTTTATGGGGCCGTTCCCATCATCTTGTGGTAATAAGTACATCTTGTTGCGGTTGACTACCTATCTATGTGGGTGGAAGCTAAGGCTTTGCCCACCAATGATGCTCGTGTGGTAGTCAAGTTTTTGAAGAGCTTGTTTTCTCGGTTTGGAACCCCTCGTGTGATCATAAGCGATCGTGGAACCCATTTTTGTAACGACCAATTCGAAAAGGTCCTAAGGAAATATGGGGTTACACATCGGCTTTCTATGGCTTATCACCCACAAACGAGTGGGAAAGTCGAGGTTTCAAACCGAGCGTTAAAGAGGATCTTGGAGAGATCCGTTGGGGAAAACCAGCAATCTTGTCTGGATAAGTTGGACGATGCTTTATGGGCCTTTAGGACCGCTCATAAGACGCCCATTCGGTGCACTCCCTATAAGCTTGTGTATGGGAAAAATTGTCACTTGCCAATTGAATTGGAACACAAGGCTTATTGGGCCCTAAAGCATTGTAATGATGACATGGAGACCGCGGGAAAACACCGGAAAATGCAATTAAATGAATTGGATAAATTAAGGGATATTGCTTATGAAAATTCATTGATTTATAAAGAAAAAACTAAAAAGTTGCATGATTCTAAAATTAAAAACCGGGTTTTTAACATTGGGGATCAAGTTTTGCTTTTTAATTCTCGTTTGAAAATCTTTTCCGGTAAGTTGAAATCCCGTTGGTCCGGTCCATTCACCGTGACTCAAGTTTTTCCATATGGGACCATCGAGCTAGCTCAAAATTATGGCCCTAATTTTAAGGTGAATGGACATAGGTTGAAGCACTACTTTGGCGGGGAAGTTCCATCCTTGAACTACCTCGACCAAATCACCTTCCCCAATGATAATTAGTATTGAGGGGATCGAGTCGAGCTCATGACTCGGTAATCAAAAATGAGGTGCCTCGTGGGGGAGTCCCATGCTTATCATATGTACATATTATCGCTTTCTAATGTAGTAACGTGTGGGGATTTGTGCCCTTCTAACCTTTGTTCCGTGGTTGTTTGTGAATTGTGGATTTTAGAGGATCATTATCTTTACGATTGGAGCCTCTCGTGTTCGTTTTATGGGAGCACTCGATCGTTTGCTTTGAAGACTTTCTCAATATCCATGATATATCCTTTTGAAGTTCTAACCTTAGGTTTATAGCACACTTCATAAACGGCTTTAAATTTAACGGTTACACCCTTTCCATGCTAGATTAGGCCTTAGACTACGTCTCTAGTATGGGGGTGTTTGCACCCCTAGACTCGAAATATTAAGGACAATGTTTAACTTTTGTATGGGGGGGTGAATAGATACTTGCCTTGCCAAACCTTCACGCTTTCCAAAGTTTATCTTTTTGTTTATCGTTTTATTGCAAAATAAGGCTAAAAATGGCCAAATTTTAAAATTTTTCTCATGTTTTATAAGTGTTTGAAGACACGAATGTAGGTTTTCCGATGGCGAGAATAAGAGTAATTTTTGACTCGACCGTGCGTGTTGAGCACTTAGCTTTGATTCCTTAACTTCACATTAGGCTAAGTCTCTTAAATGAGGACGAGAAATGATAGGGTTAATTATAATTTACTATGCTAAACGTAGAGTACTCGTATTCTTTCAAAAACTCATGTGTTCTCGTTGTTTGCTTATTCTCCCTTCGCTTGTAAATATTTTTTGCTTAATAAATATTGACTTAGTGGTTTAGTTGGGATTGTTGGGTTTCTAGTCTTTTCTAGTAGCTTCCGTGTAATTAAATTGGGAAGACATTAAGGTATCGCCAGCGTCACGGTTTTGAAGTATTGGCACCCGAATAATCAAAAGCTTCACCCAATAATAAGATTTCAAGTGCTCACCTAAATCAAGCAAACAATTTGAAGCCCCACAAGGCCGAAAAATCTATGCAAAATTGAAAGTGAATCAAGCCTTAATCTTTGAAGCTTTAAAGATCCAAAATTCGCGTTAGCGTGAGGATATACGTCTTTGGCTAATAAAACTACCGATGAGGTGGATAATAAAAGGAAAGGCAAGACCGAAGTCATAATAAAAGCTTCATGGCGAAGTTGAATAAAAGATGGAGGTAAACCAAAGATAATAAGTCCCTTCCGTTAGGGGGCGTATAAAAGTCTTGGTAATAAGTCTCATGTTCAAAACCGTTATAAAACCGTGTTTATCGATCCTTCTTGTTAACTTAATTTTTTGACATCGTTGTCTATTAGGAGGGGTTATTAATTTGATGGTCTTGGTTACACCGTTAGGACTCTATTTTTAGACCTAAATCTCTATTATCACATAAGTCAAACAATGTATCCTCGTGAAACATTCAAGACATAATAAAATATAAGAGATACAACTTAGGAAATTGGGAGGATAAGTACGTGATTAGGGCATATGAGTAGTGTTAGCATTACTAACTTATAATGACAATGATCTCGTTACACGCTTTGCATGGAATTGGGGTGAAAATCGAGGACGATTAAATTATTTCTAACGAAGCATTCACGTGTTCTTATTCTATGAACCTAAACGTCCCATTTTACGATGAAAATCATACATGTGACAATCTGGAAATTTCAGGTCATTACTTAATCTTATTTTACGATTACTTTTGAAATTTATGGATGAGTTTGAACGATATTTATTTTTTGAGGTTTAAGACTAAACCGATGTTGGAAGGTCTATATTTAATATTTATTAAGTATAAGGAGTAATAGCAAGTGTGATGTCGATGGATGCCAAATATTTTACGTTTTATTGTCGGTTGTTCGATTTTTGTCATTTTTGAGGTTTTATTTTAAATGACGTGTTAAGTCGAGTTGAGAGTCGATATTATTATTTTTGAGGTACATTTTAAATTTTTAAAAGTATCTTTATGAAACCCGAGCCTTGTAAATATTTTGAAAATTGACTAATAGTTATTTCCCGCTTTTTAGCTAACTATTTACATTTTTAGCCACAACTATTGCTAAATTGTAACTTTGGTCCCTACCCACTATATATAAACCACAAACAAACACACACTTCCATTTTATTCATTTTAAATTTCTCTCATCTCTCTCTTTTCTCTCCATTTTGCCGAAACCCACAACACACCCAAAATCCACATTCAATCAATTTTATCTTGAGTTTGAGGTTGAATCCAACTAAACCAAGCATATATCCAATCTTATATTTGATCAAGGATCATTTTGGTGTAATAAATCCTTACATGAAAGCACATTTTTTTTCTTGATATTGGTAGGTAGGAGCTATGATCATGCATGGCATTTTTATGATGATTCATGGTGGTTTTTGCTAAAAATCTTGTTAGAAACTTTATTTTGATCTAAAGATTTTTATTTTGATTATGATTTTGATGTTATGGTTGATGTATGATGATACTAGGGTATAGTAATGATCATTTTCATGGTTGGTTTTTATCAAAAAGTTGATTTTGTGCAAGATTTTTATAGTCATTTTATAACAGTAAGTAAAGTGTAAAATCCGAATTTTTATGTTTTGAAAATGGCTTAACTTATAGCCTAGGGTTGTATATAATTTTCTTAGCTTCAATTTGATATAAGGTAGAGCTTCTAGCTCCAAACAAGCGCGAAGATATGATGTTTTGAATGATCGTGTACCGGGAGACGAGTATTGGCACTACATATAGTTGTTGCCGATATTTGGATCGAATCTCGGGGACTCTAAATGGATGTTTTGAAAAATGTAACCTAATGATAATGAGGTGTTTATTTTATAGGTTGAGTTTACTTTAAAACCCGAGTGTCGGTTTTGTAAACGGAGTCGTTTAAATAAGTTAAAACGGTTGTATGAAAAATTAACGTAAATCTGTCCGGATTTTGTTGTTTGAAAATGAGTTAGGTAAAGTACTTTAAAGTAATTTCATTTGATAAACTTGTAAGAGGACTTTCTATATATAGTAAGTTAGTTTATCGAGTCGTTTCATAAACGGTTGACGAGATTAAAAGGGGTAAATAAGCTAGTACATGTAGTATGTACAGGCGGACTTTCTAAAGAGTATAAAATGGTTAAGTAAATGTGTAGTAAAGTATAATGAAGTTATTTATGTCGTTTTCTCTCGAGTTTATCGTGACTTTATGAGTTTGAGTTTGATGTTGTTATGTATGATTTATTTCTCGAGTCATTATTTGATAGGTAGCGGTTCTCGTGTTTGAAAGGCATCCATTATCGTCGACGATCATCTCGATAGATCTCTTATACTAAGGTGAGTCTATATCCTCGTTTTTATACTATCTTGTAAAGGATTTTAAAACCCGCGAGGGGGATAACATGCTTGTTTTAAAAATAGAACACAAAGGACCCGATGTATGCTAGTTGCCTTGATTATTATAGGTTTGTTATTTCGCTAAATGAAAGTCCCAATTATATCACGAATTGTTAGCTACCAAGTTTTGGTTGGCGCTTATACATGGAATAGTACTATTCGGGAGGACCGACCTCCTCCCATCCTATAACGACTAGCTATCGTTAGGGCACACTTGAGGCCCAAGGGGGATACATGCGTGAGAGTTTGATATACACTTAGCGAGGTGTATGGTGGGCAAATATTATGGAAACGTTTCAAGGTCACGAGGCCTATAATAATCCATATAACGTTGTTTGATCCACATCGCTATTTCCTGATGGTTTTAAAATATACTTGTGTTCGGTAACGTTTATTTATAAACTCTATAGATTCACTCAACTGTTGTTGACAAGTTTAGCATGTTTTATCTCATGTACTTGAAGGTAATGGCAGGAGGGATTTCGATGCTTGCGAAATTATAATAAATGGGTTAAAGCTCGTCATTTTGTAAAAACCGTTCAATGACTTTTAATATGAAAAGATGTTATGTACTTGTTGAATAAATGTTTGAGGACCATGTTATGAACGATTGTAAACTTTTATTTCAATCCAATGTTCACTTTTAAAAACGATTCTTTTCGAGTCGTTTTCTATTACTTGAGCTGTTATATTATGAAGTAGCACCTCATATGAGCTTCCGCATATGACCCGAAATTTGAGGTGTTACAGATTGGTATCAGAGCTTAAGTTATAGAGAACAAAAAGATTTTCCAAAATAAAAGTTTTGAAATCTTTTAACTATAACTGTCGCAAGCGAAATCTCCGATTTACCGATGGGACCGGAAAGAGAGAATTTATGTATATATGGGATATATATATATATATATATATATATATATATATATATATATATATATATATATATATATATATATATATATATATATATATATATATATATATATATATATATATATATATATATATATATATATATATATATATATATATATATATATATATATATATATATATATATATATATATATATATATATATATATATATATATATATATATATATATATATATATATATATATATATATATATATATATGTTATGATTTGAATCATTGGTACTTGTAAATTACAAGTCATGTTTCCATTTATTTAATTATAAATATTAAATTTATAATAACACGAGTTATTATTATGACGTAGATTGTCACGAAGTCATTTCCAACTAAATTCCATTATTCCCGAGTTTGGCAGAGTTGTAGATATCCATGATCCCAACATTTTAGTTACCATTCCCGATGATAATCTTTTGGTTTCAAAGATTTTTGATTCCTTAACTCTTATTTTTTTGAATTATTGATCTATTCTTATTGTTAAGTAGATTCGCTCTCCGTTCTCATTGATCTTCGACTTCCTATTGTTTTAGAAACATGCCTTCTGAAATATCAATTATTGTTTGCAAGGAATTTGTATTGATTGATATGGTATTTACATGCCTACTAAAATTCCATACCATATCACCAGAAATTCAATATATCAATCTTTGTTGTATTCGATCTTGGTCTTTTGTGTTAAACGAACGATGCTCAAATAAAGTAATTTATCATGGTCTTGTTGAAATAAATTGACCGTTTACTTGAACAAGGAAATTATAAATTGTTGAACTATTTGTTTATAAGAACTTATTCACATAGGTTTGGTCGACCCATGGAATTAAGAGATTATAAGTGTGTAGGTTTAAGCATAAGGAGTTTGCATGAATCAATCCAATTTCTTAGTTTAGGGTTTTATCCCTTCCTGATTTGTTAAACTTTTACTAATTAGATCCTTCTTGATATTCATTCGTTCCTTCTTAGTTCCTCATTTCTATCATTTATTCCTTTTGTTATCTAAATACAATCATTGAATGAATACTCATTATGATTTGAATTGTGTTGTAACAGAATCATGCCACCCAAGACTATGAATGAGATGCAAATGCGTGCACTTATCAGTGAGCAAGTTGCTACGACTATGGCAGAATTTATGGCCAACTACACTGCTGGTACTGGAGGTTCTGGTGGGGCTGGTGGTTCCGGTAATGGAGCTGGCGATTCTGGTGGAGCTGGCGGTTCAGGTGGTAGAGCTGATGGTACTGGAACTGATGGTACTGGAACTAATGGTGCTGGAACTGGTGGAGTTGGTGCAAATACGGGCGGTGCAAACTTACCTAATGCACCTACATTAAGGGGCTGTGATTACACTACATTTATGAAGTGTAAACCACAAACCTTTAAGGGAACTGAGGGTGCCGTGGGTTTGTGCCAATGGTTTGAAAAGCCGGAGTCTGTCTTCCGGATCAATAACTGTGATGAAGATGATAAGGTCAAATTTGCTACGGCTACTCTACAAGGTCGTGCTTTGACTTGGTGGAATGGGAGACTTGCCTCTATGGGTATTGATATTACGTATGGGACACCATGGGCTGTGGTAAGAAGGTGGATGACTGAAGAATTTTGTCCTTGTAGTGTGATTCAGAGGTTGGAACAAGAACTGTATAACCTATGACTAAAGGGAACTGACATCGATGGGTATACTAATCGTTTTCATGAGTTAGCGCTTCTATGCCCAAGAATGGTGGAACCTGAACAAGTTAAGGTGGAACAGTACATCCGTGGACTAACCAAGAATATCCGTGCTGATGTGACTTCATCTGAACCGACTGACATTGATAAGGCTGTCTGTATGGCTTACCAGCTTATGGGACAAATTATTCAAGATAAGGCAGATGAGGCCACTTCTGGTGAGAAAAGGAAGGGTGAAGCTGATTGTAAGACTCGTGGTGATGAAAAACATGACCACAACTGCCGTCAAAACCAAAGGAGAGCTAATGCAACGGATATGGTTGATGTTACAACAAGCAACAAGGATGCTTGTCCGGTTTGCAAGAATAGGAAGCATGCTGGTGATTGTTGGAAATGTAATAAATGCGGTAAGCTTGGACACAAGTCTAACAAGTGTCGAGCCCCTGTCAAGGATGTGACCTGCTTCAACTGTAGCGAAAAGGGGCATATGAAAAGGGAGTGTCCAAATCTGAACAAGGGTGGACAAGGTGGAAACAATCGTGGTGCTGCATATTAGTTAGGAGCTGATGAGGCCCAAGCGTGATCCAAAAGTCGTTACTGGTAAGTTCTTACTCAACAATCGTTATGCCACTACTCTATTTGATTCGGGTGCCGATAAGAGTTTTGTATCTACAACTTTTAGTACCCTTATTGATATTGATCCCGTTGAGTTAGATGTTAAATATGAAATCAAATTGGCCGATGGAAAATTAATAAGTACCAATACCATTTTAAAGGGGTGTACCCTTAATCTCTTGAATCGTTACTTCTCAATCGACCTAATGATCATAGAACTAGGAAGTTTTGATGTCATAATTGGGATGGACTGGTTGTCTCGGTATAATGCATCTATCCTATGCGGTGAGAAAAAGGTTAATATTCCCTTGACTGGCAAAACTTTGGTTATTGAAGGCGACAAGAATAATTCTAGATTAAAGATCGTTCGTGTATTAAGGCTCGAAAATACATAGAAAGAGGTTGTGAATTATTCCTGGCTCAAGTGACCGAAGTTGAAACTGAAGTGAAGCAAATTGATAATGTTCCTGTCGTGCGTGCTTTTCCTGATGTGTTTCCTGATGAATTTCCCGGACTTCCGCCACCAAGGCAAGTTGATTTTCGTATTGATCTTATTCCTGGTGTGAAAGTCCCTAATCAATGCAAGAAACCCTAATCTTAGCTTAATCAACACAAGGTATTACTTTTCAAACGTAATCTTATTATTGTATAATAAAGAATTACATGTGTTATGGATAACACAGTTTGATGACAATGTGTTGTGCACACTTTGAACAACAATAAACCCTAACTTATGAATACAGTCGTAGCTGTTTGATTCACTAAGTTATACGCAATAATGTTCTTAATATCTCAAAGTGTTAAACATTAATGCATGGATACACATCCTATTTATAGTGTTACGGGTTTGACCTAAACAGTACTTGATGGCGACTACACAAGCTTTTAAAAGTTCCCACATCAGTCACATGATGTCCTTCTATTCTTGGCAGTCTTCCATTATGCTTTAAGGAAATAGTTGTCAAAACAGTTTACTTTTTCTTCATAGTCTCGAACACACAAATGGCATGTCCAAAGTGTGTTGAGAGTTATCAGGGTATTGCCACCCCTGTTAACTCTCAACCCCTCAGAGTCCCTGATACATCTTGGCTGTTATCCATCACAGCCAATGAGTATGTCTTCAGGTAATTCTTCGACTTCCCTGACAATGTCTCTGACATGGACTCCTCTGAGGTTGCTCACAGACACTTGGGTCTCTGTGAGTCTTGCGAAACTTGCCTGCCTCCTAGGCACAGGCAAGGGACTATCTAACAGCCTAATTATGTTTAAATCAATGATCAGGGAATCTAACAAGTTTAGATTCCCAACAATCTCCCCCTATTTAAACATAAATAATGCTAGATCTAACTAAGTTAAGGTAAGTGAGTTTAACAGCTTCTTCTTACACATAACAGATCTAAACAAACATACCTCATGATTTTATTAAAACTTAAAGAAAATTACAAGTGCATTACATAAGCAAAATAAAAAATGAGGGTTAAAAGGGCTGTGAACATCTTCAATAGTTATCATTTTTAATTCTTTCTTCAGCTTCAGCCAAGTCCAGTCTGTTATCAATTTCATCCTGCAAAGTCTTTGCAAAATTCTTGGAATACTCAGTGTTGATCTTGAGAGACTTCTTGTGACAGAGTAGCTGAATAGTTGAAGCTAAGCACAGCTCATCTTCCCTTTGAAAAGCATACTGGCAAGCCCTGTTCATGAATTCCATTCCTCTTTCAGGCTCTGTGTATGTCTGACCATCAACAGGGCCAACAATACCATTGGGGAGGATCAAATCCCTGTGCATGCCATCCACTTGAACATCTTCAGTAACAAAAGTTTCATTAACAATTTGTGAAATCCTTCTCCTTTTGTTGCCTGTCTTTGGGGGTTCTTGTTCAAAAAGCTGTGGTGGGGGATCAATCTTATGTTTGGCTGCTGTTTCCTTGATCTAGTTAAACTTGGCCTTAAGAGTCTTCAGCAGAAGAAAATTAGCCTGTCCAGTCTTTTTGGCAGCTAAGGCTTCAAGTTCGAACCATTCTGATAACCCAAGTGTCTTTAACCTGAAGTTGTCAAACACATCCATATTTCCCTGTTGGTTTTCCCTCCATAAGATCATCTGTGGGGTATTTGTGGATTTATGAATGGTGTATTTGAACTTGGTTATCTTGCCAGAAGCATATCTGTTGTTCACGCAGGCATCATAGTCAGCTTTGACTTTCCTTAAAGCCTCAGCGCGTTTTGTTTCCATTTCCCTCAACCTTTGTTTTTGTTTCTCCCTTTCAGGTGGTGTCATCTTCCTCAGAGTAGCTTCATTCAATTCTTTGGCTGTCTTGAGTTCATTTAATCTTTTGAATTCTTCAGCCTGTTGCTCTATTTCTTCAGGGGTCAAAGGAATCTCATCGGAAGGTGTAAAGGTTGAGAATTGGGAAAGGTCTATGGTGGATCATCCTGTCTCTATCATCGCAGCTATCTTCTTAAGTTTGGTATCTGTGTCAACCAAAACTATCTCCTTTCCTTTCTTCGAGACAGAGGACTCCACACTTATGTTTTTCAAAACATCAGCTCTTTTGATAAATGCTGTCTGAGCCTGAGTTTGAATAGCTTTGGGGAGAGAGCTAACAGTGAATTTTAATTTCTTGGCAGCTGGTTCATCATCATCCTCAGGCTTGCTGGTGTTAACCAAAACCAGAGACTTTGATGAGTCAGCTCCATCTTGAGTTTGTTGCTCCCCCTGAGTATTATCCTCATCATCAGGTATTACAATAGGTGTGATGACTTGGAGAGGAACAGGTGTGATGGTGGGGTTAGCTGATGATGAGCCTTGTTCAGCAGATGCAAGGCTGAGTGTTGTATTCTTCTCCCCCTCACGTTTATCCTGACTTCGCAGATGTTTGGATGAACGTGCTTAAAAACGTCTTGCAATCTGATCCACAAAGGCAGCCATAGCACGTTGTCTTTTTCTTGAAGCCCTGGCAATCTTCAGCAGGAGGTTGCCATTTGCATTGGTATTGGCCTGAACACGCCTGACAATGAAGTTAGCATGGCGGTATTGCCTGGTGCGAACAGCATTAAATTGCCTGTGCATGGGGAGTTCATGTTCATGGAACATGGCAGGGACTGCTGAGTCAATGGCATCTTTTATTCTTGTTGACAGGTGACTGAGTCCTTGGGCTACACCTCTTCTTGCACCATCCTGAATTGGCTCAGTGACCGCCTCAGTCACAGCCTTTTTGATGATGCCTGGAAATGTCACAGTGAAGTTGTGCATTTCAGACTTGATCACATCCAGCTTCCTTGATAAACGCTCAATATCTTATTGATGATGAACAGGCTGAAGATTCTTGATATTGAGGCTTTGCTGAGCATAGTCATCCCCCCTTGGTAGAATATCAAAGTTCGTCTGGGTAGGATGATTAAACAAGAGAAACTCCGCTGTTGGATCATAGGCTGGAGATTGGAAAACTGTTGTTGTGGATGTAGCAGAGTTGGGAGTATCAACAGCATCCTTGGGAGGAGAAGTCTTATCACCAGCTGGTGTAGACACAGCTATTTCTTTTGGAGGAGAGACAGACAGCTGGTCTTCCTCATCTTCTTCATCCTCTTCATCGAACATTCCTTCAGGGAATTCATCCTCAGGCATGGACTCAATATCAGAGACATAATCTTCCAATGATAGCATTTCTTCATCAGCATTTAACAAAGGCTCTTCATCATTGGGTTTGTCTTGAGTCATTGTATCAGCCTCCTTTTCTTGTTGTACCTGAGACTCGATGACTGGTTGTACAATTTCAGCCTACAAATTTGTTGTAATTAGTAACAGGGAAAAATATAAGGGGAATGGTCGCCATTTCGCTGTCCCAGAGAGGCTGAGGGTGATTACTCAGCCACTCCAAAGGATAAATCCTTGGGATTCTTTTAAGTGTGAAAAAGTAAGGTTAATGATCGCCATTCGCTGCCCCTAGGAAAGCTGAGTGTGATTATTCAGCCCCCCCAAAAGGTTAAAACCTTTGGGACTCTTTTGATTGTGAGACATATGTTGTTTATGGATCGCCAGTCGCTGCCCCTAGGAAAGCTGAGTGTGATTATTCAGCCCCCACAAAAGGTTAAAACCTTTGGGACTCTTTTAAGAGTGAAACATATGTGGTTAAAGGTCGCCTGTTACGCTGCCCCTAGGAAAGCTGAGGGTGATGATTCAGCTCCCCCTGAAAGGATAAATCCTTTGGGACTCTTTTAAGGAGGGAACCAAGAGGCTGTGTGAAGTACAGCTGATCAAGGTTGAGACATTAGTGTATTCAGGTTGTTGTTAGCCTGAATACTGTCTAGAGGGTGCAGGGTCATCGGGGTGCTTTATAAACACAAATGAATCATTCCCTGGTGCAAAGACAGGGTGTACAGAAGTCTTAAAGGATTCTAAGTGAATTGACAGACTTCTATGGGTCGAGGATTACCCTAACTTCACCACTCTCTCCTATAGACAAATGAGAGTGGCTGCTTGTGAACCTCTAAAAATGTACACTGATTACCTGTGAGATATCAGCTTGATCAGGCTGGTTTCCTGTCGTCTCAGCTGACTTTGAGACACTAGACTCCTGTTGTTTGTCAGCCAATGAATCTGAATCCACATGAGTATCTGGACCAGAGGAGGTGTCAGTCTTCTTTCCCTTGGCCTTAGAAACAGCTTTGGAGTGGGAAGAAGAGGGGATTTTCTTCTTCTTAGGTTGTTAGCCAGATGAAGCCTTGGACTTAGTAGTGTGCTGCCCAGAGGTCAAAGACTTAGACTTGCCAGCAACACTAGAAGTATTCACCTTCTCAGAGGAAGGGAGCAAGGGCTTCTCAGCGTTTGGTACTTGGTTGGCCACATTCACAATATGGGCGGTGACAGGGACGTCTTCAGATCCTATGTCTTTGTAGATGGCACCTGTGATGCGGTAGGGCTTAAGAGCAGTCAAGGCCTTGTTGTGGTAGTTATCTCCCATCAAGCTTTCGAAGATCAGAGACAGGAAGCGCACATAGCAGATATTCTTTTCCCTGACCTGATTCCTTCCCTTCAGCTGTTCTACAAGGTTGGAGAAGAGAATGCTTCCAACGTCAACATCAGCTCCCCAGATTAATCCATAAGCAATAGCCTGATGGTTGAAAGACATATGATCATGTGATCCCTGCATTCCTCCCAGGGATTTAACAATGTGGGTGAAGAGGACACGCCACATGGGAGTGAAATACTTAATCTTCAGAGGAGATTTGGCGACGACCTCAGCTGGTGTAAGGGAAGGGTTAACGTCATGGCAAGGGTTGAGTGTGGCCAGGGCTTCTTTGACAGCCTTTTTATCAACTACCTTCAGGCATTCATCTCCATGCTTCAATCCGGCCACACTTGAAAAGTCTTTAAGGGATAAGGCAAAAGGGTGTTCATTGCATGAAAGGCTAAATGTTATGGTGTCTTCTACCACTTCAGCAGAATACAAGAATTCCCTTAGGTATTCTTGGTAAAAGGTGGATGGGGATTTGGTGAAGGCTTCACTTAGGTCACAATTCTGCATGAAATTGACCAGATCTGAATAGGTGCTGTTTGGTGCCTTAATCCATCCAATGGCGTTGTTGGAGGCGAGGATGCTCTCGTTGATCTCGAAGTTAACATTTGAAGCTTTGGGAACTGAAAACGCCATGGATTCGAGGTTGAAGGTGAAAGAAAATGGCCATAGGTTAAGAGAGATAAGAACTTAGAGAGAGAAGTAAATTTGAGAAATGAGAGTGGTGGTGGGTGAGAAGAGAGAAGAGACAATATATATTCAAACTAAGTGAACAGTTATTCAACCGTATTAAATGCAAGGAGCGAAAATGACTATTCAAGTGGGTCCCCTTGACCTTTCAAAATAGTTTGTCTCCTCGTTATCCGAAAAATAAATGATTAAATATTTGAGAATGTTTTTTGCATTTAGTTGGAAAGTAACTACCTAGTTTCATGTGAAAAACATTTAATATAGAATCAATCATTTAATGAACAAATTTAATGTCAAGCCACAGGCTTTGAGATATTGAGCATCCCTAGCTCAGCAACTAGCCTATTGAACGAAGGTTCAGCCAAAGGCTTTGTAAAGATATCAGCTAGTTGCAGCTCTGTGGGAACAAAATGCAGCTCAATATCTCCCTTCATAATATGATCCCTGATAAAATGATACCTGATATCAATGTGTTTGGTACGAGAGTGAAGAACAGGGTTGTTGGATATGGCAATGGCGCTGGTGTTGTCACAAAAGATTGGCACTTTGTCATACAAGATTTCATAGTCAGCCAATTGACTTTTCATCCAGAGCACCTGAGCACAACAGCTGGCTGCAGTGACATATTCTGCTTCAGCTGAAGACATAGCCACAGAGTTTTGCTTCTTAGCACTCCATCCAACCAGTTTTCCTCCTAGGATTTGACAGCTGCCTGAATTGCTTTTCCTGTCAATACAGCATCCAGCATAATCTGAATCTGAATAGGCCTTGAGATCAAAGCCTGATTCCTTTGGATACCATAGGCATAGGGATGGTGTTCCTTTGAGATACCTGAAAATTCTCTTAACAACCACTAGATGGGATTCTTTTGGGTTAGCTTGTTACCTTGCACAGAGACATGTGGAGAATTGGATATCTGGACGACTAGCTGTTAAATACATGAGTGACCCAATCATGCCTCTATATAAAGTCTCATTGACAGAGACCCCTGGCTCATCAGGGCCCAAGTTGTTGGGTGGAAGCATGGGGCATTTCACTGATGCACAATCAGCTAAGTCATATTTTTTAAGTAAATCCTTAACATACTTTTCTTGACAAATTGAGATTCCCTTAGGACATTGTTTAATTTGAAAGCCCAAAAAGTAAGTTAATTCTCCCATCATACTCATCTCATATTTCTTGGTCATTAATTTAGCAAAACGTTTACTAAGATTTACATTTGTTGACTCAAAGATGATATCATCCACATAAATCTGCACAATGATGAAATCACTCTTATCCTTGAAGGTAAAGAGTGTTTTATCAATAGAACCCCTGACAAATTTATGTTCAGTTAAGAAATTGGAAAGAGTTTCATACCATGCTCTTGGAGCTTGTTTCAGACCATACATTGCCTTGTGAAGTCTGTACACATGGTTGGGAAACTCGCTGTTCTCAAATCCTTCAGGTTGTGCAACATACACTTCCTCAAGCCAAATCACCATTAAGGAAAGCACTCTTAACATCCATCTGATACACAGTGATGTTCATATAGGCAGCATAAGCAAGGAAGATTCTGATGGCTTCAAGTCTAGCAACAGGTGCAAAAGTTTCATCATAATCAATTCCTTCAGTCTGAGAGAACCCCTGTGCTACCAGTATCACTTCTTAGAGCTTTGACTCTAACATCATTCATATTTTCAACCTGTCTGATGAAGGACATGATGGTTTCAGCTGCTTCATTTTTCTTTCTGAGGAAGAACACTCATGTGTATCTTGAAAATTCATCAACTATGACCAAGGTGTATTTGTTGTGATTAATGGTCTGAGGTTTGACAGGCCCAAACAAATACATGTGAAGGAGATGTAAGCACTTGTCAATAGAGAATGATTGCCTAGTCTTGAATGAAGACCTGTGATTCTTTCCTTTGACACAGGCAGAACAAGTTTTTTCTTTGGAAAACATTACTGAAGGTAGACCAGCAACCAAGTTTTGAGTGGCTATCTTATTGATGTTCTTGAAGTTGAGATGAGACAATCTTTTGTGCCACAACCAACTGACACTTTCAGAGGCTTTAGCAAGAAAACAATTTGAGCTATCTTTAGAGCACACAACCATGTTGATGACATAAACATATCTCCTTCTAGGTGCAATCAGCACAACATCATTGTTTTTTTGAATATGGTTCCCTGAGTCTTAGTAAACAAAACCATATAGTCAGCATCACACAATTGGCTGATGCTAATAAGATTGTGTTTAAGACCATTCACATATGCAACCCTGGTAAATGTAATCCCATTGCAGTTCACTGAGCCATATCCTTCTGTGTCACCTGAAGAGTTATCTCCAAACACCACTTTCGGACCTGGCTCCTTTGAGTATCTGTGCAGGTATTGTTGAATCCCTGTCATGTGTCTAGAACAGCCACTATCTAGATACCATACCGATTCCTTGAGATATTTCTGCACAGATACATAGAAACAGATTAGTTCCTATGGTGAACCCACTTTCCAGTGGGTTCCCTGAATTGCTTATTAGCAACTCTTGTGTTCCTGAAAAACTTTTGGCGTTGGGATGGACAGTTCATTGTTTCATGGTTATAACTCCCACAGATATCACACCCAGGGAAGTCACCACACTCGTCTGAGTGATGGTCTGTGAACCCACAGAATTTACAGGGAGGATAAGGTTTGTAATTTCCCTGTTGCCTTTTGGAACTCTGTGGTCTGTCCCTAGAGGGTGTCTGAGCTCTTTTAGCTGCCATGTGTCTGTCATGATCTAAGGTCGAATGGTGAGAATTTTTACATATATTGCAATAAGGTTTGATTAACCTTTCCCCTTTGGGTTCACCTAGGACTGACTTAGGTTCATGAGAAGTAGAGCATTCAGCGGAAGGCTTAATGTGTTGTTTCAAGAGTTCTACTTCTTTCATAAGAGACAACAGGCGATCTTCAGTGGTAGGTTCAACCTTATTCACAGCTTTAGTAGTAACATGCTTAAAAGCTACTTGTTTGCCAGTTTGTTTAGCAGGAACATGAAAAACTTTAGCTGGAGGATTCTCAATATCTGTCCTAAGTTCATCCGTAGCAGATCTAGAAGAACGGCTGGGTTCAACTCCAGAGAGTTTGGGCAAGGGTGGTAGCTCAGCCACATCTTCAGAGACAGGGTCATTTGTCAAAGTGGTATCTGACATATGAATAGTCTCTGTAGATTTAAAGACAATGTCTTTGGGTTTGGTGAGAATTCTCAGCTTATTTTTCTTAGCAGATATATCCCTTTTTAAGTCAGCAGACACTTCATCCCTAAGCAATTCATCAATAGTAAACCTAGCACACATCCATTTTTCAATAATCTTGTTCAACTCAGAGACTTGATCATTTAAAGCAATGTTTTTCAAGGTTAATCTAGCTACTTCATTTTGCAGGGATATTTTCTCTAAATTAACCCGCATGAGAGTTTCACATTAAGCCTTAGCATTTATCATTTCAGATTTAACAGAGTGAAACTTATCAAGTAGGTTCTTTCTTTGTTCCTCAACAAAGTGTAAATCAACAATGGTGTAATCAAGGACATGCTTACGTTCATCACTATCAGACATGGATAAAAGCCTGTGTACCTTTTTCATTGTGATTTCAACCCATTGTCCTGATCTTGCATCACCTTTTCCAACAGCTGGTTCATCCTCAGCTATCGCCATAAAAGCCCTGACTCTGGTGGTGTCTTCTTCATCTGAAGTCAGTGGCTCATCATTCTAATCATAAGTTACAACAACCAACCCTTTCTCAGTCTTTTTCTCACCACCCTTCTTTTTGGACAGAGCTTCAATCTTCAAGTTCATTTGTTCTAACTCAGCTTTAAGTGCCTTGTACTTATTTTTGTAATCTTTCTTCTCAGTGTCTGAAGAATTGGATTGAGATGAGTTGTTATGTTGTTTGAACTTGTAGGGTTTGGATGAAGATGATGGATAAGATGGTGAGGATGTCTTGGTGGAAGGACAGTATTTTTGATAATGTCCAAGCTTTCCACAGGAAAAACAAGTTTCTTTTGACCTGTCAGTTGGTTTACTAGCTGATTCTACTCTTCCTGATCTTTTGAAGTATCTTCTTTGGTTGGCTAGCAAGGCTCTTTCATGGAACTCTGCATTGAGTTCTGTCAAGAACTCTTGGCTGCTACGGGTATCTTCTTCAACGTCAGAATCGATGTCATGAGGATGTGTTGCAGAGATCAAAGCTTTAGAAGATGCTCCTTGGACTACAAATCTTTCAGTCTTTGATTTGTAAATAGTATCGATCAGTCCTTCTTTATAATTGTACTTACCATAGAGCTGAGCAAGGGTATCATTTTTGATTGAGTTGTTAGCTCTCTGAGTCTGATTCATGCTCAGCCACTTTCTTGGAAGGCTGTTGACAAAAGTAGCATTGATCTCAGCTTGACCAATAGTGACATCATTCATAGCTAGGTCATTTAGAAGAATCTTCAGCCTAGTATAGGTTTGCTGAACCTTTTCACCTTCAAGTGACTTAAAGGCATTAAACTGAAGTCTGAGTGCCTGAATCTTTGTCTCTCTTGTTTCAGAGGGTCCTTCATGGCCAAGAATGAGGTCTGTCCACATTTGTTTAGCTGTGGGACACTGAATGACAGACTTCATGATATGCTTGGGAAGGCAGGATATTATGATGCTTTTGAGACGTTTATCTTGGTTTGCCAATTTCCTATCAGCTGGAGTCCATTGTTTGAGAGGTTTGGGAAGAGGGTTTTCTTCAGTGGATGTAAGCGCCATGGGAATATATGGACCATTTTCTAAAATTTCTAAAAGAAAAGGTTCAAGCCCATCAAGATATACAAGAAATTGACTCTTCCAACTGGCAAAATCTTCTTCATCAAAGAGTGGTACACTTGTGACGTGTGATCCACCTCTTGAGTCAAGATGTTGGGGTAGATCATCGTCATTGGCAGGAGGGTTAAGTCTTGGTGAAGATGGGTTTGTGGAAGGTGATTGTGGTGGGTTAGAAGTTTCTGGCATGGTGGATCTTGATTATAAAACTGAGAACGATGTTTCTTGAAGGTTTTAATATCAAACACCGCTCTGATACCAATTGAAAGTCCCTAATCAATGCAAGAAACCCTAATCTTAGCTTAATCAACACAAGGTATTACTTTTCAAACGTAATCTTATTATTGTATAATAAAGAATTACATGTGTTATGGATAACACAGTTTGATGACAATGTGTTGTGCACACTTTGAACAACAATAAACCCTAACTTATGAGTACAGTCGTAGCTGTTTGATTCACTAAGTTATATGCAATAATGTTCTTAATATCTCAAAGTGTTAAACATTAATGCATGGATACACATCCTATTTATAGTGTTACGAGTTTGACCTAAACAGTACTTGATGGCGACTACACAAGCTTTTACACGTTCCCATATCAGTCACATGATGTCCTTCTATTCTTGGTAGTCTTCCATTATGCTTTAAGGAAACAGTTGTCAAAACAATTTCCTTTTTCTCCATAGTCTCGAACACACAAATGGCATGTCCAAAGTGTGCTGAGAGTTATCAGGGTATTGCCACCCCTGTTAACTCTCAACCCCTCAGAGTCCCTGATACATCTTGGCTGTTATCCATCACTGCCAATGAGTATGTCTTCAGGTAATTCTTCGACTTCCCTGACAATGTCTCTGACATGGACTCCTCTGAGGTTGCTCACAGACACTTGGGTCTCTGTGAGTCTTGTGAAACTTGCCTGCCTCCTAGGCACAGGCAAGGGACTATCTAACAGCCTAATTATGTTTAAATCAATGATCAGGGAATCTAACAAGTTTAGATTCCCAACATGGTGCTGCACCTGTGGCGTGTGTGCCATATCGTTTAGTACCATCTGAAATGAAAGAATTATCGGAGCAATTGCAAGAATTATCCGAGAAAGGCTTTATTCGACCGAGCTCGTCACCATGGGGAGCTCCGGTATTATTCGTGAAAAAGAAAGATGGTTCGTTTCGCATGCGCATCGACTATCAGGAGCTGAATAAATTAACTATCAAGACCCGATACCCTTTACCTAGGATCGATGACTTATTTGATCAGTTGCAAGGTTCTAGTGTTTATTCAAAAATTGATATGCGGTCTGGTTATCATCAACTTCGCGTTCGCGAGGAAGATATTACAATTACAGCTTTTAGAACTCGATATGGACATTATGAGTTTCAAGTAATGCCGTTTGGATTGACCAATGCACCGGCTGTGTTCATGGATTTAATGAACCGCGTGTGCAAGCCGTATCTTGACAAATTTGTGATCGTGTTCATCGATGATATTCTGATTTATTCCAAGAATAAAGAAGAACATGGCGAGCACCTGAAAACTATCTTGGAGTTGCTAAGGAACGAAAAATTGTACGCAAAGTTTTCAAAATGTGAATTTTGGCTTGATTCTGTACGATTCCTTGGTCACGTGATTGATAGCAATGGAGTTCATGTCGGTCCCTCAAAAATCGAAGCCATTAAGAATTGGGCTGCACCTACTACTCCTACCGAGGTGCGACAATTTTTAGGTTTGGCCGGCTATTACAGAAGGATTTTCGTTAATATCCAAACCATTAACAAAGCTTACCCAGAAAAATAAACCATATGTATGGGGTGACGACGAAGAGGAGGCATTTCAAACGTTGAAACTTAAATTGTGTAGTGCGCTGATAGGTGTGTAAACACCCATCCTTTTACCACTTAATTCTGGCTAAAACGAGACCAAAACACGTATTTAATATCATTTGTTTGGAATTATGCGTGGTTTTTGTGTTTATTGTGTTTTCAGAGCCAACCGGATGAATATTGAAGAAAACATGGGAATGCACGGGTTTTACTGAAGAAAAGGACTCAAGATAAAGTCTATTGTCCAAGAGATGCAAAAGATTTGAAGTCACTGGGCCTATTCGGAGATTTATCGAAGAAAAGGACCAAAGATGGAATATTTACATAAGTCGAAGAAACTCAAGTCTATTAAACGAAGAAATTAAAAGACGAGTTGAATTTAATCGACGACAAATCCCGAATCAGAATCGAAAACGTCAACTTTTCTGAAAAGACGAGAAGACAAGAAGAACGGGAGAAATCCCACTCACCAACCAAAGGGAACACCTATAAAAGGAATCCCCTCACACACATAGTGCCAGTTAGAGTTTTAGTTTTTCTCTCCTCCTTCTTTTTCTCTTTTCTGTTTCGTTCCATCACCAACACCACTAGGGTGTTTGGTGATCTTGATCTTTGTTCTTTTAATCTTGTAATTTTAATCCTTGTTTTGTTATTGTTAAAACATCAATCATCATTGCAAGTTCTTGTTTAATCTTTCCATTTCATCTTGTTCATCATCATCTTTCTCTTCAAGTTTTTAAGTTCTTATTTTATTGAGTTTTGATCTTCAAAAGTTGTTGGGATTTATGTTTTTGTTGATGGGATTTGTAGTTATTGGTTAGTAGATCATTTGTGTTAAGTTGTATTTAAGTTTTTGGTGAAAAACCTGGTGATTTTTAGATTAAAATCGTCTTCCTTGTTCTTCGGGATAGTTACTGTATCTGGGTTTCCCAGACTTCCGGATGAACACCAAAGTTCCGGATGAACACCAAAGTTCCGGATGAACACGTTTTTGAAAAGTTCCGATTGAGTTTTCCTTTAAAAGTTCTGAATCAGTTGAAAACTTCCGAACGAACTGAAAGTTCCGGATGAACCTAATCTTCTGAATGAACTGAAGTTCCGGATGAACCAATAGTTCCGGATGAGTCAAAAGTTCCGAATGAACTGAAAGTTCCGGACGAGTGAAAAGTTCCGAATGAATGTTTGCTGTAAAAGTTCCGAATGAATGTTTGCTGTAAAAGTTCCGAATGAGTCTTATTTCCATTTCTTCCGAATAAACTTCCGGACCAAAAGTTCCGGACGAACTTCCGGATCAACAAGTTCCGAGTGAAGGATTTCTCAAAGTTCCGAGTGAAGGATTTCTAAAAGTTCCGAATGAAGACTTCCGAGTGAAAAGTTCCAGATGAGCAAAGTTCCGAATCAAGGTTAAAACTTCCAAATCAGTTTTCTTTTAAGTTTACTTACTTACTTACTGTTTCTGTTTCTTTTTGTCTGTCTTACTATTTCTCATTGTTTCTTAATTTAAATTTGATTTTAATTCAAAGTTTTGTTAATTATTATTAATTCAATTACTTTTTAAGTTTAAGTTTACATCTTTAAGCATTTAACATTTAGTATATTAGAAAACCAAACCCTTTTTCTTAGTAACCAAGAACAATCATTCCACTAAAGGCTGAGATCAATTCGAGAGGATACTGAGAGAGAAAATCTGAACCCATACAAAACGCTAATATCAAATGGCGCCGCTGCCGGCTCTTACTCGTTAAGATTAAAAAAGTTTTTTGTGAGAATTTGGATTTTGGGATCCGTTACCCGTGAACGTTACTTTTTCATAAAAAATCTCAAAAAATCCTAAAAAATATAAAATTTTCAAAAATACAAAAAAATTAAAAAACATAAAAACCAAAAATATTTTTGCTTTGTTTTTCTTTGTTCGTTCTTTTGCAGGTGTATGCGCACTCGATCCACGTCTTATCAAGATCCCGAGCCTCTCGATAACTTAGATATGGCTGGTGTACAAAACAACAACAACATACCACCTCCAAACAACAATAATAACAACAACAACCCACCTTTCAACAACATGAATAACCACAACAATGAGCCTCAACCGGATAATCGCCCGATGATTGAATTGCTACAAGCTCATGTAGATGGCAACACTGATCCAATTGTCATACCTCCAATTGCCGCCAACAACTTTGAGCTAAAATCAGGCTTTATCCAGATGGTCTCCGCTCAACCATTCTTGGGACGTACCATAGATGATCCACACGACCACATCAAGAGATTTTTACAACTCACTAACACGGTCAAGTTCAATGGTGTTCCACAAGAGGTTATCAGGTTACAACTTTTTCCCTTTTCTTTAGAGGGACAAGCCCGGAATTGGCTTGCTAAGGAACCGCCACAGAGTATTCTCTCGTGGACGGATTTGGAAACAAAGTTTATCAATTACTTTTTACCACCCTCTCGTACTACCGCTTTGGGGAATGAAATCATAAATTTTGAACAAAAGTACGATGAGTCGTTCAGTGAATCTTGGGATCGTTTTAAAGATCTTTTAAGAAAATGCCCACAACATGGTTTTACCAAAGTACATCAAATCAATACTTTTTACAATGGTTTAAACATGAGTGACCAAGATTCACTAAACAGTGCCTCAGGGGGTAATCTTTTGGCTAAGACTTCCAATGCTGCTTGGGACATCATTGAGAATAAATCTCGTGTGCAAACCAAGAGTGTTCGGACCAATGTCGCTAGTGCTAGCACTAGTGACAGCGACAAGCGACTTGACAAAATCACTAGGCTTCTTGAATCGCTTGTCACCCACACCGTCAGCAACAACAACAGCAACAACGCTAAAAACGCTCAAGTCAATGCTGTGAGCCAACCTTGTGAGATATGTGGTGGTCCTCACTCTTACACCACTTGTACCGCCACCCAAGACTACCCTGCTGAGAATGTGAATGCAGCATATGGCACCTATCCTCAACCTGCTTATCAAGCTAGACCTCAAGGTGACCGTAACTTGCTGAGCTACCGTTCCAACAATTATCTTTCTCCACCTGGTTTTCCCCCAAACAACCCAAACCAACAACAATACCTTAATCACCCACCTCAACAACAACAACAACAGCCTCGACAACCATACATCCCACCTCATAAACAGCAACAACCACCTCAACGAAACAACCAAGTCTACCAACAACCTGCTTATCAACCACCCGCATACAATGCTCCTCCCAACCAACCCACCGCTCTTCACCACGAAGTGGAAACCTATATGAGGACTAACGATGTGATAGTGGGAAATCTTCAGAGAGAAGTGCTCAACCTGAAAGCAGACTTGGTCAAACAAGGGAACGATTTGAGAGCCGACATGAGAAACATGTTGGATAGCCAAACTAATGATTTGAAGAACATGATGGCTAGTTTCTTCCAAGGTAATCAACCCTCTTCTTCGGGTACTCTTCCGAGTAACACCGTTGAGAATCCAAGAGGGGAAATGAAAGCAATCACCACTCGAAGTGGCAAAGGTACCAAGGAACCCGAGCTTCCTATACCTCCACCGGTGGTTGTGACTAAGGAGAACGAGTCACCTGCTCCTATTCCTCATCCTTCTCCTTCCCCAATTTCTCCACCTCTTCCTTCTACCCCTCCTCCACCCAAGGATGTGAGTGATCCTCTTCTTCCAAAGCCTTCCTCTTCTTCCAATATACCTTACCCATCTAGGTTGCGGAAAGAGAAGCTCAAAAGCAAGGACGATATTCAGGTTTCAAACTTTCTCAAAATGTTTAAACAATTGAATTTTAACATCTCCTTCGCTGAGGCTCTCGCCCACATGCCTAAATACGCGAAAATGTTTAAAGATCTTCTGAGCGACAAGGAAAAGCTCCTCGATATTGCCAACACCCAACTTAATGAGAATTGCTCTGCAGTGCTCTTAAGAAAATTGCCAACCAAGCTTGGTGATCCGGGTCGTTTCTTAATCCCTTGCAATTTCCCGGGAGTAGAGAATTGCATGGCCCTAGCCGATCTAGGTGCCAGTATCAATCTAATGTCTCTAAGCGTTTGGAAGCAATTATCTCTCCCTGAGCTAGTCCCCACCAAAATGACTTTGGAATTAGCCAACCGTACGGTTGCTTATCCAGTGGGGATAGCCGAAGACGTCATTGTAGGAGTCGACAAATTCACCTTTCCTGCTGATTTCGTTGTCGTCGACTACGAGATGGACCCTCGTGTGCCACTAATTGTTGGTCGTCCATTCTTGAGGACCGGTCGCACTCTTATTGATGTTGAAGCCGGTGAGCTTATTATGAGAGTGGGTGACGATAAAGTAGTCTTCAACATGGGAAAGTTGTCTAAACAGCCTTATTCATATGACAGTGTTAATTGTATTGACGTTCTTGATGAGGCTTGTGAAGAACACTTTAATGATGCTTGCAAAAGTATTCCTACCTCTCTTCCCAATGTTGAGACCGTGTCCTCTATTGATTCATCGTTGTCTCTATTTGGAGATAGTGATTTATTTTGGAACAATCTTGAAGATACCATGGGAGATGTGAATTTAGCTACTAATGATTCTCCTATCGATGGGGATGAAGACATGAATTTCTTTGACAATCTTCTCAACGAAGACAATCCTTCTCCTCCATCTCCTACGGTCATTGCTATCGATACTCCGACTTCGAATACGCCTCCCGTCGAAAATCCTCCGGATTTAGAGCTTAAGGAGTTGCCGCCACATCTCGAGTATGTATTCCTTGAAGAAGAGAAGCAGTCGCCACTCATCATTGCTAAGGACCTAAAGGAAGAAGAAAAAGCCCGACTTATCACCGTGTTGACAGATCACAAGAAGGCTATTGCTTGGAAGATTTCTGACATTCGTGGAATTGATCCTCACTTCTGCACACACAAAATTCTCATGGAGGACGACTTTAAGCCCACTATTCAAAGCCAACAAAGGGTGAATCAAAAAATCCATGAAGTCATCAAAACAGAGGTTATCAAACTTCTTGATGCGGGTATGATTTACCCTATTTCGGATTCCCCATGGGTTAGTCCAATCCATTGTGTGCCCACGAAAGGCGGAATAACCGTTGTTCCCAATGAACACAACGAGTTAATTTCCACTCGTCTCGTTACTGGGTGGAGAGTTTGTATAGACTACCGCAAACTCAATGATGCCACGAGAAAGGATCATTTCCCTCTACCTTTTATGGACCAAATGCTTGAACGTTTAGCAGGTAATGAATATTACTGCTTTCTTGATGGTTTCTCGGGTTATTTCCAAATACCCATCGATCCCCAAGATAAAGAGAAGACAACATTCACTTGTCCCTATGGCACTTTTGCTTATAAAAGAATGCCTTTTGGCTTATGCAATGCGCCCGGGACTTTCCAAAGGTGCATGTTAGCTATCTTCCATGACATGGTTGAACAAACCATGGAAGTCTTCATGGATGATTTCTCGGTCTTCGGGGATTCCTTCTCTTCTTGCCTTGCCAATTTAGAACGTATGCTTAAGCGATGCGAAGACACTCGCCTTGTTCTGAATTGGGAAAAATGTCATTTTATGGTAAAAGAAGGCATCGTGCTGGGACACAAGATTTCCAGAGCCGGTCTTGAAGTAGACCGTGCTAAAATCGATGTTATCGCTAAGTTGCCTCCACCTTCAACCGTGAAGGGTGTGAGAAGTTTTCTGGGTCATGCGGGCTTCTACCGTCGATTCATCAAAGATTTTTCTCAAATCGATCGCCCGATGACCCACCTCTTGGAAAAAGATACTCCTTTTATCTTTTCCAAAGAGTGTCTTGAAGCCTTCAACTCGCTTAAGGACAAGCTAACTAAGGCACCCGTCTTGGTTACCCCTAATTGGGAGATGCCTTTCGAGTTGATGTGCGATGCTAGTGATTTTGCTATTGGAGCGGTTCTGGGACAACGAGTGAACAAACACTTCCAACCAATCCATTACGCTAGCAAGACAATGACGGGGGCACAATTGCATTATACGACAACCGAAAAAGAGCATTTAGCTGTTGTCTATGCCTTTGAAAAATTTCGCCCCTATCTTGTCCTTTCCACCACCATCGTGTATACCGATCATTCCGCGTTGAAGTACTTTTTGACAAAGCAAGATTCCAAACCAAGACTTCTTCGCTGGGTTTTGCTGCTCCAGGAATTTAAAATCGAAATTCTTGATAAAAAAGGAGCTGAAAACCTAGCCGCGGATCATCTCAGCAGACTTGAGGATCCTTACCAAGGGGATCATCCGAATAAAGAAATCAATTATTCTTTTCCCTTGGAGACATTCATGTCTATAAATTCGAATTCTAATGAAACCCCGTGGTTTGCGGACTTTGCAAACTACTTGGCGGGTGGAATTCTCAAGGAAGGGTTGACGTCTCAACAAAAGAAAAAGTTCTTCACCGACATTAAGACTTACTTTTGGGACGACCCTTACCTATTCAAACAATGTGCCGACCTGATTATCCGTTGATGTGTTGACGGACCGGCAGCTTCGGAAATCCTTGATGCTTGCCACAAAGGACCCACCGGTGGTCACTTTGGTCCCAAATACACCGACAAAAAAGTGTTTGATTCGGGATTTTATTGGCCCTCCATATATCGTGACGCTCACAATATGGTTAAACGATGTGATGTTTGCCAAAAACAAGGCACGATCACACATAAAGACGAGATGCCTCGGAATTTCATTCAAGAGTGTGAAATTTTTGATGTTTGGGGTATCGACTTTATGGGGCCATTCCCTTCTTCTAAAGGAAACAAATACATCCTTGTTGCCGTTGACTACGTTTCAAAGTGGGTTAAAGCCAAAGCTTTACCTACTAATGACGCAAGGGTGGTTTGTAACTTTTTGAAAGCTCTTTTCACTAGATTCGGTGTGCCTCGCGCCATTATTAGTGATCGTGGGACTCATTTTTGCAATGACCAATTCGCAAGAGTCATGGCTAAGTACGGTGTAAATCATCGTCTTTCCACAGCCTACCACCCACAAACTAATGGCCAGGCTGAAATATCCAACCGAGGAATGAAGCGAATTCTTGAAAGAACCGTGGTAGAGCATTGTGCCTCATGGGCTGATAAACTTGATGATGCTTTGTGGTCTTTCTGTACTGCTTACAAGACCCCGATCGGCTGTACGCCTTATCGTCTTGTGTACGGGAAAACGTGCCACCTCCCTATTGAGTTGGAGCATAAGGCTTACTGGGCCTTGAAGTGGGCTAATTTTGATATTAACAAAGCCGGTGACCTACGCAAGATCCAACTCAATGAGCTCAATGAACTTCGGAATGAGGCTTATGGAAATTCTTTGATCTGTAAGGAAAGAACTAAGCTCATTCACGACTCCAAGATTAAGAACCGAGAGTTCCATATTGGAGACAAAGTCTTACTTTTTAAATCTCGGTTGAAAATCTTTTCGGGCAAGCTCAAATCTCGTTGGTCTGGCCCATTCACCATTGCCCAAATTTTTCCATATGGTACTCTCGAGCTCGCTCAACCTAATGGACCAAATTTTAAGGTGAATGGCCAACGAGTGAAGTTGTACTTTGGTGAGGACACCTGTCAGGAGGTGATACCATCCATCACCACGTTCCCCATGAACTAATTATTGGGTCGAGTCAGGCTCGTGACTCGGTTATAAAAAACAAGCGCTCCTCGGGAGGCAGCCCGAGTATCTATCCTTTTATGTTTTAACCTCCTAAGTGTAGGGGGACCTCTATACGTGTTTGTCTTTGTGTGGTGATGTGATTATAGGGATAAGTGCACTCTTGGAATCTCTGAAGAACCGTGCTCCCGTCTTATCCGAAATCCGGTTCTATCTCTCAACTATCGTGATTCAATTTTCTTCATACTCACATTTGAAATTGATCACTTTAGTCGTCTCTTCTTAACTTGAGTTAACCAACGTGCACAATGTCATAAGTGTAGGGGAGAATTTTCCCACATGCTAAAAACATTGAGGACAATGTTTATCTTAAGTGTAGGGGGGACTTCTATCGATGTTTTAAGTGGACTTTTCCATGAAAATGCCTTCATTTAACCGGAAAATCCTATTTTTCAACATTTTTCAAATTTTTTATTAACTTTGGCCATTTAGTTGTAATTTTTAAATTTTTATCGTTGCTTTCATATGTATATATCCCGCAATAAAGTCAAAAATTATAATAAAGTGGTGTAGCTAGTTTAGAAGTCTTTGACATATTAGGCCTGTTGCGTTTATTTTGACTCAACCCGAATAGACTTATCCAAGTTTATTCTAGCTAGTATCCTTAACCATGTAGACCTTAATTGGTTTATTAGGCTAAGTGTCCACGAGTCTCATTACTTGAGATTTTAAATTGTGGAGGACGAGAAATGATAGAGTCAAGTATAAGTCGGTATTCTTGCACAAGCTCACTTGGTGTAATTATTTGCCTATTCTCCCATCACTTGCTAATAATTTATCTGCAATAAGTAAGGTCGTACGATTTGAAAAGTTACTTAGCTTCTAGCCCAAGATCGTTTAAAAGTTGCTCGGTAATGATAAGAGTTCATAGCCAAGGCATAACTTATGAAGCGGGGCGCGAAGATTGGCGAGTCCGAAAAGGCCCTAACAAGGCATGAGGATTCCATTTTATTGCTGAAGATCCAAAGTGATGTGAAAAGCATTATTCCTAAAATCAATATGAAGGATCAAGACTCACGACGAAAAGCAATCAACTCCCATAAAGATGATGGAGAAGTCTATCCGAAAAGACCCTAACAAGGTATGAGGATAAATAGATCCAAGTCTGAAAAGGAGGCGGATCGTTGTATCTCAAAATCCCAAATAGAGATTGAAGAAATAATCATGAAGTCGTGGTCAACAAAGTTGGAGTACCCCTCAAAAGTCTCCAAGTGAAGAAACTCTATAACGATGAGAAGACCATTATCTCAAGCACGTCTCTCAAGATATGAACTATGAAGTACATGCCAAATATCGGCCCGAGAAAGGTCTCAAATCGTGAACCGAGTTATGCCAAGATATGACCTTTTTGATATCCCGAGAAGCAGTTTTAAGAGATTTTTTCCTTTAGCTAACTATTGATCAAATCGTCCTACTTTGCTTTCAGCCTAATAAACTATCAAAATAAGTCCAAAAATGTATCTTCATGATCATTCTAAGACAAAAATAAAATATAAGAGATACACCTAGGAATAAGGGAGTTTAAGCATTTAATTAAGCCATGTGTGTAAGTGTTTGAATTGCTAACTTATAATAACAATGATCTCGTTTTTAAGCTTAGTTTGGGGAACGTGAAACTTGAGGGTGATAAATCTTCGCAGCACCAAAGCCCTAATATAAGTCCTTGATCTCTTTGCAAGTTATTTCCATGTAGCTATTTTCAAATGAAAATGGTTTTCTATCCTTTTAAGTTTTAATTTCTTTTAGTACCTTAATTTTTGTTTAGTAGTATTTGAATAAGGCCAAGGTTGATTAACTATGAGAAAAGTGTAAAATTACTTTATCACTAAGCATTGCATGAGGGCATGGCAATGGTTAAGTGTAGGGGATTTGATAGGTGTGTAAACACCCATCCTTTTACCACTTAATTCTGGCTAAAACGAGACCAAAACACGTATTTAATATCATTTGTTTGGAATTATGCGTGGTTTTTGTGTTTATTGTGTTTTCAGAGCCAACCGGATGAATATTGAAGAAAACATGGGATTGCACGGGTTTTATTGAAGAAAAGGACTCAAGATAAAGTCTATTGTCCAAGAGATGCAAAAGATTTGAAGTCACTGGGCCTATTCGAAGATTTATCGAAGAAAAGGACCAAAGATGGAA
Source organism: Glebionis coronaria (assembly GCA_025667525.1). NCBI lineage: Eukaryota > Viridiplantae > Streptophyta > Magnoliopsida > Asterales > Asteraceae > Glebionis > Glebionis coronaria. The sequence goes on along the minus strand of JANFOE010000969.1, from coordinate 370,299 downwards.
GATTTACATAAGTCGAAGAAACTCAAGTCTATTAAACGAAGAAATTAAAAGACGAGTTGAATTTAATCGACGACAAATCCCGAATCAGAATCGAAAACGTCAACTTTTCTGAAAAGACGAGAAGACAAGAAGAACGGGAGAAAGCCCACTCACCAACCAAAGGGAACACCTATAAAAGGAATCCCCTCACACACATAGTGCCAGTTAGAGTTTTAGTTTTTCTCTCCTCCTTCTTTTTCTCTTTTCTGTTTCGTTCCATCACCAACACCACTAGGGTGTTTGGTGATCTTGATCTTTGTTCTTTTAATCTTGTAATTTTAATCCTTGTTTTGTTATTGTTAAAACATCAATCATCAATACAAGTTCTTGTTTAATCTTTCCATTTCATCTTGTTCATCATCATCTTTCTCTTCAAGTTTTTAAGTTCTTATTTTATTGAGTTTTGATCTTCAAAAGTTGTTGGGATTTATGTTTTTGTTGATGGGATTTGTAGTTATTGGTTAGTAGATCATTTGTGTTAAGTTGTATTTAAGTTTTTGGTGAAAAACCTGGTGATTTTTAGATTAAAATCGTCTTCCTTGTTCTTCGGGATAGTTACTGTATCTGGGTTTCCCAGACTTCCGGATGAACACCAAAGTTCCGGATGAACACCAAAGTTCCGGATGAACACGTTTTTAAAAAGTTCCGATTGAGTTTTCCTTTAAAAGTTCCGAATTAGTTGAAAACTTACGAACGAACTGAAAGTTCCGGATGAACCTAATCTTCCGAATGAACTGAAGTTCCGGATGAACCAATAGTTCCGGATGAGTCAAAAGTTCCGAATGAAGTGAAAGTTCCGGACGAGTGAAAAGTTCCGAATGAATGTTTGCTGTAAAAGTTCCGAATGAGTCTTATTTCCATTTCTTCCGAATAAACTTCCGGACCAAAAGTTCCGGACGAACTTCCGGATCAACAAGTTCCGAGTGAAGGATTTATCAAAGTTCCGAGTGAATGATTTCTAAAAGTTCCGAATGAAGACTTCCGAGTGAAAAGTTCCGGATGAGCAAAGTTCCGAATCAAGGTTAAAACTTCCAAATCAGTTTTCTTTTAAGTTTACTTACTTACTTACTGTTTCTGTTTCTTTTTGTCTGTCTTACTATTTCTCATTGTTTCTTAATTTAAATTTGATTTTAATTCAAAGTTTTGTTAATTATTATTAATTCAATTACTTTTTAAGTTTAAGTTTACATCTTTAAGAATTTAACATTTAGTATATTAGAAAACCAAACCCTTTTTCTTAGTAACCAAGAACAATCATTCCACTAAAGGCTGAGATCAATTCGAGAGGATACTGAGAGAGAAAATCTGAACCCATACAAAACGCTAATATCATGCGCCAATCTTGTCATTACCCGAGGGCAGCGAGGATTTCGTTGTCTACTGTGATGCATCTCTAAAAGGATTTGGGGCTGTTTTGATGCAGCGAGAAAAAGTCATTGCGTATGCCTCTAGGTAACTTAGGAAGAACGAGGAAAACTACACCACTCATGACTGGGAATTGGGCGCGGTGGTTTTTGCTCTTCGCCTTTGGAGACATTATCTGTACGGCACTAAGTGTACGGTATCCACCGATCATAAGAGTCTACTGTATATTATGGATCAAAAAGAGCTGAATATGAGGCAACGTAGATGGATCGAGCTTTTGAGTGATTACGATTGTACAATTCGTTATCACGCGGGAAAAGCAAACGTGGTAGCGGATGCGTTAAGCAGGAAGGAAAGGGACAAACCTCTCCGAGTGCGTGCTTTGGTAGTAACGGTACATAACAATCTACCAGAACAGATTCAAAAAGCACAAGCTGAAGCTATGAAATCCGAGAATATTAAATCTGAAAACTTTCGCGGTGAAGGTGAACCTTTTGAAACTAGATCCGATGGTACAAAATGTCTAAAGGGACGAGTATGGTTACCATTATATGGAGGATTAAGAAATCTAATTATGTTGTAATCTCACAAGTCATAGTATTCCATTCATCCCAGGTCGGATAAAATGTATCATGATTTGAAGAAGTTGTATTATTGGCCAAACATGAAGGCGGATATTGCAACATACGTTAGCAAGTGTTTGACAGGTGCTAAGGTCAAGCCTGAATACTAGAAGCCTTCCGGACTGCTTCAACAACCTGAAGTTCCTATTTGGAAATGGGCGCGTATTACCATGGACTTCATTTCTAAGCTTCTAAGAACTCCATCTGGCTTTGATTCTATTTGGGTGATTGTGGATCACTTGACCAAATCAGCCCACTTTATCTCGATATATGGAAAGTTCAAGTTGGAAAAACTTACTCTTATCTATTTGAAGGAAATTGTTTGTAAACACGGTGTTCTTGTATCCATTATCTCGGACCGTGATAGTCGTTTCACATCAAAATTTTGGGAATCACTTCAAAAATCACTAGGGACTAACTTGGATATGAGCACTGCTTATCATCCTCAAACCGATGGGCAAAGTGAAAGAACAATACAAACACTGGAAGACATGTTGCGGGCTTGCGTGATTGACTTTGGTAGTAGTTGTGATAAGCACTTACAATTGGCAGAATTCTCCTACAATAATAGTTATCATAATAGCATTAAAGCCGCACCTTTTGAGGCTCTCTACGGAAGGAAATGTCGATCGCCTGTATGTTGGAGTGAAGTTGGGGATTCTCAACTAACCGGACCAGAATTGATTCGTGAGACTACTAAAATGATTGTGCAAATCAAGAATCGTTTGTTAGCTGCTCGTAGTAGACAGAAAAGTTATGCTGATGTGAGGCGGAAACCTTTAGAGTTCGAGGTAGGTGAAAGAGTTATGCTAAAGGTATCACCATGGAAAGGTGTTATACGTTTTGGGAAGCGTGGGAAGTTAAGTCCCCGCTATATAGGACCATTCAAGATCACATCAAGAGTGGGTCCGGTAGCATATAAACTTGAATTACCTCGGGAACTACAAGGAATCCACAGTACTTTTCACATTTCGAACCTAAAGAAGTGTTTGTCCGATGAAGACCTTATTATCCTAATGGATGAAGTCAAGATCGATGACAAGTTGCACTTTATTGAGGAACCCATCGAGATCATGGATAGGGAGGTGAAGCAACTAAAGCAAAGCCGGATCCCTATTGTCAAGGTCCGATGGAACTCAAGGCGTGGACCAGATTTTACTTGGGAAAGGGAAGATCAGATGTGGAAGAACTATCCGCACTTGTTCAATTTCAACAAGAAACCGGACCATAAGGCGAATTGATCTTCGGGACGAAGATCCTTGTTAGATGGAGATGCTGTGACAATCTGGAATTTTTAGGCCATTACTTAATCTTATTTTACGATTATTTTTGAAATTTATGGATGAGTTTGCACGATATTTATTTTTGGAGGTTTAAGTCTAAACCGATGTTGGAAGGTCTATATTTAATATTTATTAAGTATAAGGAGTATTAGCAAGCGTGATGTCGATGGATGCCAAATATTTTACGTTTTATTGTCGGTTGTTCGATTTTTGTCATTTTAAGGTTTTATTTTAAATGACGTGTTAAGTCGAGTCGAGAGTCGATATTATTATTTTTGAGGTACGTTTTAAATTTTTAAAAGTATCTTTATAAAACCCGAGCGCCGTAAATATTTTGAAAATTGACTAATAGTTATTTCCCGCTTTTTAGATAACTATTTACATTTTTAGCCACAACTATTGCTAAATTGCAACTTTGGTCCCTACCCTACTATATATAAACCACAAACAAACACACACTTCCATCTTATTCATTTTAAAATTTCTCTCATCTCTCTCTTTTCTCTCCATTTTGCCGAAACCCACAACACACCCAAAATCCACATTCAATCAATTTTATCTTGAGTTTGAGGTTGAATCCAACTAAACCAAGCATAGACCCAATCTTATATTTGATCAAGGATCATTTTAGTGTAAGAAATCCTTACATGCAAGCACATTTTTTTTCTTGATATTGGTAGGTAGGAGCTATGATCATGCATGGTATTTTTATGATGATCCATGGTGGTTTTTGCTAAAAATCTTGATAGAAACTTCATTTTGATCTTAAGATTTTTATTTTGATTATGATTTTGATGTTATGGTTGATGTATGATGATATTAGGGTATAGTAATGATCATTTTCATGGTTAGTTTTTATCAAAAAGTTGATTTTGTGCAAGATTTTTATAGTCATTTTATAACAGTAAGTAAAGTGTAAAATCCGAATTTTTATGTTTTGAAAATGGCTTATCTTATAGCCTAGGGTTGTAGATAATTTTCTTAGCTTCGATTTGATATAAGGTAGAGCTTCTAGCTCCAAACGAGCGCGAAGATATGATGTTTTGAATTATCGTGTATCGGGAGACGAGTATCGGCACTACATATAGTTATTGTCGATATTTGGATTGAATCTCGGGGACTCTAAATGGATGTTTTAAAAAACGTAACCTACTGATAATGAGGTGTTTATTTTATAGGTTGAGTTTACTTTAAAACCCGAGTGTCGGTTTTGTAAACGGAGTCGTTTAAATAAGTTACAACGGTTGTATGAAAAATTAACGTAAATCTGTCCGGATTTTGTAGTTTGAAAATGAGTTGGGTAAAGTACTTTAAAAGTAATTTCATTTGATAAACTTGTAAGAGGACTTTCTATATATAGTAAGTTAGTTTATCGAGTCGTTTCATAAACGGTTGACGAGTTTAAAAGGGGTAAATAAGCTAGTACATGTAGTATGTACCGGCGGACTTTGTAAAGAATATAAAATGGTTAAGTAAATGTGTAGTAAAGTATAATGAAGTTATTTATGTCGTTTTCTCTCGAGTTTATCGTGACTTTAGGAGTTTGAGTTTGATGTTGTTATGTATGATTTATTTCTCGAGTCATTATTAATGAACGCGCCTTATTTGATAGGTAGCGGTTCTCATATTTGAAAGGCATCCATTATCGTCGACGATCATCTCGCTAGATCTCTTATACTAAGGTGAGTCTATAGCCTCGTTTTTATACTATCTTGTAAAGGATTTTAAAACCCGCGAGGGGGATACATGCTTGTTTTAAAAATAGAACACAAGGGACCCGATGTATGCTAGTTGCCTTGATTATTATAGCTTTGTTATTTCGCTAAATGAAAGTCCCAATTATATCATGAATTGTTAGCTACCGAGTTTTAGTAGGCGCTTATACATGGAATAGTACCATTCGGGAGGACCGACCTCCTCCCGTCCTATAACGACTAGCTATCGTTAGGGCACACTTGAGGCCCAAGGGGGATACATGCGTGAGAGTTTGATATACACTTAGTGAGGTGTATGGTGGGCAAATATTATGGAAACGTTTCAAGGTCATGAGGCCTATAGTAATCCATATAACGTTGTTTGATCCACATCGTTATTTCCTGATGGTTTTAAAATATACTTGTGTTATTCACTCCACTTTTGTTGACAACTTTAGCATGTTTTATCTCAGGTCCTTGAAGGTAATGGCATGAGGGATTTCGATGCTTGCGGAATTATAATAAATGGGTTAAATCTCGTCATTTTGTAAATCGTTCAATGACTTTTAATATGAAAAGATGTTGTGTACTTGTTTAATAAATGTTTCGGGACCATGTTATGAACGATTGTAAACTTTTATTTCAATCCAATGTTTACTTTTAAAAACGATTATTTTCGAGTCGTTTTCTATTACTTGAGCTGTTATATTATGAAGTAGCACCTCATATGAGCTTCCGCATATGACCCGAAATTTGGGGGTGTTACAATACATTATGTCTAAAACGCAAGTGGTAGCAATAGTAGTAGTATAGCTAGTTTATCACTCAATAAAATGAATAAAAATGAATTTTGGAGGTGCTACGATACTTTATTCTAGCATTGCGTGAGGGCACGACAATGGTTTAGTATGGGGGAGTGATGAGACTGCTTTTATACATAGTCTCATCGTCCAAATAGGGCTTAAAATGTATTAAATATCATCAAAATACCCATATATATGCTTGTGTTTGTTGCTTGTGTATTTTAGGTACGGATATTGAGAAAATGACAAAAGATCACAAGAATCATGCAAAAACGAACACGGGAAACGAAGCCGCACATTTAACCAAGCCCTAATGAAGAATTTTCCAAAGAAAACCCTTGAAGACTTGAAGATTTATGAAGAAGGGTCCTCCAATATGGAAGAATTGACACTTTATACCCTTGTATCTTCATAATTACAAGATTGGTCCCTAAAGTTTGTCAATATTGCAAAAAGGACCCTTGACTTTGAAGAATTGGCAATTTTAGTCCCTCAACAAAACTAAAATGTCAATATTTATCCTCCTCAAAGTCAAACATACCAAGAAGGACTCCAAGTTACAAGAATTACAAGTTTGGTCCTTTGAAAATATCAAAATTACCAAAAGGACCCTTGACTTTGAAGAAATGGCAAAAATGGTCCCTCATTAATCATGACTTGGCAATTTCAGTCCTCCAAAAGCTCAATCATACAAGTCAAGACCATTATTAATCAAGAAAATGCCAAACCAGTCCTTCAAGAATCACAAAATGGCAAGAAATACCCCTGAAAATACTTTGGAAAAGTATTTGGGGCAAAAGTGTGAAAAGTAAAACTTGAAATACAAAGGAATCCCACTTTTGGCTGTTTATTTACAAAGTGAAAAGAATGAAAGAAATGGGGGACTAATCCTGGCCGACACACTATCTTACCTAGACCAACCAATGGATGACACCTCACCCCACTTACTCTCTCCACCAATCAAAATCCTCCCAGCCTCCACATCACCATCCCACTAACCCGTTTTAATTAACTATATTTTCAAAATATAGTTAATTAAACAAATGGCGCCTAGCACTTCATTAATCCAAAAACAAGATCAAAACCTGTGATCATCAGCCAAGAACACAAATTGGGAGTTTTTGATTAAGTAACAATTAAGCCACAAAACTTCCAGATTAGTGATTGATGACCCCTTAATCACATCCCAACCTTAATACTGGCCCACCACATCATTCACGTGTCCACATGGGACCTCCCCTGCTACACCATTGAGCAAGAAGACAAGATAGTAACAGTCATACAACGTCCAAGTATCCATCTTACATTTCAAGCTTAATACAAGCCATTAGATCAACTTTTCACTTGCCAGCTACCACAAGACAACAAAATTCAGTCACATGATCCTCAAGAGTTCAAAAAGCTACAAGGGCATTTTAGGACTTCTACAACTAGGGTTTTACGTTTTTCTTATCATCAGTAGTTCACTTGTAGCCTATAAAGGCCTTAGTTCATTACATTTTAGCTTGCTCTTGAATTTTCCTTGGTTCACTTTTCTGTAAATCCATTTTCAGTATTAATGAAATGTGTTTGAAATTGTGAAGAAAACTCAAGTGCCATCCTTTATATCTGCTTCTTATTGTTCTTAGTTTGGTAATCTTGAATCTCAAAACCTGTTTTTAAGGAGTGTGCAAAAGTTTGCACATTTTCCTTCAAGCTTGATATTTTGCTAAGTTCTTGGTTTATCTTGGAATTCTTGGGTTATAAGGCTGATCAAAGCATCCTGATATTATGTTATCAAGGTGTGGTAAAGCTTATAACTTGGGGATAATCAAGTGTGGAGTACAAGAGTTACATTAATCAAGGATTCTCAACCTTACTGTTTTTGATATTTTGCTTCTAACCTTGTTGAATCTTAGCAGGCTTTGTTGTGGAAGCTTCTACTTGTTCTTGCTAGTACATAAGCTCAAAATTCTTGGGTGTCGATGTACATCCATGAGGTACACACCCTTAATCTCAAAATCTGATAAAATATTGGATATTTGTGATATTTGAGTGTTCCTTATGTTCTTGTGTATTTTGTGGCTTAATATTGTTCAAATCTGCTTATCTCATTTGTTATTGTGTTAATCTGGGCTTGGGTAACCTTGGAATGCTGTTTTGAATTGAAAATCTTGATTTGAAAAATTAAAAGGGTGTTTGGGATTACCTGTCTTGGATCATAACTTGTTATTGTGTGATTGGAAGTTTGTGTATTTGCTTTGTATCTAATATATGCTTGTTTGAGTGCATTTTGCTGCAAGTTTTCAGCTTTGAAACACCAAATTAAAGATTGTGTTATAGATTGCTAGTTTTGACTGTTTTTGACTTAAGACTTTGGGAACACCTAGAGTGTATGCATGCTTAGGGCTAAGAAGTGTTTAAACATAGTTCTTATAACCTGTTAACAAGATTTGGAGGTTTGAATTTGGTTTGTTGGTCAATTGCATCAGCAAAGTGTAAAACTGCGTGTTCTTGTGTTCATCAGTAACTTTAAGTGCTTGAATCTTGCTTAAAACTTTGAATCAGTGCATGAAACCTGTTTACACTTGCTTATTTAATTTTAATATTGCTTGTGTATGCATTTGGTTTAGTTTTGCTGGCTGAATTGTGCTATAAGTACTTATTGAACCTCAACTGCTTAAGTGTTCATGTCTGTGTTAGATCTGGTGATTGATTGATTAAACTGTACTAATTGGCTGTTGTTGATTGTGATTTCTCTGTTGTGTTTGACTCCTCTTGATCTACTGATCAATTGGGAGCCTTTGTGTAACCTGAATCTCCAAAAAGTCACTAAAGACAAAAAAGTCAACAAGTCAAGCAGTGGAAAAAGTTTCCACTGCTCAACACCCAAAACTAGCCCCTGCTAGTGCAATTTTTCATTCAGCTTAGCAATAAGCCATTTTGGCTTATCCAGACCTGCAACAACTTATTTTTTGTGATAGATCTTCATTATTTGATCCATTTGATTGAACTGGAGCTTATTGGACTTTGACTTTGACTTTTTGCTAGAATACCAACTTATTTGACTTTTTCATAAGTGCTTATTTGCTTTTTCCAGCTTATTGAGTCAACTTATTTGAAAACTTTTTGTTGATTAAGCTTAGTTAAGTCATTTAAAAGCTTTTGTAATTTGAATCAGCTCTTGCGATAGCCTAGAACTCAAAAACGACTATTTTGTCGTTTTCTCTAGATTACTTTTTGCATTTTCAGGCTTATTCCTTTGGCTTATTTCAAATTTCTTTTTACATAAGTCTTATTTAGGTCAAGAGAAGCTTGTGTGTTTAATTTCAGCTTATGGCATCAACTTATGGCTTAATGGGCCAAAAAACCCATTAAGAATAAGCTGTTTGGTATAAGCTTGCTTATTTCACATTTTCAGCTTTTAGGCCTTTGGAAAAAATTGTTCAGAATCAAATTTTGAGTCAAGTAGTGGTTTTTGGGATAATTTGGGCCACTTTTTCTTATTGGGCCAATTCTAAGCCCATTAAGGGACTGTTTGGACTTTAGCCCATTTTCTAGGCCCAATAAGGGTATTTAGGTAATTTCAACTTCATATCTGTGTTATTTAGGTTAAATTTAGCTAGTTTGGAAGTTTTTAGAATTTTTTATAAATTTTGGATTTTTAATATTATTTTATTATTATAAATTAAAATTTAGATTTTCAAGTTTTTACATCTTTCTTAGGTTAAATACACAAAGTTAGGAATTTTACAACTTTTAGAATATTTTTATTGTTCTTAGATTAATTTTTATAATTATTTTAAGTTTTAATAGTTTTTAAATAGTTTTAATTAATTTTAAAATTTTCAAAAATAGTTTTAAATTAAGTTAGGGTATTTTAGAGGTTTACAAAGTGATAAAACTCATTTTGGGCTTTTTGTTAATTAAATTGATTTTTAGGGCTTTAATTAGCATTAAAAAATCATTATTTAATTAAATAAAAGGTTTTAGTGATTTTTGATTTTTTGTAAACTCTATTTACATTATTTAGGATTTATTGCATTTTTTAGGAATTTTTAGAGTAAATTTTTAATTTTGGTGCTTTTACGGTTTTACGTGTACGACCTTTTCGTCTTAGTGTAAATCGTCATCGTATCCGTCATTCTCGTCTTATCCCATTTCTATTTTCTTTCTCATAACAATATAATCACAAAGTTAATCATTTCATTACACAAACACCAAGCCTCCTTGAGAACGATCCCCGCTTTGGGTCATTTGTGCACGATTTTCCTAAATCGTCGTACTTACCCCTATTTTACCTCCTTTTCCTAAAGTTGTGTAAAAACACTACATCAATTGCCGAAGTTGTTTTCGTTAAAGTTGGTACCTTCACTTATCCGGTCGATTTTGTTGTTGTTGATTATGAAATGGACCCTCGTATTCCGTTAATACTTGGATGGCCATTTTTTAGAAGCAGAAAAGCTTTAGTCGATGTTGCCGAAGGTGAATTAATCTTAAGGGTCGGGAATGATGCCCAATTTTTATGATGGGGAAGATTACAGGTAAATCAAATGGAAAAGAATCAGTGAAAATGATTTATTTGCTTCAAGAAGAGCTTACTACTACTTTGGAAAGTATAAAGCTTGATGATTTTGTTGTATATGACAATCCTATTTTCGAGTCTTGCTACGATAATCCACTTTTCCAAGACGATATGGATGATTCTAATGATTCTCTCTCCAATTTGGATCCCCCACCAATTTATGAGTCTCCACCGATCTATGATGACTATGATGATGATTCTAGTTCCGATGTGGATGATTATGATGATTTTTCTTTAGAGTATAAAGGCATGCCAACTTATGATGATTTTGATGATGTTGATACTCTTTCGAGTGATTCTTCAAATGATGACCTTGCTCCTATTTTTGATGAAGATCCTCCACCAACAATGCTTGATCCTACTTTGGATGATTACTCATTTCAGGAAGATTTTGCTACTTTTCTCAATACCTACTTCCCCAATGAGAATGATGCTCCTCCTTTGGACTTTGATTTTGGTCTTTATCCTCCTTCGGATATTAAGAAACCTGTTTCAAAGGAGAAGAAACCGGACGACACCAACATCCGCAATATTTATGTTTTGACACCTCTCTATCCACCTTCGTCAGATGAGATTATAAGATTTATGAGCGGATCTTCTTCAAGTTCTACTGAGACCGAGTCTTATTTTCCCCTAAAGGAAAAGGTGTTCGATCCAGGTATCACGATTTTTAAGCCATCTCAGTATCCATCTGATGCAATAAAAGGAAATACTTTTGGAAACAATAGAGATATGATTGCACTTCATCATACTTTCTACCACTAATAAGTGTGAAAACACTTATCCTTTTACCACTTAATTACAATAATAACCAAGCCAAAACGTGTATTTAATGTCGTAAATGTCGGAATTATATGTGGTTTGTGTTTTTATTGTGTTTAAGACCAAAATGTGAAAAGGGAAGAAAACACGGGCTTTCACGGGCTTTTATCGAAGAAAAATACAAAAGACGAAGTCAAAAGATCAATAGTGCAAAAAGAACGGAAGTCCAAGGCATATTCTGAAGATTTATCGAAGAAAAAGTCTAAAGACGGAAATTTAATGAAGTCGAAGAACTCAAGTCTAATAAATGAAGAAATTATAAGACGAGTTAAATTTATCCATCGACAAATCCCAAGACAACGTCGAGAAAGTCAAAGAATTTAAAAGACGAAAAGACGAGAATAAAGAAGAAAGCATCAACACATGTTAATCCTCCTATAAATACCCTCCTAATGACACATTAGGAGGTGTTAGCTAATTTGACACATTAGTCTTTCCCAAAAAAAATTTCATGCACTTTTATATTGTCAATTTACTTTATTGTCTTTAATTTCAAGTCATTTCCAAGTAAGTTTTAATTTGTGTTGTTGAATCTTTATTTTTAATCAAGTTTTTAGTTAATCTCTCATTCTACCTTTCTTGTTTTGCTTAATCTTTATGATTATCTGCTTATGGTTATGCTTATTTGATTGTTCCTTACATTTTTATGTGATTGATTGTGGTAGATTATTGATTTTATAGCTTATTGTGTGTTTTTCTTAAATTGAATTAAGTGTTTTTAAAAGTTATTTTATAAAAAGTTGATTTTAAATATTTTAATTATTTAGTGTTTTTAAAAGTATTTAAATTTCGGCTTATTTGCTTTTTCTTAAAGTTGATTTGGTTAGGTTTTTAGATAAATGCTGATTTGGTTTTTAGCTTATTTCTAGTTTTGCTTAAACTGTTTCTTATTCGGGTTATCTCAAAACCCTAGTTACCCGACTTATGTGCAAGATCATTATTCAGACTTAGGAGCAGTTTAAGTTATTCCGACTTATATGCATATGCTTGTTTTCAAGAATTAAGTCCAAATTGCCCATTCCGAATTACGTCCAAAACTCGCGTATCCCGAATTAGGTTGTGAACCCCATATTCCGACTTAAGTAACCTCATACCGAATTAAGTACAAAGCTGTGGATTCTGAATTGGGTGTATAACTTGCATTCCGGATTAGATGTGCATTGTGTATTCCGAATTAACTACAAACAACATATTCCTAATTAAGTAAAAGGATGGATTCCGGATAAGGTTTGAGACTTGAATTCTGACTTGTGTGCGTGATTGGATTCCGGATTAGTTCCATTGCATGGATTCCAAACTAGGTGAGGGGTCAACTTTCCGAACTAGGTCAGCAACACGGATTCCGGATTATGTCAAGTACCTTATTCCGAATTAGATCTAGAAAACCGGATTTCGAACTAGGTTGATTACTCACATTCCGACTTAGGTTAAATTTCATAATATTCCGACTTATGTGTTGTTCGTGTTTTCCTGCTTAGTTTTAAATTGTTATTTTTCCCGCCAATTTTCTCGAACTTAATTTTAATTGTTTTTATCTTAGATTTATTTTCAAGTTTTCACTTTTATTAAATTGTTAAATTTACTTTTTGTCAAGCTTTAATTTCTCGTCATTTAATTAATTTACTTTTAAAAGTCTTAATTTTTCACCATTTACTTTGAAATCATTTTTAGCTTTATTTACCTTGTCATTTACTTAAAGTTTGCACATTTACTTTACTCAATGACAACCCATATTATTTTTACCCACCAAAAGAGGATTGAGTCGCACAATTAACCGGTAATCAATTCAATTAGACACAATTCAAAGAACGATTTTCTTGTATTAAAATGGCGTCGCTGCCGGGTCTTTTCGTGAAGATTAACGGTTTTCTGTGAGAGACGCGTTGGATTTTAGGATCCGTTCACTCGTGAACGTTATTTTTCGTGTCAAAAATTTTCAAAAATCCTAAAAATAAATATTTTTCAAAAATCCTAAAAATTAAAAAATTAAAAAAAAAATCCAAAAACATTAAAAAAACTCATAAAAAACATTTCTTTTTCAATGTTTTGCACCAAAAAGATTTTATTTTTCCAAATAAATATATTTCCTCTATTTCTTTGGCATATTTTTCTTTTGCAGGTGTATGCGTACTCGCTCACCGTCTTATTCTGAGCCCAAGACTCTTGAAGACTTAGACATGACCGGTGTACACAACAATAATAATCCACCTCACCTCAACATGAATAATAACAACCATCTTCCTCAACCAGACCTTCGTGCAATGGAGGAGCTTTGTCAACCAACAATGAATGGACGCGGAGGACCGATTGTGCTGATGCAAATCACGGGTCTAGAGTTTTCGTTGAAGCATCACTTGATCCAACAAGTTCAAAACACTTTTCCCTTTCGCGGATTACCGGATGATGATGCCAACAAACACCTCGACAAATTCATTACCGTTACTCAAAGCATGAAATTGCCCGGTGTTACCATGGATTTTGTTCGCCTTCATCTATTTCCACACACTTTATCCCACCATGCCGAAAAATGGTTTGATCTTCTCCCGAAGAATTCAATTCATACATGGGACGAAATGACTCAACGATTTTTGTCGCGCTACTTTCCACCATCCATGGTAAAGAGCCTTCAGAATCAAATCAGTGGTTTCACGCAAGAACTTGATGAATCACTTTTCGATTCTTGGGAACGTTATAATGTTTTGATCGATCGATGTCCTAATCATAATATGCTCCCCGTCACTTTGATTGATACTTTCTACAATGGTTTAACTTTTCGTGATCGTGATACGATTAATGCAGCCGCCGGTGGCACATTTATGAAAAGAAGACCCGAGGAGTGTAGAGAGCTTATAGAGAACATGACTACTCATCACAAAAATTGGGATTCATTCGCATCTTCAAGGTAACCCTAGAGTCAATGTTTCTTCTATTTCATCACACCCTGAGATGACCGAACTCACCCGCATGATGGCCGAAAAATGAACAAAAATATCCAACTCATGGCTACGAATCAACTACAACAAGTTAAAGCTGTAGCACTTTCTTGTGAGATCTGCGGCCGCCCTCATTCATACACTGATTGTCCTTCTACTCATGACAATCCGGAAAATGTGTATGCGGCTCTTGGTAACTATTCAACGGAAAGCTATCAAGCCCAACCTCAAGGTGATCGTAACTTCCTAAGTTATCGTTCCACTAACTTTCTTTCACCCAGTTTTTCTCCTCAAAACCACAAACCAAACAACTTCAATAGAAGTAATCCACACCAACCTCGAGCTTCTAATCCATATCACCCACCAGCTCCCCAAGTTCCACCCATCACTCCACCCACAACTTATAATCATGATGTTGAAACATTCATAAGGACCCAAGGAGAGGTAGTTAAGAATCTTCAAAGCCAAATCATTAACTTGAAAGGAAATATCACTAAACAAGGGAATGATATTCGAACCGAGCTTCGAAATGATATGAAAACTTCTTTAAGTAATCAAATGAATGATTTAAGGAATATGATGGCTAGTTTCTTTCAAAGTAATCAACCCTCTACTTCGGGCTCTCTTCCTTCCAATACCGTCACCAACCCAAGAGCGAATGTGAGTGCTATTACTACACGCAATGGAGCAACTCTAGTAGGACCATCTACCCCTCCCCTAGTTACACCATCTACACCTCCTCCACCACCATTTGTTCCTCCTACTTCCATGCCTAGTACTAGTTCTCCGTTACCGTCTCCACCTCTTAATGAAGAAGTACCCACGAAACACCCTTCACCAACCCCACCTTCCACCTTTAAACCTTCAACATCTCAACCTTTACCTGCTACACCTACACCACCTAAACCCAACATCCTTTATCCGTATCGGTTAGACAAGTGAAAATTACTTACTAAAGAGGATGCTCAAGTCACTTCTTTTATGAAGATGATCTCCCAAATGAACTTGAACATTAGCCTCGTTGAAGCACTTGTCCAAATGCCGAAATTTGTGAAAGCATTCAAGGAATTGCTTAGTAAGAAGGAGAAGATGTCCGAGTTTGTTAATACTCGATTGAATGAGAATTGTTCTGCAGTCCTTCTTAAAGCACTTCCGGAAAAACTTGGAGATCCTGGTCGTTTTGTGCTACCATGTACTTTTAACCAAACCCAAGAATTTACTGCCTTAGCCGATCTCGGGGCATGTATAAATTTGATGCCTTTAAGTGTTTGGAAAAATTTATCATTACCCGATCTTACACCAACAAAGATGACTCTTGAGCTAGCAAATCAAACTCTCGCTTATCCTGTTGGTATTGCCGAAGATGTGTTTGTTAAAGTTGGTACCTTCACTTTTCCGGTCGACTTTGTTGTTGTTGATTATGAAATGGACCCTCGTATTCCGTTAATACTTGGGCGGCCATTCTTGAGAACCAGAAAAGCTTTATTCGATGTTGCCGAAGGAGAACTAATATTAAGGGTCGGGAATGATCAACAAGTTTTCAAGATGGGGAAGATCACAAACAAATCCAATGGAAGAGAATCGTCAAATATGATTAATGTGCTTCAAGACGAGCTTGATACAACTACTTGTGAAGGTACAAAGCTTGATGATTTTGTTGTCTACAACAATCGTCTTTTCGATTCTTGCTATGATAATCCACTTTTCCAAGATGATGTGGACGATTCTCTCTCCAATTTGGATCCTCTAACAATATATGATGCTCCACCAATCTATGATGATGATTCTAGTTCCAATGGGGATGATTATGACAATTTTGCTTCAGAGTATAAAGACATCCAACATATGATGATTTTGATGATGTTGATACTCTTTCGAGTGATTCTTCACATGATGACCTTGTTCCTACTTTTGATGAAGATCCTCCACCAACAATGCTTGATCCTACTTTGGATGACTACTCATTTGAGGAAGATTTTGATACTTTTATCAATACTTACTTCCCCAATGAGAATGATTCTCCTCCTTTGGACATTGATTATGGTCTTTATCCTCCTTCAGATATGAAGAAACCCATTTCAAAGGAGAAGAAACCGGATGACACCAATATCCGCAGTACTTATGTTTTGACATCTCTCTATCCACCTTCGTCGGATGAGATTGTGTGATTTATGAGCGGATCTTCTTCAATGTCTACTGAGCTTGAGTCTTATTTACCCCTAAACGAAAAGGTATTCGATCCAGGTATCAAAATTTTTAAGCCATCTCAGTATCCATATGATGAAATAAAAGGAAAGATTTTTGGAAACAATGGAGATATGCTTGCACTTCATCATACTTTACACCACCGTGCTCAACAAATGCTTAAGGGAACCTTGCCTACTCTTCTTTGGCTTGCCTTGTTCACCTTAAGCCTGTGCTATTTGATGGACGAAAACCATGTATTTGACCCCGGTGGATGTTCTTCAAGGTTCATACCATTGTAATCAAGGTCGAGTCAGGCTCACGACTCGATGAACAAAAAGCAAGCGCTTCTCGGGGAACTCGAGTACTATCCTTTTATTCCTTTTTTATAATAAGTGTAGGGGGAGACCCTACTATGTGTTTGTTGTTTTCTTTCTTATCATGTGAAGGGATTCGAGTTTTAAAAGATCCATTCTTGATGACTTTTAACGACCCGTGATTCCGTGTACCCGTCTTCCCAGTTCTATCCTAAACTCTTTTGATTCTCTATTTTATATTATTCAATATTAAAATAGGAATCACTTTAGTTGTCTCTTCCTTAACAAGATTTAAACAACGTACACAATGTCCTAAGTTTAGGGGAGTTTACTCCCACATGCTTAAACATTATGGACAATGTTTATATTAAGTGTAGGGGGGACTTCTATCGAAGTTAAGTGGGCTTTTCCATGTATTTGTCCTCATTTTAACTAGAAAATTGATTTTTCGACATTTTTCTAAATTTTTGATCTATTTTGGCCTATTAGTATTTACCTTTGTTATAGTTGTTTTATTTCTTTGCTAGAATAAATTTTAATAAAATGATTTTAATAAGTTTAGATGTATTTGATATTTTTTAACGTCTTGAATCTTTTGACTCAACCCGAGTCTACTTATCTAAGTTTACTCTAGCTAGTATCCTTAACGTGTTTAACTCATGTTTTGCTAGGCTTTTATATAGGGAACTTTAAAACGCGAAAGTCTTAACTCTTATGGGTTAAGAACAAGAACTTCTTGCAAGTTCCTATAATTGATCATAGAAAGTCGTTTATCAAGGGAACTTTAAAATGCAAATTTTAAACTTGAAAAAGTCTAAGAAGATGCAAGATCCTATAGATGACTTGAAAACCCGAAACATTGATTTAATTGGCTAAGAATCCACGAGTCTCATTCCTTGAGATTTTAAATTGTGGAGAAAGAGATGATAGAGTCAATTATAAGTTTGGTATTCTTTCATGAATTTATGTGAGTTAATTATGAGCTTTTTCTCCCATCGCTTGTTCACAATTTAATTCCAATAAGTAAGGTTGTACGATTTGAAAAGTTACTTAGCTTCTAGCGCAAGATCGTTTAAAAGTTGCTCGGTATTAATTAGAGTTCATAGCCAAGACATAACTTATTGAAGCGGGATGCGAAGATTGGCGAGTCCAAAAAGGCCCTAACAAGGCATGAGGGCTACATTTTGTTGCTAAAGATCCAAAGTGATGTGAAGAATCGTTTATCAAAAATCAATATGAAGGATCAAGAGACACGACGAAAAGCAAATACTTCCGTAAAGATCATGGAGAAGTCTATCCAAAAAGGCCCTAACAAGGTATGAGGATAAATAGATCCAAGTCCTAAAAGGAGGTGGATCGTTGTATATCAAAATCCCAAATAAATATTGGAGAAAAATGAAGAAGTTGTGGTCCAAGTATGAAGAATCTCTCAAAAACTTCAAGTGAAGAAATTTCTATTATGAAGAGAAGACCATTATTTCAAGAACGTCTCTCAAGATTCGAAGTATGAAGTCGCTGCCAAATATCGGTCCAAGAAAGGTCTCAAATCGTGAAGCTAGTTATGCCAAGATATGAACTTTATGAGGTCCCGAGAAGCAGTTTTAAAAGATTTTGTCCTTTAGCTAACTATTGATTAAATCGTCCTACTTTATTTTCAGTCCTAATAAATTATCAAAATAAGTCAACAATGCATCCTCGTGATCATTGAAGACAATAATAAAATATAAGAGATACACCTAGGAATAAGGGAGTCTATGTGAATAATTGGGCCACATGAGTTTGTGTTAGTTTGCTAACTTATAATAACAATGATCCCGTTTTTAAGCTTGGTTTGAGGAACGTTAAACTTGAGGATGATAAACATTCATGAAAATCCAAAGCCCTAATGTAAGTCTTCGATCTCTTTACTTGTTTTCTTCCATCAAATATTTTGTTATCTTCTATCTTTTTACGTTTCCTTAATGTCTTGTATTTAATAAAGGCCAAGTTAGGTTAATTACGATGGAAAATGTAACTCTTGCATTGTAAATTAATGCATTGCATGAGGGCATTGCAATGGTTAAGTGTAGGGGATTTAATAAGTGTGAAAACACTTATCCTTTTACCACTTAATTACAATAATAACCAATCCAAAACGTGTGTTTAATGTCGTAAATGCCGGAATTATGCGTGGTTTGTGTTTTTATTGTGTTTTAGGATCAAAATCTGAAAAGGGGAGAAAACACGGGCTTTCACGGGCTTTTATCAAAGAAAAAGACAAAAGACCAAGTCACAAGATCAAGAGTGCAAAAAGAACGGAAGTCCAAGGCCTATTCTGAAGATTTATCGAATAAAAAGTCTAAAGACGGAAATTTAATGAAGTTGAAGAACTCAAGTCTAATAAATGAAGAAATTATAAGACGAGTTCAATTTATCCATCGACAAATACCAAGACAACGTCGAGAAAGTCGAAGAATTTAAAAGACGAAAAGACGAGAAGAAAGAAGAAAGCATCAACACATGTTAATCCTCCTATAAATACCCTCCTAATGACACATTAGGAGGTGTTAGCTAATTTGACACATTAGTCTTTCCAAATTTATTTATCATGCACTTTCTTATTGTCAAGTTACTTTATTGTCTTTAATTTCAAGTTATTTCCAAGTAAGTTTATAATTTGTGTTGTTGAATATTTATATTTAATCAAGTTTTTAATTAATCTCTCATTCTACCTTTATTCTTTTGCTTAATCTTTATGCTTATTTGCTTATGGTTATGCTTATTTGATTGTTCCTTATGTTTTTATGTGATTGATTGTGGTAGCTTATTGATTTTATAGCTTATTGTGTGCTTTTCTTAAATTAAATTAAGTGTTTTTAAAAGTTATTTTATAAAAAGTTGATTTTAAATATTTTAATTATTTAGTGTTTTTAAAAGTTTATAAATTTTGGCTTATTTGTTTTTTCTTAAAGTTGATTTGGTTAAGTTTTTATATAAATGCTTATTTGGTTTTTAGCTTATTTCTAGTTTTGCTTAAATTGTTTCTTATTCGGGTTATCTCAAAACCCTAGTTACCCGACTTATGAGCAAGATCCTTATTCAGACTTAGGAGCAGTTTTAGTTATTCCGACTTATATGCATATGCTTGTTTTCCCGATTTAATTCCAAATTGCCCATTCCGAATTACGTCCAAAACTAGCCTATCTCGAATTAGGTTGTTAACCCCATATTCCGACTTAAGTGAATGTAACCTCATTCCGAATTAAGTATAAAGCTGTGGATTCCGAATTGGGTGTATAACTTGCATTCCAGATTAGATGTGCATTGTGTATTCTGAATTAACTGCAAACAACATATTCCGAATTAAGTAAAAGGATGGATTCCGGATAAGGTTTGAGACTTGGATTCTGACTTGTGTGCGTGATTGGATTCTGGATTATTTCCATTGCATGGATTCCAAACTAGGTGAGGGATCAACTTTCCGAACTAGGTCAGCGACACGGATTCCGGATTATGTCAAGTACCTTATTCCGAATTAGATCTAGAAAAATGGATTCCGAACTAGGTTGATTAATCACATTCCAACTTAGGTTAAATTTCATAATATTCCGACTTATGGGTTGTTCTTGTTTTCCTGCTTAGTTTTAAATTGTTATTTTTCCCGCCAATTTTCTCGAACTTAATTTTAATTGTTTTTAGCTTAGATTTATTTTCAAGTTTGCACTTTTATTAAATGGTCAAATTTAATTTTTGTCAAGCTTTAATTTCTCGTCATTTAATTATTTTACTTTTAAAAGTCTTAATTTTTGACCATTTACTTTGTAATCATTTTTAGCTTTGTTTACCTTGTCATTTACTTAAAGTTTGCACATTTACTTTACTCAACGACGACCCATATTATTTTTACCCACCAAAAGACGATTGAGTCACACAATTAACCGGTAATCAATTCGAATAGACATAATTCAAAGAGTGGTTTTCTTGTATTAACCACCGTGCTCAATCTTTGCTTAAGGGAACCCTGCCTACTCTTCTTTGGCTTATCTTGTTCACCTTAAGCTTGTGCTATTTGTTGGACGAAAACCATGTATTTGACCTCGGTGGATATTTTTCAAGGTTCTTACCATTCTAATAAAGGTCGAGTCAGGCTCACGACTCGACGAACAAAAACAAGCGCTTCTCGGGAGGCAACCTGAGTATATATCCTTTTTATCCGTTTTTATAATAAGTGTAGGGGAGACCCTAGTTGTTGTTTGTTTTCTTTCTTATGATGTGCAGGGATTCGAGCTTTCAAAGTTCCACTCTTGATGACTTTTGATGACCTGTGATTCCGTGTTGACGTCTTCCCGGTTCTATCCTAAACTCTTTTGATTCACTATTTTATATTTTTCAATATTATAATAGGAATCACTTTAGTTGTCTCTTCCTTAGCAAGACTTAAACAACGTGCACAATGTCCTAAGTGTAGGGGAGTTTACTCCCACACGCTTAAACATTGAGGACAGTGTTTATATTAAGTGTAGCGGGGACTTCTATCGAAGTTAAGTGGGCTTTTCCTTGTATTTGTCCTCATTTTAACCGGAAAATTGATTTTTCGACATTTTTCAAATTTTTGATCTATTTTGTCCTAGTTGTATTTTCCTTTGTTATCGTTAGTTTCTTTCATTGCTAGAATAAATTTTAATAAAATGGTTTTAATAATTTTAGATGTCGATGATATATTAGGCCCGTTATGAATCTTTTGACTCAATCCGAGTTTACTTATCCAAGTTTACTCTAGCTAGTATCCTTAACGTGTTTAAGTCAAGTTTTTCTAGGCTTTTATATAGGGAACTTTAAAACGCAAAAGTCTTAACTCTTACGGGTTAAGAACAAGAACTTTTCACAAGTTCTTATTATTGATCCTAGAAAGTCGTTTATCAAGGGAACTTTAAAATGCGAATTCTACACTTGAAAAAGTCTAAGAAGTTGCAAGATCCTATAGATGACTTGAAAACCCAAAACATTGGTTTAAATAGGCTAAGCATCCACGAGTCTCATTCCTTGAGATTTTAAATTGTGGAGAACGAGAGATGATAGAGTCAGTTATAAGTTTGATATTCTTTCATGAATTTATGTGAGTTAATTATGAGCTTTTTCTCCCATCGCTTGGTAATAAGTTTAATTTCAATACGTAAGGTTGTACGATTTGAAAAGTTACTTAGCTTCTAGCACAAGATCGTTTAAAAGTTGCTCGGTATTAATTAGAGTTCATAGCCAAGGCATAACTTATTGAAGCAGGATGCGAAGATTGACGAGTCCGAAAAGGCCCTAACAAGGCATGAGGGCTACATTTTGTTGCTAAAGATCCAAAGTGATGTGAAGAATTATTTATCAAAAATCAATATGAAGGATCAAGACACACGACGAAAAGCAAATACTCTCCCAAAGATCATGGAGAAGTCTATCCGAAAAGACCCTAGCAAGGTATGAGGCTAAATAGATCCAAGTCCTAAAAGGATGCAGATCGTTGTATATCAAAATCCAAAATAAAGATTGGAGAAAAATGAAGAAGTCGTTGTCCGAGTATGAAGAATCTCTCAAAAACTTCAAGTGAAAAAATTCCTATTATGAAGAGAAGACCATTATTTCATGAACGTCTGTCAAGATTTGAAGTATGAAGTCAATGCCAAATATCGATCCGAGAAAGGTCTCAAATCGTGAAGCAAGTTATGGCATGATATGAACTTTATGAGGTCTTGAGAAGTAGTTTTAAAAGATCTTGTCCTCTAGCTAACTATTGATTAAATCGTCCTACTTTATTTTTAGCCTAAATAACTACCGAAATAATTCAACAATGCATCCTCATGATCATTCAAGACAAAAATAATGTGAAAATCCGTCAATTTATGGTTGATATTTTATTCTCGAATATTAATTAAAAACATTATTTTAATGTTACGATATGAACTCACTTATTTTTGGGAAGAAATTTGGATTTACGTCTTGAAGTAGCATCGACTACGTCTAAACCGGAGGATTCAACGTTACGTGCTTACGTTTACATACACCATCTTTGGTGACAGTCCGACATTTCAGAAAATAAATTTATCCGTGAATATTATTTTGGAGTTTTAAATTTGTGTTAGTTCATAAACTCACAAATTTACGAGAAGAGATTAGGACTTACGATTTTATTTTAACGTCCTTTACGACTAAACCGGAAACCTTAGGATTACGTATTTACGTTTTCGAACTCCGTTTTTGATGAGACAATTTTTATTGGATTCGTTTTGTGCTGTTGATTCATAATTTATAAAAACGTTTTTCGTAAAACGACCCGAGGGCACGCAAATCAAGAAAACTAGAATCGAGAAATACCTGTAAACTAGTGAGATGGGACAAAACACATTGTCCCACCCCACTAGCAATGTTGGACGGCACACTTGACACTACACCATGAAGGTGGCATCAAGTTAGCTAGTTTGTTCCAAGTGTAAGCTTAGCTTACCCTTTTAGCTTTCCACTTCCCACTTGTTTACACAAAACCACTAGCAACTCCTCATTCCACCATTTCTTACATGCAATCCACACCAAACTCTCTCAAAACTCCTCCCCCTTGCCGTCCAAAATAAAGCAACAAACACCCATTTTGATCTCTTCTAGCCATGAAACACATGTTTACTAGCTCTAATAAGGAGTTATCTTGAAGCCTTGATCATTTGGTGGCCATATTAACATCATTGGAGGTGATTTGCTTGTGTCCTAGGGCTGATTTTCCAACATATGTTCTTGATATTTGGTGGTCTTGGAGTTACTTGTTGTATTCATCAAGTCCTTGTCTTCTAAAAACAAGGAAAACACTTGGTTGGTAAAGAAGATCATCCTCTCCATTTTTCTCTTGTTATTTTGTAAATAACAAATGTAGTTTATTTCATTTTGTATATGTATATGATGTATATATGATGATAAAAATGTTGTGTGGGGATCAAGTGTTGATAGATATGCTTAAAAATGATAATAACTATAAGAAATGAGGTTAAAATCATGATTATTTAGTTGGCTGTATAAAAACAGTATATAACTAAAACAAGAACTGATAAAATTGCATGGTATGATCCATTTACAGTAAGTACAAGATGTTATACACATGTGAGAGTTGGCCATGCAATGGAATCAAAATAATGAGTGAGATATGATCAAAACAAGTTAGGTGGTCTAATCTGAATAAGCAGTTTTGTAGGGACTGTTAAGGCAAGATGAACTCAAAATGGGCACTAGCTATAACTAAGTTAAATGTATCACATAATATGAAGAACTTTTCACCCAAAAATGAGCTTCTAATTCATTATATAACTCTAGATATGGTAAAAATGGTGAACATGAAGATAAAAATCAGATTTTTGGAATTAATGTTTATTATTATTATATAAGCACTCACATTTTAATGTATAAAATGTAAAATAAAAACCCACTAACTTATAAAACTTATTTATATAAATATATAAAAGGTTAATTAAATGGATAAATTATATAAATGGTGGAGAAATAATATATATAAGTAATAAAAACTATAAACTTGATTTTTACGACTTTTTCGGCTATCGCCGTAAAGTTAACGTTTTTCGCCAAATAAAACTTAGACGACCAAACCCGTCTAATGTAAAGTTTATAAAAGTCATATACTGATATATAAGTATCTAATACAAGTAAAAACCGATAAAACCCGAACTATAAGAAATACGGACATTTACGAGCTAATTAAGCATATTGGACTAATAATTGGACTAAATAAGATAAAAACTTGTAAAAAGAACTTATTGGGCTTAACCCATTTGGGCCCAACATGGAAAGTATACATACTGATAAAATAAGTATAACATGGATTAAAACAAGCTAAAGAACTTATGATAAGCTTATAGGACTTAAAACGTGTAAATAAGTAAAACTAGTAAACTAGTATAAAAGTTATCGACATATCACACTAAAATGAGTAAACGAGAATATGTAAACCCACTTGATCATCATATATATATATAATCATCATATGTATACATAATTGTTATTTTTATAAAGTCATTGGACAAACGTCTAAAACCGATTATTATTTATATAGGTTTCCGTGATTGAAGCACACACCGTACGTCTGAATTGCCGATAACCCGCCTTCCCACATCAACGTGAGTTCATAGCCTCGCACTCTTTTAAATGTTTTTATAAATGTTTTATAAACCCGCGAGGGAGATAACATGTTAGTTTTTATTTAATAGGACACCATTTGTCCCAATTGTTTGTTTATTGATTTTGGACCCGAATGATTGAATGACCCGATTGAATGACCCGATTGTATGACCTGATAAATGATTAAAGGACCCGATAGATGAGATTAAATGGATTATTAAAGTTAGGTTATGTCACTAAAAGTCCCATTAGCATGAATTGTGAACTACCGGGATTTGGTAGACGCTTATGCATTTAATAGTACTATTTGGGGATGATCACCCCAGTTCGCGCCTTGACGGTTGATCCCCGTCGTGCCACATTGATTGGTAAGCGAATTTATGTATGAGAAGATTTCCATAGCGTGACCTTTGTGACGACACGCTACTTTAGATGGGCAAAATTGGTATCGGGTTAGCTACCCGTTGTTGGTTTAATAAGGTAACAATGTCATGCGGCTTATAATAATCCAAAACTAACGAAATACTACTAGACGCTTCGAATTACGATGTATTGCCTGACTAGCAATACAAGGTCATACTAATGATATTATGTTCTTGTTTTGGTTTTCATAACCATATTCATATAACGGTTTTTATTTGATTTTATACAACGTCATAAGACGTATTGTATGATGTTTTTACGACATTGGCTCGTACAATGATTT
The DNA here is from genome assembly GCA_025667525.1 of Glebionis coronaria. Lineage (NCBI taxonomy): Eukaryota > Viridiplantae > Streptophyta > Magnoliopsida > Asterales > Asteraceae > Glebionis > Glebionis coronaria. Next base: position 344,827 of record JANFOE010000969.1, on the reverse strand, counting down.
TTAAGGCAAATGCCTATATTATGATTTTGATAAAGATTTGTATAAAATGATTTTGGCTATTTTATGGCCTATTACAAAGATTTGTATAAAATGATTTTCGGTAATAATTTTATACCGATGTTATATTGATGGTTTATTAAAACTCTATGAATTCACTCGGCGTTATCGCTGACCTTTTCTTTTAACATGTTTTGTCTCAGGTACTTGAAGGTAATTCTCGGGAAGACGACAAGAATTCATGGCCCGCACTTAAACAATATTTTCCATTCAAATGTTTTGTAAAACCTGTACTAAATACAATGACTTGGGACCGATGTAACTTTTATATTTATGAATGGAAATGATTTATTATTAAACGACGTGATTTTTATGCGTTGTCTATGATGTGAGTAATGTGCTATCCCGTAACACCAACTAGTCTTCCGCTGTATTGAGTTGTAAGAATTTGGGGGTGTTACTGTTTGGTACCAGAGCTCTCGTTATAGAGAACGAAAGATTTTTAAAACCAAGGTTTTGAATAAAACATTTCAAAATCTTTTAACTATAAACATTTTCTAAAAATGTCTAAAAATCTTTTGACTATAACGGTGCCGAAGAATTCCCGAGTTACCGACAAGGCCGGACTGAGAAGTGTTATTTTCATATATATATATATAACTTGGATTATATATATATATGATGTAATTTTATTACATGATTGTTTGATGATTATTTTGATATTTATACGAGGTATTTATACGACGTAGATTGTCACAAGAAACCCTAAATCCCCTAGTAAATTAATCTAAGCTATCCTCGTAGGAATTCTAGCTATCCTAGATCTAAACCAAGTTGTGGATATTTATGATCCCAACAAATGGTTGATATTCGTAAAACTGTAGATATTAGTTGATTGTGATATTGAAAAAGAATTGGCGAGATTAAATCTGATATCGATGTCATGACGATCTTTCCTTATAGAGTGGAGTTTGACAAAACGATACCACCTAGGAAGATGTCATATGATTCGTTGTCATCCAATACTTAAACTGAAATCGAAAGGGTGAATGTTGCACTTGAGGCTGTCATTGGAACCAGTACCCAAAAGCCTCATGCCACTAATACCTTTTCGAGAAGTCTAATTGAATGTGTGAGTCATTTCATACTAGTGACTCATTGATAATTGTTGTTGAAAGAGCTGTAGGATTGGAAATTAAGTGTGGATCATATCAAGCTTTTATTGCCTATTAAGGGTTATGAATAAGATTGAAAGTATTGGAATATGAGGTAGGATATCGAATTGAGTATAAGTTGATTGAAACTTGAATAAAGTAAAATTTAACCTGTATGGAATATGAGATTGTTAATATAAGTCGTTAAGCCCTGTGATTGAATTATAAGGTTTTAATTGATTGTAGGTTCGTGTTAAGGGTTTTTCCTAGGCCATTGTCCAATAATGAGGATGCCCAGTGTCCAGGAAATAAATTGAAGAAATCCTCTTCTGAATTGGGACCGATGGATCTTCCGGGACATGTGGAACACCTAATGACTCTTGTAGATTAGCATTCATTGTGGTATCTTTTAAAAATCCCTAACTTAACTGAGATATTAGTTGGTAGGATGAGTTTTGAGAATTGTATGACATAGTGACACGTAATGTGTTACGGTACAATTTGACTTATTTGTGATTAATGAAAAGACTACCTTTGATTGCTAAATTTTACATGTATCGATGTTATCTATCCTTTATTACTTCATCCTAATGTTCGCATTAGTGAGGCAACCATTGAACAAGTACTCATATCGATTTTAGTTACGTTGTGAATTATTCTTTTTGAGTGCCATCGAGATCATGAACCTCATGATTATTTGGCTAAAGCTCATTTCCTATCATATTGTAGTTAAGTTCTTGGTAAACAACTCTTTATCACTCTTTTGCAGATCACTCATTGTTTTTATAAGATAAAACAGTGCCTTGAGAAAAATTGAATTTTCATCACTATAAGGATTATTCATAGTGAGATTTATAAGTGATTGTTATTGAAATGAAGTTGTTTATAAAACACTTTGGAAAATCTAATTGTTTTCATAACAAAGAAAATCTTTGTAAATTTATTTTTGATTCTTGTTTAAGAATTAAGCATGAAAATGTTTTTATTATAAACATGACGATAAAATTTTGACGAACTGAGTATTGCATCGTTAATCTTGAAATTGTATATAGTTGCGCGCCTACATACAATTTGGAATGGACCATGCAAGGCTGATTAGTAGTCACCATAAAACTGATTAATAAACGCTAAATTTTCTTTGAAGATTGTGAAAGATAAAATTTTATGAGATCTGCAAGAAGTGAAAAATAAGGACATAATGTTAGGGACACCTACATATGTGCCTATAGCATCTATTCTTCTGAGTCGAATTTACTCATCTGTGGAAATTGTCTTATTTAACAATCGACAATTCTTTCTTGTCCAATTCTCCCATAGTGAGATTCTTAGGAAAAGTATCTGATTACCGAGTGTTGATACCCGACTGGATGTATTGACGTTCTTATCATTTCTTATGATTTGATTTCATTTGAATGACCTGGGTAACGATCCGAGGAGCTTTCGAATGCATACTCAAATTATGAAAACATGGGATATATTCATATTCGTTAAATGTTTTCGTCTGTATCTGATTTGAAATTCTCTCGCATAGATTATGCGTTGACCTTACTCTTTAGATGAGAGTTGTGTCTCCAGATATCCTTGAATTTGTGAAGGATTATGAGTTATTATTAGTCTTTTGAGAAGTTCACATCTTATCGACGGCAATAAAACTGGAAAGTTGGTAGTGCCAATGGAATGGATTGATTGATTATGACATGACGACATTGTCTTAATTGATGGGAACTCGAATAGAATTCCTCTAAACGATAAGATGTTGATTATCAAAAGTGATCTAAATAATTCTTGGTGGATGACGATATCCTGTATTTAGACTTAAAATTATATTGTGAATGGTTGTGAATTAGTCATAGATATTGTAATCTAGAAGAACCTAATATGAATTTATTAAAAGATGTTTCCGTTATCTAAAACTTTAGGAGGTACTTGCTGGTGAATTACCTAGACTTTCCCCATTAAGGCAAGTTGAAATTGGTATTTGATTATATTCTCGGTGCTGCACTTGTGGCTTGTGCACTTTACGTCAGCACCATCTGAATTTAAGGAATTACCGTACAACTGAGAGAGTTGTCGGAGAAAGATTTTATTATACCAAGCCTGTCATCCTGAAGAGCTATGGTGTTATCATTCCTTATATTTATAGATTACTGTGACTGAGTAAATTGGCAATCGAAAACGAAATCCATAACTCGAAATGGAAGATTTGTTCGATCATTTACAAGGTTCTAGCGTATGTTTTAAAGATTTGATCCACGACATGGTTATTATCAACTTCGCATCCGCGAATAAGATTATCTATTCCAATCACTACATCCGGTACTTGTAATGAACCTTATGAGTTTCACGTGATGTCGTTTGGATTGACTAATACACATGTAGCATTCATAAATTTGGTGAATCACGTGTGTAAGCTGTAATTTGATAAATTCATGCTCGTGATCATTAAGGACTATATGTTTGTATATAAGAATAAGAATGAGTTAGTAATTAATTATAGATTGCCCTGAATTGGCCGAACAATTAAAAATGGTGCCTTGAATATTTAACATAAGACTTGAGACTTAATACGTTACATGATTTAACCGTGTGATTAATAGATAATGGAATATAAATTGACTCTCTAAAATTTAGAAGTCATTTAAGACTTTGAGTTATACTAAAAAGAAAGTGGAAATATGTTTTGACAAGATATTTTAACAAAGAAATTTTAAGGGATTATTCCCTTATACACAAACCATTTAACTAAACTTCTGTTTAGGGGTAAATGTTTGTGTATACCTCAAGATAACCTAAGAGGGATTGAGGAAACCATTTAAACCATGACTTAAAAATTTGAAACGACAATTTTTGCTTTTCAACTAAGAAAATTTGGACCAAAAGTATAACCAAAGATTTTTCAAACATTTACGAATCTTATTAATTATTTTCGATAAATTAGCAAAAATCTTGATAATTAAAAATCAAATTTATTTTGAACATTTTAATATATTTGGTCGAACTAAGAAATTTAAAACTTTTACGCTTCATAAAAATTAACTAGTAATTATTTAATTAATTATAATAATTATAGACGCTTTAAACGACGGATTGAGAAAAACGGATAAAAATGATAGTTGAGAAGAAACTAAAACTCAGAAAATGTGAAGAAATAAATTTTGAATAAATACGGTTATGATATTTATTTCATCAGGAAAGTGAACGTAATTACTGACACATTATGTATAAAAGATAAAGAACCAATTAGGACATGCTCCTTAATAATGAAGGTGCAAAATAAATTGCCAAACGATATAAAAATAAACGATGTTCGTAAAAAGGATAATATAAATAATAAAAAGTGGTTCGCGGCTAATGTGAACCATTAAAATAGAGAAGCCAATAGCGTTAAATATTTTAAAGACCACTTGTGGTTGCCTAAATATGGAGGATTGTGATATATAGTTATGTTGGAATTTGTAAGTATAAGTATTATATGTATGTCGTTTTTGACTAAAAGTATCTTTGTCTGAAGAAGTTGTACTAATGGCAATTATGAAGGCAGACATCGCCTCATACATTAGTAAACGTATAACTATTGCAAAGGTCATCATCTGAATTTGATTCGATTTGGGTCATCGTCGACAGACTGACCAAATCTGCTAATAAAATTCCCGTTAATGATAAAATTCAAAAGAGTTATGTAAACATGGTGTGCCTGTATCGATCATCTATATCAAGATCCTCGCTTCGCATCGAATTTCTAGAGATTTGCTCAGAAGTCATTGAGAACGAATCTTGATGAGAGTACTATGTACCACCCCAATCGAAGGGACGAGGTAAAGTAATGATACAAAATACTATAAGTGTTGTTTTATGATTGACCTTTGGTAATAGACTGTATAATCGTTTTCCTTTGGAAGGATTATCATTGATAATCAACGTGTTAGGATTGAGATCGAATCTTGTTAGGATCTAAATATTAGAGCATCTGTAAGCAAGAGTTGAGATGAAGACATCCGACATATACCCACTGTGAGTTGGACATGTCTCTTAGGTTTAAGGTTTCCTATGATGGCGAACCTATCCTTGCAAAATACCCGACCCGCTAGATCTGAAATGATGGTTGAAATTAGGATCTGATTATTGACAGTCGGTAGTGGGAAAGAGGTTATGTGAATGTGAAATGTAGATCTTGAAGTGCCAAATGGGTAGCAAAGTTATGCCACAATTTTTAACCTTGGAAATATGAATTCATGATCTGACAAATCATGGGATATAAGTCCCCGTTGTATGGGACTATTGAGATAATGTAAAAGATTGGTTTGAAAGGCATATAAGCTGGATCTACCCTAGGACTTCAAGAACTGCGTGAATTATGTTTCGTAAATCAAACATGATGGAATATCTATCAAGTGAAAATCTGATTGTTCTTAGTAAAGCTCATATCGGCGAAAAGTTGCATTCATCAGAAACCCGTGAACATCATGGATAGAGAAAGTAAGTCAACATTTAGCCTGATCTTATTCCCGTAGTTACGTTTGATGAAACTCGCGTATTATAATGAATTACACTTGTGAAAAAGACCGAATGTGGAGGAAATACCCACATGGCTTTAACTCTATAAGAAGCGAGTAGTAAGGTAAGATGATCTTTGAGGACAAAGATCCTGTTTAGGGGTAAATGCTGTGAAAATAAGTCAATTTATGGTTGATATTTTATTCTCGAATATTAATTAAAAACATTATTTTAATGTTACGATATGAACTCAAATTATTTTTTGGAAGAAATTTGGATTTACGTCTTGAAGTAGCATCGACTACGTCTAAACCAGAGGATTCAACGTTACGTGCTTACGTTTACATACACCGTCTTTGGTCACAGTCCGACATTTCAGAAAATAAATTTATCCGTGAATATTATTTTGGAGTTTTAAATTTGTGTTAGTTCATAAACTCACAAATTTACGAGAAGAGATTAGGACTTACGATTTTATTTTAACGTCCTTTACGACTAAACCGGAAACCTTAGGATTACGTATTTACGTTTTCGAACTCCGTTTTTGATGAGACAATTTTTATTGGATTCGTTTTGTGCTGTTGATTCATAATTTATAAAAACGTTTTTCGTAAAAAGACCCGAGGGCACGCAAATCGAGAAAACTAGAATCGAGAAATACCCGTAAACTAGTGAGATGGGACAAAACACATTGTCCCACCCCACTAGCAATGTTAGACGGCACACTTGACACCACACCATGAAAGTGGCATCAAGTTAGCTAGTTTGTTCCAAGTGTAAGCTTAGCTTACCCTTTAAGCTTTCCACTTCCCGCTTGTTTACACAAAACCACTAGCAACTCCTCATTCCACCATTTCTTACATGCAATCCACACCAAACTCTCTCAAAACTCCTCCCCCTTGCCGTCCAAAATAAAGCAACAAACACCCATTTTGATCTCTTCTAGCCATGAAACACATGTTTACTAGCTCTAATAAGGAGTTATCTTGAAGCCTTGATCATTTGGTGGCCATATTAACATCATTGGAGGTGATTTGCTTGTGTCCTAGGGCTGATTTTCCAACATATGTTCTTGATATTTGGTGGTCTTGGAGTTACTTGTTGTATTCATCAAGTCCTTGTCTTCCAAAAACAAGGAAAACACTTGGTTGGTAAAGAAGATCATCCTCTCCATTTTTCTCCTGTTATTTTGTAAAGAACAAATGTATTTTCTTTCATTTTGTATATGTATATGATGTATATATGATGATAAAAATGTTGTGTGAGGATCAAGTGTTGATAGATATGCTTAGAAATGATAATAACTATAAGAAATGAGGTTAAAATCTTGATTATTTAGTTGGCTGTATAAAAACAGTATATAACTAAAACAAGAACTGATAAAATTGCATGGTATGATCCATTTACAGTAAGTACAAGATGTTATACACATGTGAGAGTTGGCCATGCAATGGAATCAAAATAATGAGTGAGATATGATCAAAACAAGTTAGGTGGTCGAATCTGAATAAGCAGTTTTGTAGGGACTGTTAAGGCAAGATGAACTCAAAATGGGCAGTAGCTATAACTAAGTTAAATGTAGCACATAATATGAAGAACTTGTCACCCAAAAATGAGCTTCTAATTCATTATATAACTCTAGATATGGTAAAAATGGTGAACATAAAGATAAAAATCAGATTTTTGGAATTAATGTTTATTATTATTATATAAACACTCACATTTTAATGTATAAAATGTAAAATAAAAACCCACTAACTTATAAAACTTATTTATATAAATATATAAAAGGTTAATTAAATGGATAAATTATATAAATGGTGGAGAAATAATATATATAAGTAATAAAACCTATAAACTTGATTTTTGCGACTTTTTCGGCTTTCGCCGTAAAATTAACGTTTTTCGCCAAATAAAACTTAGACGACCAAACCCGTCTAATGTAAAGTTTATAAAAGTCATATACTGATATATAAGTATCTAATACAAGTAAAAACCGATAAAACCCGAACTATAAGAAATACGGACATTTACGAGCTAATTAAGCATATTGGACTAATAATTGGACTAAATAAGATAAAAACTTGTAAAAAGAACTTATTGGGCTTAACCCATTTGGGCCCAACATGGAAAGTATACATACTGATAAAATAAGTATAACAAGTATTAAAACAAGCTAAAGAACTTATGATAAGCTTATAGGACTTAAAACGTGTAAATAAGTAAAACTAGTAAACTAGTATAAAAGTTATCGACATATCACACTAAAATGAGTAAACGAGAATATGTAAACCCACTTGATCATCATATATATATATAATCATCATATGTATACATAATTTTTATTTTTATAAAGTCATTGGACAAACGTCTAAAACCGATTATTATTTATATAGGTTTCCGTGATTGAAGCACGCACCGTACGTCTAAATTGCCGATAACCCGCCTTCCCACATCAACGTGTAAATAAGCACGCATCGCACTCTTTTAAATGTTTTTATAAATGTTTTATAAACCCGCGAGGGAGATAACATGTTAGTTTTTATTAAATAGGACACCATTTGTCCCGATTGTTTGTTTATTGATTTTGGACCCGAATGATTGAATGACCCGATTGAATGACCCGATTGTATGACCCGATAAATGATTAAAGGACCCGATAGATGAGATTAAATGGATTATTAAAGTTAGGTTATGTCACTAAAAGTCCCATTAGCATGAATTGTGAACTACCGGGATTTGGTAGACGCTTATGCATTTAATAGTACTATTTGGGGACGATCACCGCAGTTCGCGCCTTGACGGTTGATCCCCGTCGTGCCACATTGATTGGTAAGCGAATTTATGTATGAGATGATTTCCATAGCGTGACCTTTGTGACGAAACCCTACTTTAGATGGGCAAAATTGGTATCGGGTTAGCTACCCGTTGTTTGTTTAGTAAGGTAACAATGTCATGCGGCTTATAATAATCCAAAACTAACGAAATACTACTAGACGCTTCGAATTACGATGTATTGCCTGACTAGCAATACAGGGTCTTACTAATGATATTATGTTTGTGTTTTGGTTTTCATAACCATATTCATATAACGGTTTTTATTTGATTTTATACAACGTCATAAGACGTATTGTATGATGTTTTTACGACATTGGCTCGTACAATGATTTTTAAGGCAAATGCCTATATTATGATTTTGATAAAGATTTGTATAAAATGATTTTGGCTATTTTATGGCCTATTACAAAGATTTGTATAAAATGATTTTCGGTAATAATTTTATACCGATGTTATATTGATGGTTTATTAAAACTCTATGAATTCACTCGGCGTTATCGCTGACCTTTTCTTTTAACATGTTTTGTCTCAGGTACTTGAAGGTAATTCTCGGGAAGACGACAAGAATTCATGGCCCGCACTTAAACAATATTTTCCATTCAAATGTTTTGTAAAACCTGTACTAAATACAATGACTTGGGACCGATGTAACTTTGATATTTATGAATGGAAATGATTTATTATTAAACGACGCGATTTTTATGCGTTGTCTATGATGTGAGTAATGTGCTATCCCGTAACACCAACTAGTCTTCCGTTGTATTGAGTTGTATGAATTTGGGGGTGTTACAAATAAAATATAAGAGATACACCTAGGAATAAGGGAGTCTAAGTGAATAATTGGGACACATGAGTTTGTGTTAGCTTATTAACTTATAATAACAATGATCTCGTTTTTAAGCTTGGTGTGGGGAACGTGAAACTTGAGGGTGATAAACATTCATGACAACCAAAGCCCTAATGTAAGTCTTCGATCTCTTTACTTGTTCTTCCTTCAATCATTTTGTATATATTTCTATCTATTTAGTTTCCTTGATGTTTTATGTTTAATAAAGGCCAAGGTGGTTTAATTAGGTTGGAAAATTTAAATCTTGCTTTGTAATTAATGCATTGCATGAGGGCATTGTAATGGTCAAGTGTAGGGGATTTGATATGTGTGAAAACACCCATCCTTTTGCCACTTAACTATAATAATAACAAAGCCAAAACGTATATTTAATGTCGTAAAAGTCGGAATTATGCATTGTTTGTGTTTTATTGTGTTTTAGGACCAAAAGATGAAAAAGGAAGAAAATACGGGTTTTCACGGGCTTTTATCGAAGAAAAAGACAAAAGACGAAGTCAAAAGATCAAGAGTGCAAAAAGAACGGAAGTACAAGGCCTATTCTGAAGATTTATCGAAGAAAAAGTCTAAAGACAGAAAATTAATGATGTCGAAGAACCAAATCTAATAAAAGATAAAAATGACAAATCCCGAGTCAACGTCGAGAAAGACAAAGAATTTAAATGACGAAAAGACGAGAAGAAAGAAGAAAGCAACAACACATTTACTCTTACTATAAATACCCTCCTAATGTGTCATTAGGAAGAGTTAGATAATTTTTAGTTAGTTTTATTTTTGTAAGGTATTTAGGAGTAGCTTAATATTACTTTCCCTCTCTAGCTTTTCTTTCATGTTCTAAGCTTTTTACATTAATATTGTATTTGAATCCTTAATCTTAATCTTAATTTCCTGCTTTTCAATAATCATTCTCATTCTACCTTTCTTTATTTTTAATCTTGTTTTATTTTGATAATCATGTAGTTTGTTAATCATGTTCTTTGTTTGATTGATGTTTGTGTTTGATTGTGCTTATTGGTTTTGATGTGTTTGATTTTTATAGCTTATTACTTTTCTAGCTTTTAGTGTGATTTTCTTAATCATTAATTAGCTGCTTATTGGTTTATTTTATAAAAAGTTGATTTTAAATATTTTGATTATTTAGTGTTTTTATAAGTTTTAGATTTTTGGCTTATTTGCTTTTTCTTAAAGTTGATTTGGTTAAGTTTTTAGATAAGTGCGTATTTGAGTTATGCTTACTATCCTTTTGATTAAAAGTTATTTTTTAATCTGGGTTCTTAAACCCTCTTTTCCCGACTTACTGCCTTTTTGTTTATTCATACTTAGGTTGAGTTTAGCTTTTACTAGAATTAGATGCAAAATCTCTCATTCCTGATTAAATAGAGCACTCTTTATTCCGGATTAGGTATTTAGTGGTTATCCCGGATTGTGTCACACACGTGTATTCCGAATTAGATGCTTAATACGGATTCCGGATTAAGTTCGTGACCCCTTATTCCGGATTAGGTTGATCATTGGGATTCCGAACTAAGTGTGGACTCAGATTCCGGATTAGCACCCTTCACACTCTTTCCGAATTAGGTCATTGATGTGGATTCCAGATTAAGTGTAAATCACTTATTCTTGATTAGGTGTGGAATTCAGGCATTCTGAATAGTGTGCATAACCTCGATTCCGGATTAGGTCTAGAATTGCTATATTCTAAACTACTTTCAAACTTGGATTCCGAACTAGGTATAGATCATAGATTCCGGATTGTGGTTGGATTGTATCCCGAATTAGGTATTGAACTTCCCATTCCGAATTAGGTGCAAATTCGATATTCCGACTTATGTTTTGTGTTAGTTTCCCGTATTAATTTTAAATCTTTATTTTTCTTAATTTTTCTTAACTGTCATTTTAAACTTATTTTATCTTAGAGTTATTTCAAGTTTGTATTTTTATTAAGTTTTCAAAATTTACTTTTTAAAGTTTTAAATTCTCGTCATTTATTTTTAAGTCTTAATTTTAGTTTAAATTTTAAAGCTTCCATTTTTACTCAACGACATTTACATTTTCTTTTTACTTTTAGTTTAAAATAGATAATAATATTTCTTTATTTCTACCAAGAACGACTGAGTCACACATTAATCCGTGGTCAATTCGAATCGAGACGAGACGATAACTTTTTCATACTTTGCCAAACCTTGTATTAGTCCAGAATTGTCAGCAGTCTCTGAAATCACTTCTTGAATCTTTGCCATGTACACATAATGTGCCTCCAACTCTTGATCATCGGCTTCATAATCAGTGTCATCACGCCAGTCAACTTCATCTGCTGTGAGTGGAATTATTTCTTCTTCTTTCTTACACAACAACATCTTTTCCTTGTGATATCCCGAATCCTTACCCTGTTTTGGCTTCTTACATTCCCTAGCCATGTGCCCAAATCCCTTGCAGTTGAAGCATTGAATCCCGGTCTTCTGTACAACCGGAGTACCTATAGTATCTATAGCCCCAACATGATTTAGCATCTTCTGATTATCATACCTAGCATCACGATCATACCTAGGTGCATGATCAACTTCCTTATATCTAGCATTGGATGATGATGTGAGGTTGTTGTTGGTAGGTTGTAGATCTTCTTATAAGTTGTGGTGAGTAAAAACATTAGTTCTTCAATCTTCTTGTCCCTTGAAGTTTATTCATCATCAATGTCTCCATCTGACTCGGTGTCATACTTTGGAGGTGGAGTGGGGACAATTGCTATTGCTTTGTTTCTTGTAGTAGCTAGAGGTTTGGTGGATGGGCTTGATGACCTTGAGGAATGTGTAGGTGGTTGTTGACGGGGAACGGGTTTTGTTGACGTAGCAGCCACAAAAGCAATAGAGTTCGCAAATCGTTCTGCCTTTTCAGCCCTAAGTTCATTAACATCATTCTGATGTTGTTTCAATATATCATAAAGTTTGTGGTAAGATATAATCTTGATATCCTCCCTTTGTTTGACAAAGTCACAAACCTTTCCCATTCCGGTTTGAGTTGATGTAAAAACTGAACATTGGCATGATGATTGGAGATGGTGCCCTGATTTCTGACAAGCTCATTCATCATTTTGTAGAATCTCGAGTAATAAGAGTCAAGGGATTCACCATCTTCGGATGTAAATTTTCCAAACTCCCAAAGTAGATTAGTCTCGAGATCTTGAACATTTATCGACTCACCTTGCTTCAATCGGTGTATTGCATTCCACATTTCCATAGCATTTGGGCATGCATCAACCGTGGAATAGATATCGTTATCAATCCCAGTGAGTATGTAGTAAACAACATCAGCTTCAGATTGGAGGAGTTTCTTTTTCTCAGGAGGACATGTATCGAAATCCTCCATAGCTCGTATAGTTAATGAAGTACCATCCTATGCTTGTTTGGTAATTGGTCTGAATTAAAAAACTGGAGGTGGATTCTCAAGGCAATGACGAAGAGCGGTTCGGTTCTCCTTAGTGTCGAGAAATCTAAGGAAAAGAGATCTCCACTGATCGTAGCAACCGGCAGTGAGCACAGGTGGATTACCATTGCCACCTTGTTCCAATCGAATTTGATTAGCCGTCGCATTGTTGTTGTTGTTATTAGACTTTGTGATTACTTGTGAATGTATGAGGATCTTAGTGGATGTGTTGTGATTTGATTGTGGTTGAAATTCCGAAAATTCCAATTTTTTTCTCAGTTCGACAATAAATTTCTCAGTCCGACAAAACGGTAAGCCGAAAAATTTTGTATCGTCAAATTTTGAAATTAAGTTAGAAATAGCCAAAAACTAGTAGGGAAAAAATTTGATTTTACTTGACCTTCGTGTAAACTATGTTCCGGGACTAGTCTAGATAGTGGCTAAGTCTAAAAATTACTCGAACAAAATATCCATCAGAATACATGTCAGAATGTCCATCGGAATGTCCATCGGAATAGCTGTCAGAATGTACGTCGGAAAGTTCTATCAGAATACCTGTCGAAAAGTACTATCAGAATACCTGTCGGAAAGTACTATCAGAATACCTATCGGAATGTCTGTTAGAAAGTTCTATCGGAATACCAGTCGGAAAGACCGTCGGAATAACTGATCACCAAACCTATCGGAATACTTGATCGGAATAATGATCGGAATATGTAAACCCTATTTTGATGGAAGATATCGGAATATCTATCGGAAAGTGAAACCCTTTTCTGATGAAAACCTGTCAGAATAGTACCAAATTCCCACTTTTCTCGGACAAAACCCAACAATTCGAGATTTTAAGCCAAAAAATGATCAAAACATCCAAAATTTTGTGTTTTTAGCCAAAGTGAATATACAAAATCTCTACCACAACGATGTAGAAGATTTTTATCAAGAAAAAACCATAAAAACACAAAAAAAATTGGTTCTAATGATATGGATCAAAATAGGCACGAAAATCAAGAACACAAACACAAATATTCAATCACCTATCCACTATAGGCTCTTGATACCAAATGTTATTCCCATATCAATCCATAACACAAGATTCTAGAGAGAGAAATAGAAGAAAAGTAGAGAGAGAAACTAGAGAGATTTGGAAGGTTAAACACTTTAGAGAGAGAAATAAAATGGTAACCAACACCCTCTTCCACACATGGAAGAGGGTATATATACCCTAGGCTTGTTAGGCCGTGGGCTTTGTGACTTGGGTCGGGCTTGGCTTACACTTGGGCTTACGCCCCTAACTTAGTCAATATTAGCTTAAAGTCCAAGCCCGGTTAACCCGACTAACCTATTACAATACAAGACCTTTAACGACTAAGATGACCTATTACATTCTTGTTCGACTATATAAAATATAGGGCTAACAAAATGTTTGTTGATTGGTTGAAATATTTGGGGGACCTAAATGTTACTCTGATACTTCTAAAATTGTTTTACTTGGGATTGAAGGTTTTAGACAATGGTTAATTTATATCCTTTTGTATTTCAAATGTACGATTTTGAGATCGTATAAAGTGTTTTGTGTAACGATGTTTCTGTTTAGCACCCAAATGTGTATTTCCGCTGCGCAATGTACATTGGGGGTGTTAAAGTTCACGTTGATCCCGCAAAAATTGAAGCCATTAAAAATTGGGTTGCACCTACTACTCCAACCGAAGTGCGATAATTTTTGGGTTTGATCGGTTACTACCGAAGGTTTATTGAGGGGTTTTCATTAATATCTAAACAATTAACAAAACTTACTTAGAAAAATAAATCGTACGTATGGGGCGACGATAAAGAGGAGGCATTTCAAACGCTAATGCTTAAATCGTGTAGTGTGCCAATCTTGTCTCTACCCGAGGGGAGCGAGGATTTCTATAACACCCCATTTGGATAAATGGACCGTTACATGTAATCATGGCGTGTCATCAAAGCATGCAAGGTAAATGTCTTAAAAACATTAAATGACCATAGAGACAAATACTGGAATCAAACAACGGTAATCCAACATAATCTCACTAATGTGTGGGGAAATGTCGGTGTATTTTAATTAAGTACGTTATAGAGCAAATTTAGGAAATTACCTTTAGGAAAAGGTAATAATCCATAAATAAGCTAAAGACGAATTCAATTAAACATGAGAGTGATCCCGGTTCGTTGTACACAAGGACGTTCGTTTTGAATTGGACAATTGTTTTGAATTCGAATTCGGTTTTTATCTAAATTAATTCTACCAATTTTAAATCCTAAAGTGCATGAATCGTAACCCGACTTAAAATATAAAAGTCAATTATATAAACTATATTAAATTTAAACTTTACTTTAACTATTTTTTTAATGAAAAAATTTATCTAATCAAATTTATATTTAAACTAATTCTTTTTAAAACAAAATTTATTTAAAACTAATTTAATTAAAAACAATTTTAAAACTATTAAAAATTATAAACTAAATAACTCTATTTAAAAATTTACTTTTAAACAACAATTATTTAAATCTAAATTTATTTAAATCAAAATTAATTAAAACTAAATTATTTAAAAAATAAATTTTTAAAACAATTTAAATTTCTAAGAAGTAATAAAATATTTTTATTTATTTTTTTATATTATTTTATATTAAAACTAAATCAACTTTTTATGACAAATTAAATTTTAGTAATTCATTTAATTAAACCAATTACTTATTTAAATAAAACGTAAGTAAACGTTTATCAAATAAAACCTGACAGGTGACTAAAGTATTTAAAATACATGTTATAAACTTAAAACAAAAGAGCCTATAGCTCAGGTGGTAAAGATGTATGGCAAGTGACCAGGAGGTCCAGTGTTCGATCCACAAGAGTGGATGTTTTTGTGATTATATTTTTGGAATTGAAATTTGTAACAGAATAAAAAATAACGTAACCAAACACACGTTTGGCTACACTGATATAACAGATAAGAGAAACAACTGAATTATAGGCTCAGTTATGATCTATCATCAGTAAATCATTCAGTAAATATGCAAAATTCTACTCAGCTAAATCATATCCAAAAAAACAGCTACTAAATTCTACCACAACAATTTATCTAAAATTGTAAAGCTCTATTATCAAGTGACAAGATTAAATTACCTAAAAACATAAGCTGAAAATGCAGTAAACTATTAAACCACAAAGCAGGCAATGTTTTCAGTATTTTCAATCAGTTAAAACCTATAATGTGTAGATAAAATCAGAAAGTTATTAAAACAATAAAGTTAATTAAAATAAACAGACTACACAATTTAGGTTCTCAGTTCATATCAGTTACTTAAATAAATCAAACACCTGCCATCTTAGAAACGTTTAAAGAGACTACAACCAAGCAAAATCACACCCAGACTTATCAGTTAAACATCAGTATAAATCACAACAAACTACTCAGTTAAATCAAGTTCGAGCTAGTCCTCACAAGCATTCAACTGATATAGTTATATCAAACCACAAACAGTGAATAAAAATCCAATCACTTCTCCTCAGAACGATATCTATCATAATCAATCACAAGACTATATTACAGAAGACTAAAATCTAAATATAGCAGATTAACTAAACAACATTATACTTAGATGATATTTAAACTTAAAGCATATCATATCAATCAAATATAGCAGATTAACAAAAATTCATAAACAAAATCTCAATTAAAACTAAAAGAGTTCAAAAAATCGAAAAAATAAGCCTAACCTTTTTGTTGAGCCTTTGGTGATGAAGAACGCACTGAATGTTCTTTTGAACTAATCGACACCTCCATTTATCAACCCCATTACGAACCACTACTACTAATCTCGAACCAAAGATCAACTAGATCATGAATCCATATCTATCGAACCACGAATAAAAACCTCCATTCGTGAACCGAGATCTCAAACATTTCCACCAATTTTTTTAAACTAAACACTGGGTTTAGCTTTTATTATCCCTAATCTCTTATCATTCCAATAAGATACTAAGAAATCTTATTTTAATGATTTACAGTTATAACTATATTTATTAAAATAAATTTGCAATCAAATATTTTAAATCATAAAACACAAGTCAGTAAGAAATAAAACTGAAAATTTAACTTTTCATTAAACCGAATCAAAGATTACTATATTTAGAAAAAATTTACAAAAACTATTTTAAAACTATCATTATAACTCTACTGAAAAGAAAAGGGGATACAAATTACATTTTTTGGGGGTTTTTATAGGCAAACCCCAAGCCTTGTTGAGGTGAGTTTATTGAGAAGAAAAACCATCTTGGCCCTTGAATCTTCATTCTCTTTCTTCATCTTGATCATACGGCTGAAAATAACTCTCTTTCTCTCGGATCGCCAACGTGGCAGAGTTTTGTGCTTGTTGTGTTTCTTTGAAGTTGATGTGGCTAAACTCTATTGGTTTAATTTTTGATTGAGGAAAAATCAACCAATCAGAGTTGATTGGTGACAAGATAAAGTGCCACGTATGTCTGATATGACCATCTTCTTCATCCCTATATAGTAGGGAATTAATATAGGCGCGTGGGGCTTCACACGCTTTTGATAAGAAATCCCTAATTCTTGATTAGGGTTTGTGGGTGAGTGGTTTTTGCTTTATGTTTTCTTTCTTGTAAATAACGAAGGAAGTGAAAATTTGATCAAAATTGAACGAATGAAAAGTATTTATTCACTTTCCGCCGTCTATTAACCTAATGGGCTTGCACCATTTCTTGCTCACGTCTCATATTTAACTTCGTTTTGGGCCCTTATTTGACTTCAAACATGAATTTACTTCCATCCGTCTTTTAATTGTTGTTATTGGGCCATGATTTTGCAAATACTTCATCCGTCCCATGTTTATATTGTTGTGACTATATGCCTTTAATGGGCTTTGTTTTCCAAAAGTGAATAACATAAATCCACTATTGGGCTTTTGGGCCCAATAAGAAATGTGGGTCCAACAAAGCCTATTTAACTTTGATAAAGTTAAAATCCGCTAAAAACGAACTTGATTTTTTTTGCTTTCTTGATATTTTCTTCAAGCTCGTGTCGATTTTGCCGGTTTTCGTGAACCTGGGTACCTACACACACGAAACAAGAAATACACATAGACAATGCTATATTCATTCATTTTATGCATTTTATGTTCATATATTGATAAAAATGATATGATTAAATTCACTCATATGAAATTCACCCTTGCTAAGTAATTGTCGTGTCCTCACGCAATGATAAAATAAAACTACTAACTACATTTTTATCCATGTTTTGACACTTTATTTTGCAAAGACATAATGTAATGCTTTCATTATTTTAAAAATAAATTTTAGGATCATAAAACTCAAATAGATTAATCGTCTTCGACTTTCCACTCTTCCAACCAAGTTTAAAAACAAGATAATTGTCAACCATAAGCTCCAATGTTAAGACCACTCATAAAAGTAATTTGTGTTAAACTCAATCTCCTTTTATTCCTAATTGTATCTCTAGATTTTAAATTTTGTTATTCACCCAAAGGCTCATTTGACTTATTTAATATTTATTAGTTTGAAAATGATGGCAAAAATGGTGTAAACTCAACACTCAAAACCTAACCTCGACTTCAAAAACCGTTGTCACTAAAGAAAGCCCACATCAAGGATAACTTAACATGATTTGAGAGATAAATCCCCGGATCCAAAATTTGGCTAATAGGACTACTTAAAGCAACAATAAATCATCCAAAGTCAATTTTGACCTTACTAATGGAGTTAGCAACAATTACATCATACACCTTGAGGCTCTTAAAGATGTAAAAGTGCTCCTTATCTATAATCCATACCCGAAGGTTCCTTGGACATAAACAAGGAAAATGACATTCACCATCCCACCCGAAGGATCATAGAGAACATGTTTATATTTATTCTTCTTATTATTATGATATATATAGTAAGCCAAATTTCCGCAATCCCATGATCAAAAGTCCATGACGCTGACACCCTTAATGTGTTCTCACTTTAATTACAAGGGAAGAAAAAGAAGGAGTTACGAGTTAAGATATTAAGCCTAAACCGCTAAAAACTTCATTTATTAAGCAATTTATTATTCAAGTGTGGAAAATAAATACGAGGAGATTAAATCAAACACAAAAATACTTATACAAGGAAGAATTAACCTCAAAAACTTATGATTAAACTTTATCATTTCTTGTTCTCCAAGTTTTAAAATCTTAAAAATACGAGACTAATGGATACTTAGCCAATTAAATCAAAGTTTTGGGTTTTCAATTCATCTATAGGATATTGAATTTTCTTAAACTTTTTCAAGTTTACAATTCGCATTTTAAAGTTCCCTTGATAAACGACTTTCTAGGATCAATTATAGGAACTTGCGAAAAGTTCTCGTTCTTAAACCCGTATGAGTTAAGACTTTCGCGTTTTAAAGTTCCCTATATAAAAGTCTAGAAAAACTTGATTTAAACACGTTAAGGAAAAAGCTAAGGTAAAAACCGGGTCGACTCAAAAACTATTTTTATTTTCACCAACGGAAAGCCTACATTTGTGTCAAAAACACTTATTTTCTTTATTATTAAACACAAAATAACACTAAAAATTTAAAATTTTTATGAAAAACGATTACGTTTGAACACGACAAAAGCAATTGCAAGCGATTATATCGATTGACTCCCCCATGCTAAAACCATACATTGTCCTTAATGTTTCCTAGCTTAAGATTAACATCCCTTGATAAAACACGAAGAGTCTAATGCAAAAGTCCTAACATGGAAAGAGCACACAAATTTATAAGCTGTTTATTAATTATGATTCAAGATAAAAATTTAGTCGATAAAAATCAAAGGATAGTGAGTGCGTCCCTTTTTGACAATTAAAGTATGGAAGCTCGAGTGGACCGACAAAAACCGAACACGAGAGTCTTCAATGATTAGGGTCATACATAATATTCACAACACAACAAAACACGAGCACGAGCTTGAAAAGATCAAGCCTTATTAGTGTTAGAAAATAGAAAGAAGATAGAATGTATGGGACTCCCTCACAAGGCACCTCGTTTTTGTTAACCGAGTCATGAGCTCGACTCGATCCCCGCATTTATTGGTCCTTAGGGAAAATGGTGAAAACCGGCATAATGGAATATAATCCATAATAAAGCACGATGCCGGGGTCAAAGATCACATCCTCTTTGTCGGATGACAAACGAAAGGATGAAACTCCAACATAAATCTCCAAAAAGAGATGGTGGTCATAAATCATGAAATGGATATAGTATGCTCCCCGAGATAAACTCACACCAAGATGATCAAAAAATCTTTCAATTATTTCATTGGTGAAAGGCCGAGATTTCCCTAAATCAACGATTCCGGGGTCGAATACCTCGTCCTTGGGAGAGAAAATAATAGACAACATGATGTCTTCCCCCCATGTTAATCCATAATCATATAAAGCACATGGTAATGGTGGGGTGAAAAGAATCACATCCGAGGTGTTCTCAACATTCTTATCCTTAACGACCATTTCACCTTTACGAATATGATCAATCGGGTCATGGTACTCAATATGAGTCACATGAAAAACCCACACATTAAGATCAAAGTGGGTGGGAGGAGGACTTGGGACGAAATCATCATCAAGTAACTTCTCTAAAAAGAGAGCGTCCCCCTTCGGGTCAAGTTCGTCAACACCCGGTGGTATTGAATCATCCGAAGAAAAAAAGTGTCCATTTCTTCCATAAACGGATCACTATCCTCAACGGGGATAGGAGATGGAGAGAAGGACTTGGCATTAGTCTTAGAATTAAAAGCTTCGATTTTAGAAATGATAAGATAGACGTTGGATAAATTTTCTCGAAGAATCACGCCTTCCACATCTAAATGAGTAAGTTCATTGATGAACTTCTCAAGGATCAGAATAGTCAAATCAACCTCATTTCCCGGTGGAAATGGGTCTAAAGGAGCAAGTTCAAAGGTGAACCTCTGAAAAACCGGATCACTATCATCCTTAATTCCCGGTGGAAATGGGTGAAGAATAGTAGGTTCATCGGGAAACCCCTCATAATCCGAGTCGTGAATCTCATCTTTATAAGAAAGTTCATCAGAGAATTCCTCATTAGAAAATTCACTAGAAGTTGAATCATACTCAAAATCTTCATTTCCATCACAATTTTCATCATTAGAATTGGAGAAAATCTCAAAGTGAATGGAAGAAGGAGAGTCATCACAATGTGGCAAATCACACGTTTCATTAGAAATACCATCGAACTCTCTTGGGTTTTGGACAAGGATCTCAACACTAGACTTTATTACTTCGTCCGATTCCGTTTCCGAAATAGTGCTAAAATGCTCGTCCCCCATGCTTAGAGAATTTTTGGGTTCAACGGTGAAAGAATCAAGAATAGGAGTAGTGATGTCATGAGATGGAGTGAGATCGAAAATATCCTCATCATCGTCATCGTCTTCATAATCATAGTTCACCAAAATATCATCTTTAAAAAAATCTTTGTAAAAATTCATCTGCTCTAGCATAAGTAATTGTTCGATGGAAAGTTGTGAGGAGTCGTCTTTCGTTTGAAGACAATGGAACACGCCATCAAACAATGGAATCCCATACTTAACGCAAACGATAGATGAAGACATAATGATGATCAACAAAAATAAACATAACCTTCCAAAATGGAAAGGGTCTTCAAATCAACGATCAACAAATATCCACGAACGAATCGTACACAAGATCCCCGGCAGCGGCGCCAAAACTTTTGATGTGTGGGGAAATGTCGGTGTATTTTAATTAAGTACGTTATAGAGAAAATTTAGGAAATTACCTTTAGGAAAAGGTAGTAATCCATTAATAAGCTAAAGTCGAATTCAATTAAACACGAGAGTGATCCCGGTTCGTTGTACACAAGGACCTTATGAATTTGAGACGTTCATTTTGAATTGGACAATTGTTTTAAATTCGGGTTCGGTTTTTATCTAAATTAATTCTACCAATTTTAAATCCTAAAGTGCATGAATCATAACCCGACTTAAAATGTAAAAGTCAATTATTTAAACTATATTAAATTTAAATTTACTTTAACTATTTTTTAATGAAACAATTTATCTAATCAAATTTATATTTAAACTAATTCTATTTAAAACAAAATTTATTTAAAACTACTTTAATTAAAAAAAAATTTAAAACTATTCAAAATTATAAACTAAATAAATCTACTTAAAAGTTTACTTTTAAACAAAAATTATTTAAATCTAAATTTATTTAAAACAAATTTAGTTAAAACTAAATTATTTAAAAAAAAATTTTAAAAACAATTTAAATTTTTAAAAAGTAATAAAATATTTTTATTTAGTTATTTATATTATTTTTATATTATTTTATATTAAAACTAAATCAACTTTTTATGACAAATTAAATTTTAGTAATTCATTTAATTAAATCAATTACTTATTTAAATAAAACGTAAGTAAATGTTTATCAAATAAAACATGACAGGTGACTAAAGTATTTAAAATACATGTTATAAACATAAAACAAAAGAGCCTATAGCTCAGATGGTAAAGATGTATGGCAAGTGACCAGGAGGTCCAGTGTTCGATCCACAGGAGTAGATTTGTTTGTGATTATATTTTTGGAATTGAAATTTGTAACAGAATAAAAAATAACGTAACCAAACACATGTTTGGGTACACTAATATAACAGATAAGAGAAACAACTGAATTAAAGGCTCAGTTATGAGCTATCATCAGTAATCGTTCAGTAAAAATACAAAAGTCTACTCAGCTAAATCAGATCCAAAAAACAGCTAATAAATTCTACCACAACAATTTATCTAAAATTGTAAAGCTCTATTATCAAGTGACAAGATTAAGTTACCTAAAAACATAAGCTGAAAATGCAATAAACTATTAAACCACAAAGCAAGCAATGTTTTCAGTAGTTTTAATAAGTGTGTAAACACTTATCCTTTTGCCACTAAAATCAAGGAAAAACAAGACCTAATCATGTGTTTAATGTCGTAAAAGTCGGAATTACGCGTGGTTTTGTGTTTTTGTGTTAAAATAGGTACAAAAGATCAAAACGAAAGAAAACACGGGAATTCACGGTCAAATGTTGAAGAAAAGTCCAAAAAGAGACGAAGACAAAGTCAAAGACCAAAAATGTGCCCAAGATCACGAAAACCAGCTAAATCGACACGAGTTTGAAAATAATTTCAAGAAAGTCGAAATCGAGCTCGTTTTAGTGGATTAAATTATTTACGAAGATAATCGAGACAAGTGTGTCCCACATTCGGGTTAATGGGCTCAATGGCCCTGATGAGACTGCTTTTATACATGGTCTCATCGTCCAAAACGGCCTTAAATTGCATAAAATATCACAAAACATGCCAAATATATGCTCGTGTTTGTTACTTGTGTATTTTTAGGTACGGATATTGAGGAATTGGCAAAAGACAACAAGAATCATTCAAAAACGAACACGGGGAACGAAGCCGCACAAAGAACCGGACCCGAATCATGATTTTCCTATCAAGTCCTTGAAGTTTGAAGATTTGGCAAGAATGGTCCCTCAACTTTTGAAGACTTGTCACTTTTGACCCTTGTAAATCTCTATTATTACAAGATTGGTCCTTAAGTTTCAAGAAAATACCATTTATGCCCTTGAAGAATGCATTAAATGCATAAAATGCCCTTGATAAAAGTTTGGAATAAACATGTGCCAAAAATGACAAGTTGCTGAAAGTCATAACAAAGGGATTTGGACTTTTGATGTTTAAATACAAAGTGAAGAAGATATGAGAGTCTAGGGGGCAATCTGGGCAGACAAACAAACCTCTCCCATCCAATACCCACACGCCACGTGCCCCACTATCCATCCTCAGCCAATCACCACCATCCAAAACCCACACGTCATTTCCCACTTCAGTTTTTAAATAACTGATTATTTTTAAATCAGTTTAATAAAGATTAGTGGGGGAAACACTAAATTTAAAAACTCACTCTCCCTAATCCGAATCTAAACCTGCCTTTTACCCACCTTCATCCCAAAAACCCTAAGCACACCCAGAATTAATTTAGCTCATTTTTAACCTAAACCTAAATTAATATTGGGGGTTTTACCCACAACCCCACTCCCAATACAAGACCCAACCCAGAAAACGACCTTCCCCTCTCTTGTCCCCTTAATGAGGCTCCCCTGACCCCACTTTTGTGCAAGAAAACAAAGGACACAGCAAATCAAACGACCCATGTGATTTTCTTCCTCCCAAAGGCATCACCAACGGCTCAGATCAATTCTACACCACTGGCAATCACATGTTGCTTATTTGACCAAGATTTTGAAGATTCGTCCAAGGGCAAACAAGGAATTTCCAGGATTAGGGTTTAGCATTTGTTCAAGTGTCTAGAATCATCTATGTACGCCTATAAAAGGCACTAGGATTTTACATATATCTTTGTTCCAGTTTTTGCAAATTCTCTTGTAATTCCTTTTTTAAAATATATAAAGTTTGGTATTTTTAAGATAAAAAGTAATTCCTTTTATGTTGTTTTAAAAAGTTTGTGTGTTGAGGTATATGCAAAGCTGAGTTCCATTAGTTTGTGAAAGTTTTGAGAAATTTAAGATTTTCAAAAAAGTCTTCAAAAGTTTGTAAATTTCATAAATCATTTTTCTTTGAAGTGAAAGTGGAAAAGAAAGTGATTTGTGAGTTTGTAGGGTTTTGAAAACGTGTTTGTAAGTTTGAAGAAGGTTGTAGAAGATTTTTAAGAGGAAAAAGTAAAAACAGAAACTATATTGTGCTAGTTTTGTTTTGCTTTTTGATTTTTCAGGTTGAAGCTGTTGATTTGTTAAAGGTTCTGCTCCAACCCGTGTTGGAAGGAGGTGGAATTGCTTCCACTAGGACCCTGGATTGTGGGGTCCTAAGGTAATCTCTTTTTGCCTTGATTTTCAGAAAAAAAAAATTAAGTTGCATGTGATCTTGCTTAAGTTGGTGAAATTTGTGTGTTAATCTGCTTTGATTGTGTTCTCTTGTGTATGATATGCATGTTATGAGCCTTTGCTAGCAGTTTGTTTGAGTTTTAAAAGGTTTTTGTTTGAAAATTTTGGTTTAAAGGTTTTTAACAGGGTGTTTGGATTTGCATTTTAGCAGGGTATTAATCTTGATTTGAGATTTACAAAAGTGTTAGTAGGATTAAAATAGGTTGAGTTAGGTTTGTTAGTAGTTAATAGTTAGTTTAGAACATTTTGGAAGCAAGTTTTAGAGTTAAAAAGTGAAAAGGGAAGTTTAAATCTGCATAAGTCATATTTTGCTTAATTTTCTTGAATTTTGTTGCTTAAATCTTGAATTCTGTTAGGAGCTAGGGTTATACAGGATTGTAGGATTGTTGTGTGCTATTTGGTGAGTTGGTGTACCAAATTTGGTCAAGTGAAGTTCATTAGATTGCTAGTAACAAGCTTGTAAGCCCACTGACCTGCTATAACATCACAGAAACTTGCATTGTCTTTGTATGCTATTGTTTTGTTGAATTCTTGGTGCTAAGTGTTTAATTGTTGTTGATTCTTGCTTATTGTGACTCCTTGTGCTCAGAAAGAGCACAAGGGTGCCCTTTGTTCCAAGTAATCACCACAAACAAAGCCAAAACCAAGACCTCTTGGTGTTAACTTGTTCATCAGAAACATACACAAGACCTGGGCACTTTTGTGTTCTTAAACAGCTTAATCTTTGGATATTTTTGAATTGGTTTGTGTTTTTGTGTTCAATTAAGTCACTGGATCAAGTTTTAAAAGCTAAAAAAAAAAAAAAAATATAAATTCCAAAAAGGACGTGGCCAGGACTCGAACCTGCGCCACTCCTCTCACACACATAAGCTCTAACCATTGCGCCCTGGGGACTTTGACTGATGAGTTTGGTTTTGTATTATACTTAAGGGCATTTTGGTTTAAGCTTTGTTAAATAAGCCGTGGGCTTATTGGCTTATTATAGCTTATTTATTAAGCTTGTTAGCTTCCTTTCATTTTTCCTAGGATTAGAATAGGGTTTAGGATTTTTCTGATTAAAAATATTATTTTTCCTTTTATTTAATTATTTAATAGGATTATTTCTATTTTTAATTTTAGAAAGTCTTTAAAAAATACTAAACAGTAGTTAAAAAATACAAAAAATAGTTTTTAGGTTTTAATTGATATTTTTGAGGTTTACATGTAAAAAAGTTTTCAAAAACTTTAATTTTTGATTTTATTTGATATTAGGGTTTTTATACAACTTTGAAAATTAATATAAAATTCATTAAAAGGTTTCAGAAACTTTTGTTTACATTTTCTTCTTAGTTAGAATTTTTAGGATTTTTGAGAATTTTTTAGAATTTATTTGAGAACTTTTAATTTTTTTGATTATTTTAATATTATTTTATTCATTAAAATAAAAAGTTTTATTTTTATTTCTTTTTCATTTTTCCTAGGTTCTATATCATTAATTAGGACTTTTCCCATTTGTAGAATAATTTTTAGGCTTTTCAATTAATTTTTAGAATTAATTTAAGATTTAATAGATTTTAATAGTTTTTAGGAGTTTAAAAATAGTTTAATTTGGTTTTAAAATTTTTAAAAATAGTTTTTAGTTTAATTAGGTCATTTTTGAGGTTTACAAACTATAAAATCTTGTTTAGGGCTTTTTAATATTTAAAAGTGATTTTTAGGGCTTTAATTAGCATTAAAAAGTCATTATTAAATTAATTAAAAGGTTTTGGCAAGTTTGAATTTTTTGTAAACCCTTAGAATATTATTTGGGAGTTTTTAGTAATTTTTAGGAATTTTTAGATTAAAATTTTAAATTTTGTGTTTTTCACGTTCTTCGTCGTAACTTTCTAGTAGTGTTTTGCCTTATTTTTCTAATTTTTTTCGTCTTCGTCATTTTCTCTTCTTTTCTTCTCATTAATAACCAAAAACATAATCAATCAATTCAATTCACAACGCACTAGCCTCCTCGAGAGAACGAACTCACTTTTAGGGTCATTTACACACGGTTTTCCTAAATCGTCGTGCTTACCCTATATTATTGCCTTGTTTTCCTAAACAAGTGTGATTTTACAACTATCAAAATGGCGCCGCTGCCGGGGAGGCGTGTTGTGTTTTGATTGAACCATTGTTGTTTTTCTATATTAGCCATAAATATAATTGTATTAATAGCACTCTATTAATACGTATTATCGTTTTTCGGTTTTTGTGTGAATACTATTACTATATTGTATACGTAGAACAATAAATACACAAGTACTCCAAATACGTGAGCAATCACAACCTTGATTCGGGATTTCATCACTCGATCATTGTATTCGAATCTCAAACCAAAGAAAAAAGGCAAAAAATAGATAAATACTTTCGTGAAGCTTAATCTTGATAATACAAACTATAAGGTGGGTATAAGGCGGTTGTATTTCACAACCTAAAGGAAAAAGGCTCTTAAGTGCTTCGCGCCGCCTCGTTTCCTCCGCTTTCTTGTGCGTATTTGATTTTGAGAGTGAATCGAGGGTTTTGCCGCCCAAAGTATTATTACATATCATATATATTTTCTTGGTTTCCATTTGATTAAACCCTCTTGAACGATTTGGTGTTCCACCATCGTTCTAAAGTCATCGAAGGCGTTCACTCCACGTGATCGTTTTCATTCCTTGAGACCTTTTTAATCAAGAGATTTGATTAAGTGAGGAGATTTGTGGACTCATTGTCTACTCAATATATTCACCAATTCCAAAAAGGTTAATACAATCAAAAACCACAAAAAATTGAAAAAACACAAAATACCAAAAAGAATCTTCTTTGCTCGCCTTCTCGTTGTACGTGACGTTTATGCAAACTCGCTCTAAAGCTAGACGTGCTCGTAAACGAAGAAACAAGTCACTCACTCAAGCTAGTGAGGAGTCTCCAAGTGAGGAACCTATTGTAGAACAAGAAGTCGTCATGGCTAATCGTACTATGATGGAGTTGCTTCAAGCACCCACCGAGGGTTTTGGAGAAGCCATTGTGATTCCCGCCATCCTTGCGGAGAACTTTGAAATCAAAACGGGTTTAATGTCTATGTTGCAAGCAAACAAGTTTCGCGGTCATGAAAAAGACAACCCACATTATCACATTAGGCAATTTAATCGTCTCACCGCGACAAGCAAGTTTAAGGATGTACCACACGATGCCATTAAGATGATGTTGTTTCCTTACTCGTTAGATGGACCCGCCAAGATTTGGCTTGAGAAAGAACCGCCGAATTCGATTTTGACATGGGCCGATCTCGTGTCTAAATTTGTGAATCAATTTTTTCCACCATCTAAGACAACACATTTGAAAAACGAGATTTCACGTTTTACACAAAGACCTAATGAAAGTTTTTCAATGGCTTTGGAGAGATTTAAAGAAATGCTACATGAATGTCCACACCATGATTTTTCCGAATTGCATCAAATTGACACTTTTTATAATGGGCTTAATGAACATGAACGAGATTATTTAAATGCCGCCGCGGGTGGTAATTTTTTGTGCAAAACGACCAATGAGGCTTTGAAAATCATAGAAAATAGGTCTAAGGTCTATAGCCCTCGTAACACACCGAGTGTTGCCAATTTGGGCTCGTCATCATCTCGTTCCATTAATGCCTTGCAAGATGAAGCAAATGAGGAGAATAGGTTTTTCGATAGGTTTTCGACTCTTATGTCTCATTGGAAAGCTCAAGAAGCTTCAAGCACCGCTTCGGTTAAAGCGGTTGCTAAAAGTTGTATTTCGTGTGGTGGAGCTCATGATTTTTCCGAGTGCATTACCGCGGATGGTAACACTTCGAATGCTTATGTAGCCACGGGAACTTATAACCAAATCGGTCAAGGTTCACGCCAAAATCAAGCTCCACCAAATCAAAATGCTAATAACTATCAAAACAACAATCAAGGTGGAAATTACCAAGGAAATCAAAGAAATTATAACAAGGGTAATTATCAAAGTGGTAATGGGCAAGTTTCTAATCAAAACCAAAACCGTGATTTTCAAACTCCTACTCAAGGTTTTCAAAATGCTCACACTAAAAATTTGCAAGGAGAATTTTTAGATTATGCTAAGGCTAATGATGCTAAGTTTGATAACATGCAACGTGAGATGATTAGCTTAAGGTCCGAATTGAAAAATGAGCTTAAAACCGAACTTGCTAATGAACTCAAAACTCATGCTAATAAAATGGAAGGAAATGTCACACGACTCCAACAAAATCAACAAAAAATGGAGCAAGGACAACATGAGATTAAGCAAGAGTTGTTGAAAGCGGATGCTAGGCAATCTAAGTTTGAAGACCGTATGGCTAAAATGTTTGAAGCTATCATGTGTAAGCCCTCTTCTTCGGGTGGTCTTCCTAGTGACACCATCGTGAACCCGAAAGGAGAATTGAAGGTTATTACTACTCGTAGTGGTAAAACTTTCAAAGAACCCATTTCTCGCCCAAGTACTTCTATGGAGAAGGAAAAAGAGAAAGAACCCGAGGTTGTGGTTGAAAAGGAGCACATTACAAGCCCACGAAGTACCGCTCAAACCACACCTACGGTTGGACCAATACCCATAATGGAACCCGAGATTCCAAGGCTGATGCCTATGCCCAATTTGCCCCAACCCACACCACCTTACCCTACCCATCAAGACGAGACAAGGAAAAGGCACAAGAACGAAATAATTATCAATTTGAACTTTTTATGAAAATGTTTCGTGACTTGCATTTCAATATAAGTTTTGCCGACGCCTTAGTCATGATGCCTCAATTTGCCGCGAACTTCAAAAGTATGTTGAATAACAAAGAAAAATTGCAAAAATCGTCTAGTTGTTCTTCGGTTTTTCTAAGCCGCATACCTCAAAAAGTCGGTGATCCTGGAAAGTTTTTAATCCCATGTGCTATCCAAGACATGGAAGAATGCTACGCCTTGGCCGATCTTGGTGCTAGTATTAATTTGATGCCTCTCGAGATTTTTAAATCGCTCAATCTTCCAAATCTCACTCCTTCAAGAATGTCAATCGAAATGGCCGATCATTCTACGATTCTAGCTTGTGGAGTAGCCGAGGACGTCTTTGTGAAAGTTGGGAAATTCTAGTATCCCGTGGACTTCATAGTTGTTGATATTCCCATCGATCCTAAAGTTCCGTTAATTTTAGGTCGATCTTTTTTGGATACCTCGAGAGCACTTATCGATGTGCATGCGAGAAAAATCACTCTTCGTTTCAATGAGGAAGAACTCGTCATTAATGCAACCCAAAACTCCATGCTTTCTCATGTTTATTCAATCACATCTTTGTACAATGTCAATCCCATCAAAAACATGTGTCAAAAGATTTCAAATAGAGTTTTAGGAGTTGTTGAGGAAAATGAAGTTCCGACCCCTCCGCCGATGGAGGTTAAGAGTGTTAAGCCTATGATTCCAATCTCGAGTGATTCTTCGGATGATGAATACGTTGATCCCGATGGGGAGGTTTTCTTTGTTGACAAAAGATTTGAAAACTTGCCACCACCAAAACCAAAACGCTTTCAAAATGTGAGAATTTTTAGTGTGACTAACATTGCTTTAGATACACCAAATATTTTTGACATAATTAAATCGGGTTTTCACGAGGAGAGTGTAAAAGATGAAAAAGGAAAAGATTTTGAATCTAATTTAAAAGATTTTTCTACAATTCTAACTCCGTCATCACCGCGTTTATTGAGTACTACAAGCTCGTCTTCTCCTTTTGACGATGCTTTGTGTGGACCTAGTGTGGGGGAAGCCCCTTATGTTCCCTCCCCTTTCTCCACCGAGGACGAGATATTTGATCCTGGAATTGCTTCTATAGGGAAATCTCGGTCTTCCACCGATGCAATAAATGGAAAATCTTTTCATTTGATTGGTGCGAGTCTACCTCGAGTAGCTCAATGTTTTGCCTTACCCATTGTCCCACCCTTCTATTTCTTCTCTCCTATTTTCTTCTATCCCATTGGGATTTGTGTTGGAGTTGTGTTGTCTCGTCTTTCATCCGAAAACGAGGACGCTATCTTTGACCCCGGTATACGTTATCGGATTTTTTAAAGTACTCCACGTACTTTTGGGCCTTGTTTATCATGTAAGCCCCACCAAAAATTAACCAAACCATGATTATCCCTAAATGATCACATTTATGGGGATTCGAGTCGAGCTTTTGACTCGGTTATCAAATACAAGGTGCCTCGTGGGGGAGACCCATGCTTATCCATGTACATATTATTGCTTTCTAATTAGTTTAATGTGAGGGGATTTGTGCCCTTCCAACCTTTGTTCCGTGGTTGTTTGTGAATTGTGTCTTTTAGATCATCATCTTCACGATTGGAGCCTCTCGTGTTCGTTTCATGGGAGCACTCGATCGTTTGCTTTGGAGGCCATTCCTAATATCCACATATGATATATCCTTTTATGTTCTAACCTTAGGTTTTTAGCACACTTCATAAACGGCTATCACTTAATGGTTACACCCTTTCCATGCTAGATTAGGCATTCGACTATGTCTCTAGTATGGGGGTGTTTGCACCCCTAGACTCGAAACATTGAGGACAATGTTTAACTTTAGTATGGGGGGGTGAATAGATACTTGCCTTGCCAAACCTTCACGCTTTCCAAAGTTTATCGTTTTGTTATCATTTTGTTGCAAAATAAGGCTAAAAATGGCCAAATTTTAAAATTTTTCTCATGTTTCATAAGTGTTTGAAGACACGAATGTAGATTTTCCGATGGCGAGAATAAGAGTAATTTTTGACTCGACCGTGCGTGTTGAGCACTTAGCTTTGATTCCTTAACTACACATTAGGCTAAGTCTCTTAAATGAGGACGAGAAATGATAGAGTTAATTATAAGTTACTATGCTAAACGTAGAGTACTCGTATTCTTTCAAAAACTCATGTGTTCTCGTTGTTTGCTTATTCTCCCTTCGCTTGTAAATATTTTTTGCTTAATAAATATTGATTTAGCGGTTTAGTTTTGATTGTTGGGTTTCTAGTCTTTTCTAGTAGCTTCCGTGTAATTAAATTGGGAAGACATTAAGGTATCGCCAGCGTCACGGTTTTGAAGTATTGGCAACCCTAATAATCGAAAGCTTCACCTAATAATAAGATTTCAAGTGCTCACCTAAATCAAGCAAACAATTTGAAGCCCCACAAGGCCTAAAATCTATGCAAAATTGAAAGTGAATCAAGCCTTAATCTTCGAAGCTTTAAAGATCCAAAATTCGCTTTAGCGTGAGGATATACGTCTTTGGCTAATAAAACCACCGATGAGGCGGATAATAAAAGGCAAGGCAAGACCGAAGTCATAATAAAAGCTTCATGGCGAAGTTGAATAAAAGATGGAGGTAAACCAAAGATAATAAGGTCCTTCCGTTAGGGGGCGTATAAAAGTCTTGGTAATAAGTCTCATGTTCAAAACCGTTATAAAACCGTGTTTATCGATTCTTCTTGTCAACTTAATTTTTTAACATCGTTGTCTATTAGGAGGGGTTATTGATTTGATGGCCTTAGTTACACCGTTAGGACTCTATTTTTAGACCTAAATCTCTATTATCGCATAAGTCAGCGATGTATCCTCGTGATCATTAAGACATAATAAAATATAAGAGATACAACTTAGGAATAATGGGAGGATAAGTACGTGATTAGGGCATATGAGTAGTGTTAGCATTACTAACTTATAATGACAATGATCTCGTTGCACGCTTGGCATGGAATTAAGGTGAAAATCGAGGACGACGAAATTATTTCTAACGAAGCATTCACGTGTTCTTATTCTATGAACCTAAACGTCCCATTTTGCGATGAAAATCATACATTATGTCCAAAACACATGTAGTAGTGTAGCTAGTTTATCATTTCAATAAAAGTGAATAAAATTAAATTTTGGAGATGCTTTGATACTTTATTCTTAGCATTGCGTGAGGGCACGGCAATGGTTTAGTATGGGGGAGTGATGAGACTGCTTTTATACATGGTCTCATCGTCCAAAACGGCCTTAAATTGCATAAAATATCACAAAACATGCCAAATATATGCTCGTGTTTGTTACTTGTGTATTTTTAGGTACGGATATTGAGGAATTGGCAAAAGACAACAAGAATCATTCAAAAACGAACACGGGGAACGAAGCCGCACAAAGAACCGGACCCGAATCATGATTTTCCTATCAAGTCCTTGAAGTTTGAAGATTTGGCAAGAATGGTCCCTCAACTTTTGAAGACTTGTCACTTTTGACCCTTGTAAATCTCTATTATTACAAGATTGGTCCTTAAGTTTCAAGAAAATACCATTTATGCCCTTGAAGAATGCATTAAATGCATAAAATGCCCTTGATAAAAGTTTGGAATAAACATGTGCCAAAAATGACAAGTTGCTGAAAGTCATAACAAAGGGATTTGGACTTTTGATGTTTAAATACAAAGTGAAGAAGATATGAGAGTCTAGGGGGCAATCTGGGCAGACAAACAAACCTCTCCCATCCAATACCCACACGCCACGTGCCCCACTATCCATCCTCAGCCAATCACCACCATCCAAAACCCACACGTCATTTCCCACTTCAGTTTTTAAATAACTGATTATTTTTAAATCAGTTTAATAAAGATTAGTGGGGGAAACACTAAATTTAAAAACTCACTCTCCCTAATCCGAATCTAAACCTGCCTTTTACCCACCTTCATCCCAAAAACCCTAAGCACACCCAGAATTAATTTAGCTCATTTTTAACCTAAACCTAAATTAATATTGGGGGTTTTACCCACAACCCCACTCCCAATACAAGACCCAACCCAGAAAACGACCTTCCCCTCTCTTGTCCCCTTAATGAGGCTCCCCTGACCCCACTTTTGTGCAAGAAAACAAAGGACACAGCAAATCAAACGACCCATGTGATTTTCTTCCTCCCAAAGGCATCACCAATGGCTCAGATCAATTCTACACCACTGGCAATCACATGTTGCTTATTTGACCAAGATTTTGAAGATTCGTCCAAGGGCAAACAAGGAATTTCCAGGATTAGGGTTTAGCATTTGTTCAAGTGTCTAGAATCATCTATGTACGCCTATAAAAGGCACTAGGATTTTACATATATCTTTGTTCCAGTTTTTGCAAATTCTCTTGTAATTCCTTTTTTAAAATATATAAAGTTTGGTATTTTTAAGATAAAAAGTAATTCCTTTTATGTTGTTTTAAAAAGTTTGTGTGTTGAGGTATATGCAAAGCTGAGTTCCATTAATTTGTGAAAGTTTTGAGAAATTTAAGATTTTCAAAAAAGTCTTCAAAAGTTTGTAAATTTCATAAATCATTTTTCTTTGAAGTGAAAGTGGAAAAGAAAGTGATTTGTGAGTTTGTAGGGTTTTGAAAACGTGTTTGTAAGTTTGAAGAAGGTTGTAGAAGATTTTTAAGAGGAAAAAGTAAAAACAGAAACTATATTGTGCTAGTTTTGTTTTGCTTTTTGATTTTTCAGGTTGAAGCTGTTGATTTGTTAAAGGTTCTGCTCCAACCCGTGTTGGAAGGAGGTGGAATTGCTTCCACTAGGACCCTGGATTGTGGGGTCCTAAGGTAATCTCTTTTTGACTTGATTTTCAGAAAAAAAAATTAAGTTGCATGTGATCTTGCTTAAGTTGGTGAAATTTGTGTGTTAATCTGCTTTGATTGTGTTCTCTTGTGTATGATATGCATGTTATGAGCCTTTGCTAGCAGTTTGTTTGAGTTTTAAAAGGTTTTTGTTTGAAAATTTCGGTTTAAAGGTTTTTAACAGGGTGTTTGGATTTGCATTTTAGCAGGGTATTAATCTTGATTTGAGATTTACAAAAGTGTTAGTAGGATTAAAATAGGTTGAGTTAGGTTTGTTAGTAGTTAATAGTTAGTTTAGAACATTTTGGAAGCAAGTTTTAGAGTTAAAAAGTGAAAAGGGAAGTTTAAATCTGCATAAGTCATATTTTGCTTAATTTTCTTGAATTTTGTTGCTTAAATCTTGAATTCTGTTAGGAGCTAGGGTTATACAGGATTGTAGGATTGTTGTGTGCTATTTGGTGAGTTGGTGTACCAAATTTGGTCAAGTGAAGTTCATTAGATTGCTAGTAACAAGCTTGTAAGCCCACTGACCTGCTATAACATCACAGAAACTTGCATTGTCTTTGTATGCTATTGTTTTGTTGAATTCTTGGTGCTAAGTGTTTAATTGTTGTTGATTCTTGCTTATTGTGACTCCTTGTGCTCAGAAAGAGCACAAGGGTGCCCTTTGTTCCAAGTAATCACCACAAACAAAGCCAAAACCAAGACCTCTTGGTGTTAACTTGTTCATCAGAAACATACACAAGACCTGGGCACTTTTGTGTTCTTAAACAGCTTAATCTTTGGATATTTTTGAATTGGTTTGTGTTTTTGTGTTCAATTAAGTCACTGGATCAAGTTTTAAAAGCTAAAAAAAAAAAATATATATAAATTCCAAAAAGGACGTGGCCAGGACTCGAACCTGCGCCACTCCTCTCACACACATAAGCTCTAACCATTGCGCCCTGGGGACTTTGACTGATGAGTTTGGTTTTGTATTATACTTAAGGGCATTTTGGTTTAAGCTTTGTTAAATAAGCCGTGGGCTTATTGGCTTATTATAGCTTATTTATTAAGCTTGTTAGCTTCCTTTCATTTTTCCTAGGATTAGAATAGGGTTTAGGATTTTTCTGATTAAAAATATTATTTTTCCTTTTATTTAATTATTTAATAGGATTATTTCTATTTTTAATTTTAGAAAGTCTTTAAAAAATACTAAACAGTAGTTAAAAAATACAAAAAAATAGTTTTTAGGTTTTAATTGATATTTTTGAGGTTTACATGTAAAAAAGTTTTCAAAAACTTTAATTTTTGATTTTATTTGATTTTAGGGTTTTTATACAACTTTGAAAATTAATATAAAATTCATTAAAAGGTTTCAGAAACTTTTGTTTACATTTTCTTCTTAGTTAGAATATTTAGGATTTTTGAGAATTTTTTAGAATTTATTTGAGAACTTTTAATTTTTTTGATTATTTTAATATTATTTTATTCATTAAAATAAAAAGTTTTATTTTTATTTCTTTTTCATTTTTCCTAGGTTCTATATCATTAATTAGGACTTTTCCCATTTGTAGAATAATTTTTAGGCTTTTCAATTAATTTTTAGAATTAATTTAAGATTTAATAGATTTTAATAGTTTTTAGGAGTTTAAAAATAGTTTAATTTGGTTTTAAAATTTTTAAAAATAGTTTTTAGTTTAATTAGGTCATTTTTGAGGTTTACAAACTATAAAATCTTGTTTAGGGCTTTTTAATATTTAAAAGTGATTTTTAGGGCTTTAATTAGCATTAAAAAGTCATTATTAAATTAATTAAAAGGTTTTGGCAAGTTTGAATTTTTTGTAAACCCTTAGAATATTATTTGGGAGTTTTTAGTAATTTTTAGGAATTTTTAGATTAAAATTTTAAATTTTGTGTTTTTCACGTTCTTCGTCGTAACTTTCTAGTAGTGTTTTGCCTTATTTTTCTAATTTTTTTTCGTCTTCGTCATTTTCTCTTCTTTTCTTCTCATTAATAACCAAAAACATAATCAATCAATTCAATTCACAACGCACTAGCCTCCTCGAGAGAACGAACTCACTTTTAGGGTCATTTACACACGGTTTTCCTAAATCGTCGTGCTTACCCTATATTATTGCCTTGTTTTCCTAAACAAGTGTGATTTTACAACTATCAGGCCCATTTGAAAATTGTATTTTGCATATTAAAAGTTACTTGGCCCAGTTAAGCCCAAATGAATTTAAAAAACGGATGGAATTAGCATTTTGGGCCACAAGCCCATTTGGCTATTAAACTTGGGACGTTTGAAATGCAAGTGAAAAGTTTATTTGGTCAAATGTCAACACAAACCAGTCAACCTACACAACTTAACCTCACACGTGTTTCCCTACTCTCATTAATAAAACGATTATTTTTTTACCCCACCCATTCTTTCGTTACATCCAAGAATCCCTCACCTCCCACTTCCCTTTCTCCCAAATAAAACGCAACAACCCCTTTTTCTCCATCTTTTTACCATCAAAACATAATTCACCCATAAAAATTACTCAGTTTAAATTAGGGGTTTTTACATTTTTATGATCTATGGCGCGTGTATCACACATCCCATATAAAATCACCATCAAAACCGGAGTAAAAAGAAGGTGGTCCTCCAATCATTTTATTCCACGCTGGCAATCCAAGGCACAAGAGTTGATATCAGCCGTTAGATGAAGAAAGAGAAGAAAGAGAAGAAACGTGAAGGATTAAACGGCCAGGATCAAAGAACGTGAGCACCAAGGCATTTGGGGTTGCCTATAAAACCCCTCACAACTTGTAATCAAGATATAGTCCATTTTTTTTTCTTTACTGTTTTTTTAATTCATTTTGGAGTAGGATTTAAATTAGATTAAATTTTTGCAAAATTAGATTAGGTTTAATGTAATTTTTAATTTCCAGCAATTGTACTTTTATATTGATTAAGGAAAAGTTAAGTTTTATTAATTTCGTCCAATTTTAATTCCTGTCAAATTTACTTACTGTTCGAAGCTATTTAAATATATTAAATCTTTAAGCTATTTCTTTACTGTTCGAAGTTATTTATTATTATTATAAAAAAATAAAAAATAAAAAAAAAAACAAATAAATAATAAGAAATCTGTTCGAGGAAGATTGTTCTTGTTCAAAGAGATGATGATGTTCTCGGGTTAATTCGAAGGAGGTGTTTGGTGTTGCTTCGGTTCACAAGGTGGCTCAGCGCCAACCTTCGACCCAACGGATTTTGACAATAGGTTCTCAATCTCATCTTTTTTTATTGCTTATGCTTATATTTAGATTTTGCTTTATGTTTCGATCTGCTTGTAGTTATTCGATTTAATCTGTTTTATGTTTATTTAGTTTAAGTTTTATTGAATCTGCTTTAGTCCTGTATTTGATATATCTGATTAGTTTATTAATCTGCTAGTGTTGCTATGTTAAATTTATTTTGTTTGTTCTACTTGTTTATTTTGATTGTTAGAACATGCGTAAGTTTTCACTATTTGAATTCGAGTTGAGTTGCTGATTATTCTAGTTAGGGTTGCTTATTTTTGTTATTTCATATTAGCTTATTTACTTTTGCTTATCAGATATTTAGCTATTTTGGTTGTGAGTCCTTGTTTGTTTACTTATTGGTTACACCTGCTTATTTGCTTATTATTTTTGAGATTTTGATTATTAGCCTAAATCTGCTTATTAGCTTAATTTTAGTTATATCTCTTATAGCTTATTTCGTTTTTGCTCATGTTTTTATTTGCTCATTTACTTATTAGGTTAATGTTTCTAGTGGCTTATCTGTTTGCTTGCTTATTTGATTCTGCCTTTTAGCTCATTTGTTATAGCTTATACCTTATTAGCTTTTTGCTTATCAACTTCTTATCTTTTATAGCTGTTTAGCTTATGGTCTTGTGCTTAAATTCGTGTGCTTATTGGTTTCATTTTGTGTGTTTGCTGATTAACATAGCAGACTCAAGTAGTCTGCTTGATTGTTTTTCTCATTTCAAAAAGTTAGATAAAATCCAAAAATTAAATAGCTAAAAATTTTCGTCTGGTTGGGATTCGTACCCCAAACCCTTCGCATATCAGACCAACAGCACAACCATCTACTCTAGGCCTTTTCTTGTGTTTCTTTCTATTTAGGTTAATTAATATAGGCTTTTAATGTTTGGCAGCTTTATTTAAATTGTTTAATTACAAGTTGTTAGTTTTAATAAGTTTTAATTAGAAAGTTTTATATTACTTTTTTTTAATCAGTTTTTATAAAAATATAAAAAGATAAAAAAAATATTTTATTTAAATTTCTTTTATAATTTTAAAACAGTTTTTATAGATTAAAAAATAGTTTTAAATTCTTATTTAAATTTTATTTTTAAAATTAGTTTGCAATTTATATAATTTTGTTTAAAAATAGATTAGATTAAAAAAGTTTTATTTTAATTAAATTAGTTTTAAATGTTGTTTAAGTTTTTAAATAGTTTTATTAAAATTAGTTTAAATTAGTGTTTATTTAAATTAGATTAAATAGTTTCACATTTATTTAAAATAGTTTTAATTGTTAATTAAATAGCTTTTATTTTTAATTAGTTTAAAATACAAAAATATATTTCACCAAAAACAAAGTACTCTTACGTTTTAATTGGAAATCAATTCGAATGAGTCAAGGAAAAACGAACATTCATTGTTAAAAATAGGATTGCAAAACCCTAGTATTAAAATGGCGCCGCTGTCGCTTCGCTCGTACGGTTGACGATTTTTCGTGAAGACGTTTGGATTTTGGGATCCGTTCTTTTTGAACGTTACTTTCTTGCACAAAATCAAAAATACAAAAAAAATCAAAAAGATAGAAATACAAAAAAATTAAAAAAGCAAATTCTTTCCTAAGATTTGCACCAAAAAATTTTTAAAAAAAAAGTAATACT
This sequence comes from Glebionis coronaria, assembly GCA_025667525.1. Lineage (NCBI taxonomy): Eukaryota > Viridiplantae > Streptophyta > Magnoliopsida > Asterales > Asteraceae > Glebionis > Glebionis coronaria. The sequence goes on along the minus strand of JANFOE010000969.1, from coordinate 305,558 downwards.
TTTCCTAAAGTATTACACCAAAAATATTACGTATTAGTGTTATTTTTCTTAATTCGATTTCTTTCAATTTTTTTGTGAATATTTATTTTTCTAAAAAATACAAAAAATATTTTTCTTTTATTATAATATATTACGTAGCATAATAATTATTGATTCGATTTCTTTCGACACTACCATGGATAATCGTCTGATTTGGGAAATATTGCAAGAAGAGCGTTATAAGATTATGTCCGAGGAGTGTATGACTTGTGGTGGACCTCGTGCTTATTTTAATTGTGACAAGACTTATGAGGAGGTTTATAATAATGAGGAAAGTATGTGTTATGATACTAATACTTATTTTGGCTCCCCTAGTTTTCCTACAACTAGTGACCCACCACAATATGATCAACGGTTTTATGGGGAATTTCAAAATCAAGGGTTTTTAAATAATGAAGGTTTTCCAAATGAAGGCAATTTTCCAAACTATAATCAAGGGAGTATTTCACAACCTCAAATGGATTTAATTCTTAATAAACTTGAGGAACATGATAGATTCTTAAGAGAAATGCAAGAGGAAACCGATAGGAAATTCATGCTCATTTTAGAAACCTATCAAGCTCAATGTGATATTGAGTCGTCTTTGAGAGTTGATATTGAGGCTAAAACCACTACTAGTAGTGATGTTCCCACTGTGGATCCTTCCATCTCTCCGCCAATAAAGGAGAGACAAGGCCCGGAGATTATCATGAGTTTTACTCACCCTCCGGTGTTGACACCCACGGATACTATTAGCTCACCTATTGAGGAAATTCCCGAGATTATACTTGAGCCTCCATTACCCATTGATGACCCCATTTCATTTATGACTCCTTCACCTACTCCTTCAAATGACTTTATGCTTTCTTCAAGTCCTCTTAGCGAGACATGTTTTGATAAACCAATTTTTGAGGAGTGTGAAGAACTTTATAATGAGTGCATAGAAGAAGAACCCATAAGTTGTCCTAAGGAGTTTGTAGATAGGGATGAGTTATCTTGTGATTCCGACTACACATTTACTTATTCCTCGGGTTCGGATGAGGATGATTCCCCAATTTTACCAAAACCGACTTTTGAAAACCATGATACTAATGATTTATCGGATTCTTTACTCCTTAGTGATGACTTTTATACCCCGAGTATTGAGAAATTCCATCACGAGGATGCTTTTTATGATCCCGTGTTATTGGATTTCTCGCATGAGCTTAATTGTAATCATGGTATTGATGAGAAGGCAAATGGTGTTTTAAAACTTGATATTTATATTGATTTTGAAAACTCGGATTTTGATAAATTCACATTTTCCTCTTCGCCAATTACTTTTGATTCTACCATCGATTATCTTCCACATATCACTTTTAGTGATGGTGATGGTTTTCTCATTCCCGAGATCGATGAGTTTCTTGATACTCCCGTGGATGATAATTTCACATATGTTGAGAGGACCTTTTTACCTTTGATGACTTATCCTCCTGCCTCTCATTTATTATGTTCCTCCGGGACCGAGGATAAGATCTTTGATCCCGGTATTACATTTGAGGCTTCCCCATGGACCATTTAATTCGGGGTCGAGTCAGGCTCGTGACTCGGTTAACAAAAACAAGCGCTTCTCGGGAGGCAACCCGATGATCTATATTTCTATCTATTTTCTAGAATAAGTGTAGGGGGAGCCAAGTAGGTTGTTTGTTTTTTGTGTTGTGATGTTGTGTGCAGGGACATGTGCTTAATGATCCACTTTTGGTGTTTTTAACGCGACACGTGTTCCTGTGTTTCCCGTGTACCCGGTTCCTTCGATAAGTTTTTGGTATTGTGATTCTATCTTGTATATAAATAAAACAAATAAATGTAATCACTTTAGTTATCCTTTCCTTAACTCGATTTAAACAACGGACTCAATGTCCTATGTGTAGTGGAGTTTATTCTCCCACATGCTTAAACATTGAGGACAATGTTTAAATTAAGTGTAGGGGGGATTTCTATCGAAATTTTAGTGGACTTTTCCATGAATTTGACCCCATTTAACCGGAAAATTTAAAAAAATTTCAACGTTTTTCAAATTTTTTATCTATTTTGGCCTAGTAGTATTTTTATTTATTTTCCTTTTGTCATCGTATTGTATTTATATTTTCCATTTCAAGAATAAAGTTAAAATAAATAAATAAATAAAATGGTTTTAACAAGTTTAGATATATTTGATATATTAGGCCCATCGTGAATATTTTGACTCAACCCGAGTTTACTTATCCAAGTTTACTCTAGCTAGTATCCTTAACCATATGGAACTTAATTGGTTTATTAGGCTAAGCATCCACGAGTCTCATTCCTTGAGATTTTAAATTGTGGAGAACGAGAGATGATAGAGTTGATAATAAGTTTAAGGGTTAATTTTTGCTTATATGGGTTTTTGTGGTTCTTTCTTCCCACTTGTATATTTAATTGCTTAATAAATGAGGATTTTTGCGGTGTCGATTCGATATCTTAACTCTTAGCCAAATATTTATTCTCCTTGTAATTAAAGCATGAACACAGAGGGTGCCAGCGTTGTGGACTTCCGACTAAGGTGGCTCATAACCACTAAGTAGGAGGTATTCAGACCATAGGACCACGGAATTTGGCCTACTATATATATATCATAATAAGAAAGAATAAGATTAAAACATGACCTCAAGGAGCATTAGGGTGTGGGGCATGTAGCACGAACCTTGTCATTAGAGCCTTAGGGTGTATGGCATGGTAAGTGTTGAATAAAAATTGATCAAAAAAATCAATTCTCTCGTTTATCGTTCAAGGAGCCTTAGGGTGTGGACAATAGACGGGGAGCATTTTTACATCTTAAAGAGCCTAAGGGTATATGATGTAAACTTGCTAAACTCCACATAAAGTCAACATGACTTTGGAGGTATAATTAATAAGTAGTACTATTTGGCCAAATTTTGGGTCCGGGAATTTATTCCCCAAATCGTGTTAAATCATCCTTGATGTGGGCTTACTTTAGTGACAACGTTTTTGACGACGAGGTTAGGTTTTGAGTGTCGGGTTTGCACTGTTTGGCCTTCATTTTTGGAATAATAATTATCAAATAATTCAAATGAGCCTACGGGTGAATGACAATCAATAAATCTAGAGATACAACGTAGGAATTGGAGAAAGAGTATTACACAATTGTCTTATATAAGTGTCTTAACTTGAGAACTTATGGTAAACAATGATCTCGTTTTTAAGCTTGGTATGGGGAACGTGAAACTTGAGGGTGATTAATATTCATGACACCAAAGCCCTAATTAATGTCTTAGATACCTTTACAAGTTTCTTCAATCAAATAATTTCCAAGCTAATTAAATTGTATTAACTTTTGTTTCCTTTTAAGTTTTATCTTTTCGTCATAGTGGTAGTAGTAATAGTAATAAAGGCCGAGATGGATTAATTATGAGAGAAATGTAACTTTATGCTCTAAAATAATGCATTGCATGGGATCATTGCAATGGTCAAGTGTAGGGGATTTAATAAGTGTGTAAACACTTATCCTTTTGCCACTAAAATCAAGGAAAAACAAGAACTAATCATGTGTTTAATGTCGTAAATGTCGGAATTACGCGTGGTTTTGTGTTTTTGTGTTAAAATAGGTACAAAAGATCAAAAGGAAAGAAAACACGGGAATTCACGGTCAAATGTTGAAGAAAAGTCCAAAAAGAGACGAAGACAAAGTCAAAGACCAAAAATGTGCCCAAGATCACGAAAACCGGCTAAATCGACACGAGTTTGAAAATAATTTCAAGAAAGCGGAAATCGAGCTCGTTTAGTGGATTAAATTATTTACGAAGATAATCGAGACAAGTGGGTCCCACATTCGGGTTAATGGGCTCAATGGCCTATTTGAAAGTTGTATTTTGCTTATTAAAAGTTACTTGGCCCAATTAAGCCCAAATGCATTTCAAAAACGGATGGAATTAGCATTTTGGGCCACAAGCCCATTTGGCTATTAAACTTGGGACGTTTGAAATGCAAGTGAAAAGTTTATTTGGTCATATGTCAACACAAACCAGTCAACCTACACAACTTAACCTCACACGTGTTTCCCTACTCTCATTAATAAAACGCTTATTTTTTTTACCCCACCCATTCTTTCGTTACATCCAAGAATCCCTCACCTCCCACTTCCCTTTCTCACAAATAAAACGCAGCAACCCCTTTTTCACCATCTTTTTACCATCAAAACCTAATTCACCCATAAAAATTACTTAGTTTAAATTAGGGGTTTTTACATTTTTATGATCTATGGCGCGTGTATCACACATCCCATATAAAATCACCATCAAAACCGGAGTAAAAAGAAGGTGTTCCTCCAATCATTTTATTCCACGCTGGCAATCCGAGGCACAAGATTTGATATCAGCCGTTAGATGAACAAATCGAAGAAAGAGAAGAAACATGAAGGATTAAATGGCCAGGATCAAAGAACGTGAGCACCAAGGCATTTGGGGTTGCCTATAAAACCCCTCACAACTTGTAATCAAGATATAGTTCATTTTTTTTCTTTATTTTTGTTTACTGTTTTTTTAATTTATTTAGGATTAGGTGATAGGTGTGAAAACACCCATTTTTTTACCACTTAATTACAATAAAAACCAAGCCAAAACGTGTATTTTATGTCGTAAATGTCGAAATTATGCGTGGTTTGTGTTTTTGTTGTGATTTAGGACGAAAAGGTGAAAAGTGGAGAAAACACGGGCATTCACAAGCTTTTATAGAAGAAAACGACAAAAGAAGAAGTCAAGAGATCAAGAGTGCAAAAAGAACGGAAGTCCAAGGCCTATTCTGAAGATTTATCGAAGAACAAGTCTAAAGACGGAAGTTTAATAAAGCCGAAGAACTCGAGTCTAATAAATAAAGAAATTATAAGACGAGTTTAATTAATCCCGAGACAAAGTCGATAAAGTCGAAGAACTTAAAAAACGAGAAGACGTGAAGAAAGAAAGAAAGAGGAGGCAACACATGCACCTCCCCATTTTCCTATAAATACCCTCCTAAACTCATTTAGGAGGGTTGGTTAGTTTTAGTTTGAGAGTAGTTTTCATTTTCATTAGGTAGGTGATTCTAGAGAGATAAAGTGACAGTTTCTCTCACTAGGATCTCAATCTTTTATCTTCCTTTCTTGTTTTTAATCAAAACTTCACTTTCAAATAGCTTAATTCTTGTTTTAATTTTAATCTTATTCTATCTTTCTTACCTTTTTTATATGATCTTAAATTTGATCTCTTTATATACATGTCTTGTTGATTTTGATGTTTGATCAAAAAGTTCATCTTTTTATTTCATCTAAGCTTTTATACGAATTAAGCTATAAGTTTGACAATCTTATTGGCTTATATTGTATTTAGTTTATTTACTTTTTAGTTTTCTTAAAAAGTTTAGTCTTTTTAAAGTTTGCTTATTTCGTATTTTAAAAGTTTTCAAATTTATGCTTATTGATCTTTTAATGTTTGATTTTTATAGCTTAAAGTGTTTTAGTGCTTATTGTGTTAATTTTCTTATTTTGGATCAAGTGCTTTTTAGTTAATTTTTATAAAAAGTTGTTTTTAAATATTTTTATTATTTAGTATTCTTAAAAGTTTTTAAATTTTGGTCTATTAGCTTTTTTTAAATTTGATTTGGTTAAGTTTTTAGATAAGTGCTTATTTGGTATTTGCTTATTTGCTTATTGTATGTCATCGTAATGCTTAAGGGTTTTACCAGTACGATCCAGTAAGTGTGATCGCATAAACCCCGAGGGTTTCTACTTGCGATCCATTACTGCGATCCATAGTACGATCGTCACCACGATCACACTCCATAATCCTCACCACGATCACTTGTTGCGATCGTGGGTACGATCGTGGGTGCGATCCATGGGTACGATCCATGTTACGATCCAACATTACGATGGATCCAAACATGCATGTTACGATGGAATTAGACATGCATATTGCGACGGAAGCTTCATTTTGATTACGATGGCTGGAATTAGACATGCATAGAACGATGGAATGTACAACATGAGTACGATGCATGCATGCATGCTTATGAATGGCGCCAATTTGAGCAGCTAGGCTGGCTTCTTCCAGCAGCTTGCCTGCCTGCTTTTTTATTTAATAGTATTGTTCCGTAATTGTTTAGTTTTATCTGAAAGTTGTTCCGATTTTATTTTTGAAAGTTACGTATTTTTAGTTGAATTTTTCGTCTAATTTTAAAATTAATATTTTTTCGTAAAGTTCAAGTTTTATCTTTTATTTAGTACCCGCTTTAGGTTTTGCCTCGTTTAGCTTTAAAATACCATTTTAGTTTTGTTCTCTCCTTTTTCATTTAGTAAACTTTATTTTCGAGTCGATAGTTAATTTCGTCTTTCAGATATTTTTATTAATTGTTTCGCTTTAAATTACGTTTTATTATTTATTTTAATATTCGTTTTAATATCGTTTTAACTTTTAGTTTTTAATATTCACCTTGTTTTACTTTTATTATTTGTACTTGTCTTTAGTTTGTTTTTAAATACTTTTCGCATTTACTTTTTAATTAGTTATAGATAATCCGCTTCCCTTTTTCTTAACCAAAAACAATTGAGTCACACATTTAACCGGAAATCAATTCGTTAAGACACCGAGAAAACGAACTTTTTTAACCTAGCAAAATCTCTTTATTAAAGTGGCACCGCTGCCGGCTCTTTTCGTGAATATTAACGGTTTTTTGTGAGAGACGCGTTGGCTTTTGGGATCCGTTCACTCGTGAACGTTATTTTTGTATAAAAATTTTTCAAAAATCCCAAAAACATTTGAAAAATCATAAAAAGCATTTCTTTTTCAAAGTTTTGCACCAAAAATATTCTTCTTGCTTATCTATTTTTCTTTATGGATTCTTAGGTCCATTGTGTCGGGTGTGGGAGACGATTGTAAGGGAACGACTCATGTCAATGGTGTACATGTGAGCGGTGCGTAAATGATATTAACAATACACAATTCATATTCAGATTTTGTCCCTTGTGCAACTCGACTAATTCGTCCTTTTTGAACCCGCCTCCTCCTGTTCCCCCGTGCATCTATTGTGGAAGCGATTCTCATTGGCATGTTTCGTGCCCGGTTCGATACCCGTATGGTCACGAGCAAGACCCGGGGTACAATTATGACAATGATAATAGCTATCCACAAGACGCACCCAGTCTCTCTCCTTACCCGTTTTGCAACAACTGTGGGGGACCTCACGACACTTCTTATTGTCAACCAATGAATTATTATGAGCCAGATCCGTGTCCTCAGTTTTCTTCACCAATGGATTATTATGAACCAAATCTGTGTTCTTATTCTTCTCAACCGATGAATTACTATGAACCACATCCGTGCTATAATTCTGGTTTGCAACATATGGAGCCCCCACATCACACCGTCAATCATCAACCTTCCTTCGAACATTTGAGCTCACACGAACAATGGGCAACTCTTGTTAAGCAAGGTCAACAACTTCAAGAAGCTTTCAACAAGATCATCGGAAAATGTCAAGAGGATCAACGACAGTTGCAAATATCGAATATCGAGACTTATACTCCTCCTCCGGTGTATCCATACTATTACGATGATGATGACGATGAGCCTACTATTTCTTGGAATGATCTTACTGCTCAATGTCCTAGTGCAATTGTCATCCCTTCTCTCGATATCCCTAACGTGCCTAAGGATGATGATTCATTGAGTGAGCTTAGTGAGTTTGGTCTCGATAAATTATTTGATGATGAGGTTTGTGACTTACCTGCTATGGAGTTTGAGGACGACGTTGCTCTTACGGAAGAGGTCGATCCTAATGATGACAATTTTTCTCCACGCTATGAGAATTTCACTTTTGAAATTTCTCAATCTCCACTGGGAGATGCGGGCGATGATGATTTATTCTCTCCGGCTTACGAGAAGTTCACCGATGAACTTGATCTTGTGAATGAGGTGGAAGACGTGCTTCATCGCGATAGATTACAAAATGTGCACCTTCTTATTGCTTAAATCGAATAGTTGACTTCTCATTCTCTTTCTGAGTCTTTACCTCCATCTATTACTCCCGCTGAAGATAATGACCCATTGCTGGAAGAAATTTGCATTCACTCCATGCCTCCAGGTATTGATGATAATGATACGGAGGGGGATATTATTTTTGATAATTTGCTGCAGGAAGGTATTGTCCCAAGTCCCCCTCCCGAGCACCTTTCATCCTCCCCTTCAGCCACTATTACGGAGGATGAGTGCTTTGACCCTGGAGGTGACATTGATTATGTTTTGATTGATAACCTTACGGCTTTGCCGACTGCTCAGTATCCATTGTTTTAGGGGGATGACAATGTGCTTACTTTACCCACCCCACCTCTCGTGGATCTTGATTTCACATACTTTTCGTATGTTGAAAGGGTTTTTCTCCCATTCAAGACTTATCCCCCCCCCCCGCCTCTCCCTTGTTGATGTCAACCGGGAACGAGGACAAGGTCTTTGATCCCGGTATCACATTCGAGGCTTCCACATGGACCATTTAACTCGGGGACGAGTCAGGCTCGTGACTCGGTTAACAAAAACAAACGCTTTTTGGGAGGCAACCCAATTATCTATCTATATTTACCATAAGTGTAGGGGGGAGCCCCGTATGTGTTTGTTGTCTTCTTTCTTATCATGTGCAGGGATTAGAGCTTCAAAGACACACTCTTGATGACTTTTGATGACCGTGATTCCGTGTTCCCGTTTTCCCGGTTCTATCCTAAACTTTCTTCGATTCACTATTTTATATTTCTCAATATTAAAATAGGAATCTCTTTAGTTGTCTCTTCCTTAGAGAGATTTAAACAACGTGCACAATGTCCTAAGTGTAGGGGAGTTTACTTCCACATGCTTAAACATTGAGGACAATGTTTATCTTAAGTGTAGGGGGGACTTCTATCGAAGTTAAGTGGCCTTTTCCTTGTATTTGCCTTCATTTTAACCGGAAAATTTGATTTTTCGACATTTTTCAAAATTTTTGATCTATTTTGGCCTATTAGTTTTTACTTTTGTATAGTTATTTTCTTTCCTTATTAGAATAAATTTTAATAAAGTGGTTTTAATTTTCAAAAGTCGTGAATATTTTGACTCGACCCGAGTTTACTTATCTAAGTTTGCTCTAGCTAGTATCCTTAACTTGTTTAAGTCAAGTTTTGCTAGGCTTTTATATAGGGAGCTATAAAACGCGAAAGTCTTAACTCACACGGGTTAAGAACAAGAACTTTTCGCAAGTTCCTATAATTGATCCTAGAGAGTCGTTTATCAAGGGAACTTTAAAATGCGATTTCTAAACTTGAAAAAGTCTAAGAATTTGCAAGATCCTATAGATGACTCGAAAACCCAAAGCTTTGATTTAATAGGCTAAGCATCCACAAGTCTCATTCCTTGAGATTTTAAACTGTGGAGAACGAGAGATGATAGAGTCAATTATAAGTTTGGTTTTCTTTCGTGAATTTATGTGAGTTAGTTATAAGCCTATTCTCCCATCGCCTGCTAATAAATTTATCTGCAATAAATAAGGTTGTACGATTTGAAAAGTTACTTAGCTTCTAGCCCAAGATCGTTAAAAATTTGCTCGGTATGGATTAGAGTTCATAGCCAAGGCATAACTTATTGAACCGGGATGCGAAGATTGGCGAGTCCGAAAAGGCCCTAACAAGGCATGAGGGCTATATTTTGTTTCTAAAGATCCCAAGTGACGTGAAGAATCATTTATCGAAAATCAATATGAAGGATCGAGACACACGACGAAAAGAAAAAATATTCCCCAAAAGTCATGGAGAAGTCTATCCGAAAAGACCCTAGAAAGATATGAGGATAAATAAATCCAAGTCCTAAAAGGAGGCGGATCGTTGTATATCAAAGTCCAAAGTAATGATTGGAGAAAAATGAAGAAGTCGTGGTCCATATATGAAGAATCTCTCAAAATTTCAAGTGAAGAAATTCCTATTATGAAGAGAAGACCATTATTTCATGAACGTCTCTCAAGATTTGAAGTATGAAGTCGCTGCCAAATATCGGTCCGAGAAAGGTCTCAAATCGCGAAGCGAGTTATGCCAAGATATGAACTTTTTGAGGTCCTGAGAAGCAGTTTTAAAAGATATTGTCCTTTAGCTAACTATTGATTAAATCGTTAACTTTATTTTAAGCCTAAATAACTATCGAAATAAGTCAAACAATGCATCCTCGTGATCATTCAAGACAACAATAAAATATAAAAGATACACCTAGGAATAAGGGAGTCTAAGTGAATAATTGGTCCACATGAGTTCGTGGTAGTTTGCTAACTTATAATAACAATGATCTCGTTTTTAAGCTTGGTTTGGAGAAAGTGAAAACTTGAGGATGATGATCATTCATGACATTTCCAAAACCCTAAGGTATGTTTTTGATTTCTTTACTTTGAATGTTTATAGTTTTCTATCTCTTCAATAAAGGCCAACGTGGATTGATTATGATGAAAAATGTAATCGAGCTTTGTAACTAATGCATTGCATGAGGACATTGCAATGGTCAAGTGTAGGGGATTTGATAGGTGTGAAAACACCCATCTTTTTACCACTTAATTACAATAAAAAGCAAGCCAAAACGTGTATTTTATGTCGTAAATGTCGGAATTATGCGTGGTTTGTGTTTTTGTTGTGATTTAGGACGAAAAGGTGAAAAGTGGAGAAAACACGGGCATTCACAGGCTTTTATAGAAGAAAACGACAAAAGACGAAGTCAAGAGATCAAGAGTGCAAAAAGAACGGAAGTCCAAGGCCTATTCTGCAGATTTATCGAAGAACAAGTATAAAGACGGAAGTTTAATAAAGCCGAAGAACTCGAGTCTAATAAATAAAGAAATTATAAGACGGGTTTAATTAATCCCGAGACAAAGTCGATAAAGTCGAAGAAATTAAAAAATGAGAAGACGTGAAGAAAGAAAGAAAGAGGAGGCAACACATGCACCTCCCCATTTTCCAATAAATACCCTCCTAAACTCATTTAGGAGGGTTGGTTAGTTTTAGTTTGAGAGTAGTTTTCATTTTCATTAGGTAGGTGATTCTAGAGAGAGAAAGTGATAGTTTCTCTAACTAGGATCTCAATCTTTTATCTTCCTTTCTTGTTTTTAATCAAAACTTCACTTTCAAATAGCTTAATTATTGTTTTAATTTTAATCTTATTCTATCTTTCTTACCTTTTTTATATGATCTTAAATTTGATCTCTTTATATACATGTCTTGTTGATTTTGATGTTTGATCAAAAAGTTCATCTTTTTATTTCATCTAAGCTTTTATACGAATTAAGCTATAAGTTTGACAGTCTTATTGGCTTATTTTGTATTTAGTTTATTTACTTTTTAGTTTTCTTAAAAAGTTTAGTCTTTTTAAAGTTTGCTTATTTCTTATTTTAGAAGTTTTCAAATTTATGCTTATTGATCTTTTAATGTTTGGTTTTTATAGCTTAAAGTGTTTTAGTGCTTATTGTGTTAATTTTCTTATTTTTGATCAAGTGCTTTTTAGTTAATTTTATAAAAAGTTGTTTTTAAATATTTTTATTATTTAGTATTCTTAAAAGTTTTTAAATTTTGGTCTATTAGCTTTTTCTTAAATTTGATTTGGTTAAGTTTTTAGATAAGTGCTTATTTGGTATTTGCTTATTTGCTTATTGTATGTCATCGTAATGCTTAAGGGCTTTACCAGTACGATCCAGTAAGTGTGATCGCATAAACCCCGAGGGTTTCTACTTGCGATCCATTACTGCGATCCATAGTACGATCGTCACCACGATCACACTCCATAATCCTCACCACGATCACTTGTTGCGATCGTGGGCACGATCGTGGGTGCGATCCGTGGGTACGATCCATGTTACGATCCAACATTACGATGGATCCAAACATGCATGTTACGATGGAATTAGACATGCATATTGCGACAGAAGCTTCATTTTGAGTACGATGGCTGGAATTAGACATGCATAGTACGATGGAATGTACAACATGAGTACGATGCATGCATGCATGCTTATGAATGGCGCCAATTTGAGCAGCTAGGCTGGCTGCTTCCAGCAGCTAGCCTGCCTGCTTGTTTATTTAATAGTATTGTTCCGTAATTGTTTAGTTTTATCTGAAAGTTGTTCCGATTTTATTTTTGAAAGTTACGTATTTTTAGTTGAATTTTTCGTCTAATTTTAAAATTAATATTTTTTCGTAAAGTTCAAGTTTTATATTTTATTTAGTACCCGCTTTAGGTTTTGCCTCGTTTAGCTTTAAAATACCATTTTAGTTTTGTTCTCTCCTTTTTCATTTAGTAAACTTTATTTTCGAGTCGATAGTTAATTTCGTCTTTTAGATTTATTTTTATTAATTGTTTCGCTTTAAATTACGTTTTATTATTTGTTTTAATATTCGTTTTAATATCGTTTTAACTTTTAGTTTTTAATATTCACCTTGTTTTACTTTTATTATTTGTACTTGTCTTTAGTTTGTTTTTAAATACTTTTCGCATTTACTTTTTAATTAGTTATAGATAATCAACTTCCCTTTTCTTAACCAAAAATAATTGAGTCACACATTTAACCGGAAATCAATTCGTTAAGACACCGAGAAAGCGAACTTTTTTAACCTAGCAAAACCTCTTTATTAGTAGGAATCAAATTAGATTTAATTTTTGCAAAATTAGATTAGGTTTAATGTAATTTTTAATTTCCAGCAATTGTACTTTTTTATTGATTAATGAAAAGTTGAGTTTTATTAATTTCTTCCAATTTTAATTCCTGTCAAATTTACTTACTGTTCGAAGCTATTTAAATATTTTAAATCTTTATGCTATTTGTTTACTGTTCGAAGTTATTTATTATTATTATAAAAAAATAAGAAAATAAATAAGAAAATAAATAAATAATAAGAAATCTGTTCGAGGAAGATTGTTCTTGTTCGAAGAGATGATGATGTTCTCGGGTTAATTCGAAGGAGGTGTTTGGTGTTGATTCGGTTCACAAGGTGGCTCAGCGCCAACCTTCGACCCAACGGATTTCGACAATAGGTTCTCAATCTCATCTTTTTTTTATTGCTTATGCTTATATTTAGATTTTGCTTTATGTTTCGATCTGCTTGTAGTTATTCGATTTAATCTGTTTTATGTTTATTTAGTTTAAGTTTTATTTAATCTGCTTTAGTCCTGTATTTGATATATCTGATTAGTTTATTAATCTGCTAGTGTTGCTATGTTAAATTTATTTTGTTTGTTCTGCTTGTTTATTTTGATTGTTAGAACCTGCGTAAATTTTCACTATTTGAATTCGAGTTGAGTTGCTGATTATTCTAGTTAGGGTTGCTTATTTTGGTTATTTCATATCAGCTTATTTTCTTTTGCTTATCAGATATTTAGCTATTTTGGTTGTGAGTCCTGGTTTGTTTACTTATTGGTTACACCTGCTTATTTACTTATTATTTTTGAGATTTTGATTATTAACCTAAATCTGCTTATTAGCTTACTTTTAGTTATATCTCTTATAGCTTATTTCGTTTTTGCTCATGTTGGTTTGCTTATTTGGCTTATTTGGATTTATATTGTTTCAGCTTATTTGTTTTTTTATACTTACTGTTATTTTTGTGTTAAACCACAGATCCTTTGATCTGTTCGGTTATCTGTTTTGTCCACAATTCCAAAAAATAAAAACATAAAAATAAGATAAATATCAAATTTTGGTCTGGCCTGGGATTCGACCCCTGGACCTCACGCATAGCAACCCAACAGCCTAACCATCTTCTCTAGTGCTCTTTTTGTGTTGATCTTTCCAGTCTTTAATTAATATAGATTGTTCGTTTTTAGCTGGCAGTTTTAAATTAAAACGTTTAATTAGTTTTTAGTTTTATTAAATCTTAATTAAAAGTTTTATTACTCGTTTTTTTTCAGTTTAAAGTTTAAAAAAAATAATACAAAAAGACAAAGATATATTTTATGTTATTACTTTTTTAATTAGTTTTCAATTTAGTTTCAATTTCATTTAAAGTTTTTATTAAGATAGTTTTTATAGATTAAAAATAGTGATAAATTCTTACTTTAATTTTAGTTTTAAATTTAGTTTTATTTTATTTTCATTTAAAAAAAATAGTTTTCCATTTACTTTTATTTTAAAATAGTTTTCATTTATGTTTTTAAATTTAGTTTTTAAAATCAGTTTTAAATTTACTTTCATTTAAAAATAGACTTTATTTAAAATGTTTTTAGTTTAAAATTAATTAGATTAAAAGTTTTTATAGATTTTAATTAATTAGTTTTAGTTTAAAAATATATAAATATATTTCACCAAAAACAAAGTTTGTCTTACGTTTAGTTCGATTTCAATTCGAGTGAGTAGAGGAAAAACGAAGTTAATTGAACAAAAATACAAGTATTAAGTTTCAATAGGTTAAAACCTATAATGTGCAAATACAATCAGAAAGGTATTAAAACAATACAGTTAATTAAAATAAACAGACTACACAATTTAGGTTCTCAGTTCATATCAGTTACTTAAAATAAATCAAACACCTGCCATCTTAGAAACGTTTAAACAGACTACAACATACAATATCACACCCAGACTTATCAGTTAAACATCAGTATAAATCATAATAAACTACTCAGTTAAATCAAGTTCGAGCTAATCCTCACAGGCATTCAACTGATATAGTTATATCAAACCGCAAACAGTGAATAAAAATTCAATCACTTCTCCTCAGAACAATATCTATAATAATCAATCACAAGACTATATTACAGAAGACTAAAATCTAAATATAGCAGATTAACTAAACAACATTATACTTAGATGATATTTAAACTTAAAGCATATCATATCAATCAATTATAGCAGATTAACAAAAATTCATAAACAAAATATCAATTAAAATTAAAAGAGTTCATAAAATCTAAAAAATAAGCCTAACCTTTTCGATGAGCCTTTGGTGATGAAGAACGCGCTGAACATTCTTTTGAACTAATCGACACCTCCATTTATCAACCCCATTGCGAACCACTACTACTAATCTCGAACAAAACATCAACTAGATCATAAATCCATATCTATAAACCACGAATCAAAACCTCCATTCGTGAACCGATATCTCAAACATTTCCACCAATTTTTTAAAACTAAACAATGGGTTTAGCTTTTATTATCCCTAATCTATTATCATTCCAATAAGATAGTGAGAAATCTTATTTTAATGATTCACAATTATAACAATATTTATAAAAATAAATTTGCAATCAAATATTTTAAATCATAAAACACAAGTGAACAAGAAATAAAACTGAAAATTTAACTTTCATTAAACCGAATCAAAGATTACAATATTAAGAAGAAAATTACAAAACCTATTTTAAAACTATCATTATAACTCTACTGAAAAGAAAAGGGATACAAATTACATTTTTTGGGGGGTTTTTATAGGCAAACCCCAAGCCTTGTTGAGCAGAAAAACCATCTTGGCCCTTGAATCTTCATTCTCTTTCTTCATCTTGATCATACGGCTGAAAATAACTCTCTTTCACTCGGATCGCCAACGTGGCAGAGTTTTGTGCTTGTTGTGTTTCTTTGAAGCTGATGTGGCTAAACTCTATTTGTTTAATTTTTTATTGAGGAAAAATCAACCAATCAGAGTTGATTGGTGACAAGATAAAGTGCCACGTATGCCTGATATGACCATCTTCTTCATCCCTATGTAGAAGGGAATTAATATAGGCGCGTGGGGCTTTACACGCTTTTGATAAGAAAGCCCTAATTCTTGATTAGGGTTTGTGGGTGAGTGGTTTTTGCTCTTTGTTTTCTTTCTTGTAAATAACGAAGGAAGTGAAAAGTTGATCAAAAATGAATGAATGAAAAGTATTTATTCACTTTCCACCGTCTATCATTTTACCCTAACGGGCTTGCACCATTTCTTGCCCACGTCTCATATTTAACTTCCTTTTGGGCCCTTATTTGACTTCAAACATGAATTTACTTCCATCCGTCTTTTAATTGTTGTTATTGGACCATGATTTTGGAAATACTTCATCCGTCCCATGTTTATATTGTTGTGACTATGGGCCTTTAATGGGTTTTGTTTCCAAAAGTGAATAACATAAATCCACTATTGGGCTTTTGGGCCCAATAAGCAAATGTGTGTCCCATAAAGCCCAATTAACTTTGATAAAGTTAAAATCCTCTAAAACGAACTTCATTTTTATTTGCTTTCTTGATATTTTCTTCAAACTCGAGTCGATTTTGCCGGTTTTCGTGAACTTGGGTACTTACACACATAAAACAAGAAATACACATATACAATGCTATATTAATTCATTTTATGCATTTTATGTTCATACATTGATATAAATGATATGAGTAAATTCACTCATATCACTCACACACATGAAATAAGTACTGAAAGGAAAGGACTAAACAATGTCCGAAAGAAATAAAGTAATGCATGTAAATGCATAAGGTAAAGAAGGCTGGATAGCTTCCATCCAAATGCACATACTCTCAAGATCCTAAGTGCGTCCCTGTGTACCTGCCGTTTGGGAACATGGACAGGAAAAGGTTGAGCAAGACGCCTAGTGAACGGATATATAACATAGTATGAATGACATAAGCATAATAAAGACTGATTAGCAGTGGAAATTTATAAAACAGGTTTTATAGTTTGAAAAGTTTTTGATTAACTTATGAAAACTGTATTTTAAATTTAGCCAAGAGCCCATATAGGTCATGAGGGATTGCCTCTAATTATACTGGTCTGGGTAGGAGGGATCAACTCCTTGTGACGGATGCAAGGCACACACCACATTCACCATAAAATTCCTGACTAAAAATATGTAACTAGGATGCACCCATACGCCCCACATGATAATATAAATAAATGGCCAAACTGAAAGGGACGCCACGAGCAATCACTCCGTCATGGGGAAGTCATAACACTGGTGCCTCTAGTGTTATGGTTATGGTACCTCCATAACTAGATGAACTGGCACGCATGTATATAGCTCAGGCATTTAAAATATAACATAAGCATTCAAAACATATAAAATAACTGGGGAAAACAGATGGCTGCAAACGAGGAATCCTAATCAAACATACGAAAGAATGTCCATACCGAAGGACGGAATATCCATACCTTATGTACAGTAGTGAAGCTAGAATGGAAGCTGAACGATCTATCCCGACTTCACTGATACTACATAAATAAGGGACGTGTATAATTTGTCTGATTACTATGTGTGTCACTGGTTCTGCGTGTTCTTAGCTTATATTATATGTTCTTGTCATGATTTACTATTTTAAGTGCTATCTTGTATTTATTCATGTTTTACATGTATTCTGATTATGTATTTCATGTATTCTTGTATTACTATACTTGTAGTGTCATAATAAGTAAGTTTCTAAAAATAGCAGGTTTCCAAAAATAGAAAGTTTCCAAAAATAGTTAGTTTCCAAAAATATAATGTTTCCAAAAATAGAAAGTTTCCTAAAACAGAAATAAGCTTGATTTATAAGTCCAAAATATAAGCTAAAGCTTAAAAGTCTTAATTTATAAGTCATGATGATATATTAGTAAAGTTTATTAAATTAAAATACTTAGGCAAAAAAGATTATTAATTAATAAGGTTATGCATGGTTTATTAATTAATAATGTGTCATGATAATTTAATAAAATTTTATCTTATACTAATAGTTAAATTAAGCATGGTTTTTAATTTAATTAAGTTAAATAATATACTTAGGTTATAACATGTATTATTAATTTTAATAATATAACCTAAGTCATGATTTTTAATCAGATAAATTAATAGTTCGTGTAAATTAATTTAATTAATTAATTATAATAATAATGGCTAACAAAATGTACCCGAGTCCAGAAACTCGAGAAAACACCAAACCGAGCCAAACACGCCACACAGTTGGCGGCTGGTGGTTGGCCTCGGCTGCAGCTGCTGGTTGCCACTGTTGGGCTAACGGTTCATACCGGCATAGTCGATGTTCCCCCTGGCGTGACCAAATACCCACCGAGACCCAGAGAGGTCTCAGTTCCCACTGTTTTTTATCCATTCCCCCGTTTGTGTGACAATCCGTCAATTTATGGTTGATATTTTATTCTCAATATTTATTTAAAAATATTATTTTAATGTTATATTATGAACTCACTTATTTTTGGGAGTTAATTTGGATTTACGTCTTGAAGTAGCATCGAATACGTCTAAACCGGAGGATTCAACGTTACTTGCTTACGTTTACATACACCGTTTTGGTGACAGTCCGACATTTCAGAAAATAAATTTATCCGTAAATATTATTTTGGGATTTTAATTTTTAGTTGGTTCATAAACTCACAAATTTACGAGAAGAGATTAGGACTTACGATTTTAATTTAACGTCCTATACGACTAAACCGGAAACCTTAGGATTACGTATTTATGTTTTGAACTCCGTTTTTTGATGAGACAATTTTTATTAGATTCGTTTTGTGTCGTTGATTCATAATTTATAAAAACGTTTTTCGTAAAACGACCCGAGGGCACGCAAATCGAGGAAACTAGAATCGAGGAGTACCCGTAAATAATTGGGGATGAGACAAAACCACTTTTGCCCCACCCCCAATATGGGACGGCATAACTAGCAACACTACCTCCATTATGTGTCAAATTTTTAACAAGTTAAACACACTTGTCACTTAAGCTTACATTGTAAGCTAACTAACCACCAAAACCATTCAAGCTAAACTACTATATTCATTTCTCTCATGCAATACCACTAGAAACTCTCTCATCCTCTCCTCTTTCTCCCTTTTGCCGTCCACTCTCTCACACAAACACCCCATTTGATCAAAATTTAACGACAAACATTTGTTATAATTAACATATGTTAATCTCCATTCAAAGAGATGAAGATTGGTGCAAGTTTTAACATCCAAGGAGAAGTTTTATGGAGTCTTGGGGCTGATTTTCCACAAGAAGTTCTTGAAGAATGGTGGTCTTGAAGATGGTCTTGGTTTATCACAAGTTTCTCCATCGAAATCCATGTCTTGATCATAACCTACATCATCATGGTGGTATAAAGATTGTTCTCCCTATCCTTTTATTAATTTGATTATGTAATCATGTATTTTCTTTCCTATTGTATATGTATATGATGAATATATGATGATAAAAGTATTGTGTGGGGATTTGGTGTTGATAACATGGGTAAAAAGATGAAAAACTATATGTAAAAATGGTTAAATCTTGCTTAAATGATAGGCTGTATAAAAACAGTAACTAACCACATGTTAGACTGATAAAATGGCATGAATAAATTAATATACAGTAAGTAATATGTCTTGTACACATGTGAGAGTTGGCCATGCAATGGAATCATTAGGATGAGTGAGATATGATCAAAACAAGTTTAGAGTACCAATCTGAATAGTCAGTTTTGTACGGACTGTTACGGATATTTAGATTTGGATTTAGCAATAGCTAAAGCTAAGTTAATTGTAACACATATCATGTAGTTTATGGTGTCCAAAAATGAGCTTCTATCTCCTTGTAGAACTCAAGATATGGTAAAAATGGTGAAAGTTAAAGTAAAAATCAGATTTTGGGAAATTAAAGTATAATAGTATTATATAAGCACTCAAATAAAAATAGTATAAAATGTGAATTAAAACCCACTAACTAATATAATACATTTATATAAATATGTATAGGGATAAATAAATGGACATTTTATAAAAATAGTAATTTGATAAGTTTTATAAGTTATAAAACTATAAACATGATTTTTACGACTTTTTCGGCTATTATCGTAAAATTAACGTTTTTGTTAAATAAAACTTAGACGGTTGGACCCGTCTAATGTAAACTTTCATAAACTCATATACTGATATATAAACATATATAACAAGTAAAAACCGATAAAACCCGAACTATATAACATACGGACATTAACGGGGTACGTTAACGTTATTGGACTAATAATACAACAAAATGGGCTAAAACACTTATAAACTTATTTATTGGGCTTAACCCATTTGGGCCCAACATGTAAAGTATAAATACTGATAATACAAGTATTAAATGGATTAATACAAGTTAATGAACTTATAATAGGCTTATTGTACCTAAAACACGTAAATAGGTAAAACTAGTAAACTAGTATAAAAGTTAGGGTAAAAGCTATAAAATACCATCTTACTTATTGATTTGTGCCGATTTTAAACATTTACTATTTAATCTCGTGACTTTACCAACGTACTTGTTTGTTTTGTAATAATGTTACCAATATGACCGGATACATTTCTGTGTCAGTAAATTTATTTTTTATTATTTTAAATAATGACACATGTCTAATTAATTTAAGCTATAAAATACCATCTTACTTATTAATTTGTGTCGACTTTAAACATTTACTATTTAATCTCGTGACTTTACCAACGTACTTTTTTGTTTTATAATAATGTTACCAATATGACCGGATACATTTCCATGTCATTAATTTTATTTTTTATTATTTTAAATAATGACACATGTCTAATTAATTTAATTTTTTATACTGGTCTAATTACTTTGATTGCACTAATGATTCCTTATCTTTTTCAACAATGTTAACTTTTCACCATTTTAGACTTGTGTAATTCGTCAAGTACTGAGAACACTCGTTTTAAATTTCATTTGTTAAGTTCAATAAAATCACAAAGATACGATTGAACCCCTGAATCTTATGGTTTTTTGTTAGCAACCAATATTTTTAACCATCTAAGTCACATTTTTTAATTAAACTGAAAATATTCAGCATATTGTTGTTTCAGATATGGCTAATACAAAGGGTATATTAGTCATTTAAAAGGGTAATATAGTCATTTCAGGCTTATATTGGTGCAGTCAGAACAAATTTGAAAGTATAATGGTAAAGTCACGAGATTAATTAGTAAGTGTTTAAAGTCGGCACATTTTAATAAGTACGATGGTATTGTATAGCTTTTACCAAAAAAAGGTAAATCAGACGTGGCCATATTAAACGTAATAAAATAATGACGTGGAAATTACCGTGCCACGCTGTCGGTAACAAGTTACCAAATTGGTAACTTCAAAACGATTTTGAAAGTAGAATGGTAAAGTCACGAGATTAAATAGTAAGTGTTTAAAGTCGGCACAAATCAATAAGTAAGATGGTATTTTATAGCTTTTACCCTAAAAGTTGTCGACACATAACACTAAAATGAGTAAATGAGAATATGTAAACCCACTTGATCATCATATATATATAATCATCATATGTATACATAATTGTTATTTTTATAAAGTCATTGGACAAGAGTCTAAGACGAGTATTATTTGTCTAGGTTTCCGTGATTGAAGCATGTACCGTACATCCGAATCGCCGATAAACCGCTTTCCCACATCAGCGTGAGTTCATAGCCTCGCACTCTTTTAAATGTTTTTATGAAATCTTTCATAAACCCGCAAGGGAGATAACATGTTAGTTTTTATGAAATAGGACACTAGTTGTCCCAATTGTTTGTTTATTTATTTGGACCCGAATGATTGTATGACCCGATAAATGATTAAATGACCCGATAGATGAAATGAAATGGATTATTAAAGTTAGGTTATGTCAATAAAAGTCCCATTAGCATGAATTGTGAACTATCGGGACTTGGTAGACGCTTATGCATATAATAGTACTATTTGGGGACGATCACCCCAGTTCGCGCCTTGACGGTTGATCCCCGTCGTGCCACATTGATTGGTAAGTGAATTTATGTATGAGAAGATTTCCATAGCGTGACCTTTGTGACGACACGCTAATTTAGATGGGCAAATTGAGTTTCGGGCTAGCTACCCGTTGTTTGTTGTAGTAAGGTAACAATGTCATGCGGCTTATAATAATCCAATTTACGAAATACTGCTATATGCACTGAATTACGATATATTGCCTGACTAGCAATACAGGGTCTTATTATCGATTTTATGTTCGTGTTTTGGTTTTTCATAACCATATTCATATAACGGTTTTTAATTAACTCTATACACCGTTATAAAACGTACTGTATGATATTTTTACGACATTGATTCGTATAATGATTTTTAAGGCGAAAGCCTATATTATGATTTCGATAAGGATTTGTATAAAATGACTTTGGCTATTTTATGGCCTATTACAATGATTTGTACAAAATGATTTTCGGTAATAATTTTATACCGATGTTATATTGATGGTTTATTAAACTCTATGAATTCACTCGGCGTTATCGCTGACCTTTTCTTTTAACATGTTTTATCTCAAGTACTTGAAGGTAATTCTCGGGAAGACAACAAGAATTCATGGCCCGCACTTAAACAACAATTTCCATTCAAATGTTTTGTAAAAATTGGATGAAATAATATGACTTGGGACCTATGTAACTTTGATATTTATGAATGGAAATTCTTTATTATTAAACGATGCGATTTTTATGCGTTGTCTATGATGTGAGTAATGTGCTATCCCGTAACACCAACGAGTCTTCCGCTGTATTGAGTTGTATAAATTTGGGGGGTGTTACAGTTTGGTACCAGAGCTCTCGTTATAGAGAACGAAAGATTTTTAAAATTAAGGTTTTGAATAAAACATTTCAAAATCTTTTAACTATAAACATTTTCTAAAAATGTCTAAAAATCTTTTGATTATAACGGTGCCGAAGAATTCCCGAGTTACTGACAAGGGCAGACTGAGAAGTGTTATTTTAATATATATATAACTTGGATTATATATATATATATATGATGTAGTTTTATTACATGATTGTTTGATGATTATTTTGATATTTATACGAGATATTTATACGACGTAGATTGTTACAAGGAACCCTAAATCCCCTAGTAAATTAATCGAAGCTATTCTCGTAGGAATTCTAACTATCCTAGATCTAAACCAAGTTGTGGATATTTATGATCCCAACAAAATGGTTGATATTCGTAGAAATGTAGATATTAGTTGATTGTGAAATTGAAGAAGAATTGGCGAGATTAAAACTGATATCGATGTCATGACGATCTTTCCTTTTAGAGTGGAGTTTGACAAAATGTTACCACCTGGAAAGGTGTCATCTGAGTCGTTGTCACCCAATTCTTAAATTGAAATCGAAAGGGTGAATGTTGCACTTGAGGCTGTCATTGGCACCATTACCCAAAAGCCTCATGCCACTAGTACCTTTCCGAGAAGTCTGATTGAATGTGTGAGTCATTTCATACTAGTGACTCATTTGATAATTATTGATAAAGGAGTTATAGGATTGGAAATTAAGTGTTGATAATATCGAGATTTTATTGCCCTATTAAGATCTACAAATAAAAAGTATTGGAGAATGGGGTAGGATATCGAATTGAGTATAAGTTGGTTGAAACTTGAATAAAGTAAAATTTAACACATATGGAATATAAGATTGTTAAGAAGAAGTCGTTAAGTTCTGTGATTGAATTATAAGTTTTTGATTGATTGTTGATTCGTGTTAAGTGTTGTTCCTAGGCCATTGTCTAATGATGAGGATGCCCAGTGTCCAATAAATAAATTGAAGAAATCTTCTTCTGAATTAGGACCGATGGATCTTTCGGGACATGTGGAACACCTAATGACTCTTGTAGATTAGTATTCATTATGGTATCTTTTAAAAATAATCCCTAACTTAACTGAGACATCAGTTGGTAGGATGAGATCTTGGAATTGTATGACATAGTGACACATAATGTGTTACGGTACAATTTGACTTGTTTGTAATTAATGAAAAGAGTACCTTTGATTGCTAAATTCTACATGTATCGATGATATCTATCTTTTCTTGCTTCTTCCTAATGCTCACATTAGTGACGCAACCATTGAACAAGTACTCATCTCTAATTGAGTTACGTTGCGGATTATTCTTTTTGAGTGCCATCGAGTTCATGAACCTCATGATTAATTGGCTAATCTCATTTCCTATCATATCGTAGTTAGTTCCTGGTGAACAAGCTTTAATCACTCTTTCGCAGATCACTCATTGTTTTTATAAGATAATACAGTATCCCTTGAGAAAAATTGGATTTTATCACTATAAGGATTATTCAAAGTAAGATTTATAAGTGATTGTTATCGAAATGAAGTTGTTTATAAAACACCTTGGAAAACTTATTTGTTTTCATAACAAAGAAAATCTTTGTAAATTTATTTTTGATTCTTATTTAAGAATTAAGCATGAAAATATTTTTATTATAAACATGATGATAAAATTTTGACGAACTGAGTATTGCATCGTTGATCTTGAAATTGTATATAGTTGCGCGCCTACATACAATTTAGAAGTGACCATGCAAGGCTGATTAGTAGTCACCATAAAACTAATGAATAAACACTACATTTTCTTTGAAGATTGTGAAAGATTAAATTTTATGAGATCTGCAAGAAGTGAAAAATAGGGACATAGTGTTAGGGACACCTACATATGTGCCTGTAGCATCTATTCTTCTGAGTCGAATTTACTCATCTGTCGAAATTGTCTTATTTGACATTTGACAATTCTTTCTTGTCCAATTCTCCCGTAGTGAGATTCTTAGGAAAAGTATATGATTACCAAGTGTTGATACCCGATTCGATGTATCGACGTTCCTATCATTTCTTTTGATTAGATTTCATTTGAATAACCTGGGTAACGATCCGAGGAGCTTTCGAATGTGTACTCAAAATTATGAAAACATGGGATATATTCATATTCATTAAATGTTTTCGCCTGTATCTGATTTGAAATTCTCTCGCATAGATTATGCGTTGACCTTACTCTTTTAATGGTAGTTGTGTCTCCATATATCCTTGAATGAGTTATTATTAGTCTTTTGAGAATTTCACATCTTATCAACGGTAATGAAACTGGAAGTTTGATAGTGCCAGTAGAATGGATTGATCGATTATGACATGACGACATTGTTTTAATTGATGGGAACTCGAGTAGAAATCCCCTAAAAGATAAGATGTTGATTATCAAAAGTGATCTAAATAATTCTTGATGGATGAATTGAAATTATACCGTGAATGGTTGTGAATTGATCATAGATATGGTATTCTAGAAAGAACTTAAAATTAATGTATTAAAAGATGTTTCCGTTATCTGAAACTTTAGGAGGTATTTATTGATGAATTGCTTAGACCTTCGCCATTAAGGCAAGTTGAAATTGGTATTGATTATATTCCCGGTGCTGCACTTGTGGCGTGTACATTGTACGTCAGCACCATCTGAATTAAAAGGAATTACCGTACAACTGAGAGAGTTGTCGGAGAAAGATTTTATTCTACCAAGCTCGTCATCATGAAGAGCTATGGTGTTATCATTCCTTATGTTTATAGATTACTGTGAACTGCGTAAATTGACAATCGAAAACAATATCCATGACTCGAAATGGAAGATTTGTTCGATCATTTACAAGGTTCTAGCGTATGTTTTAAAGATTTGATCCATGGCATGGTTATCATCAACTTCGCGTCCGCGAAAAAGATTATCTATTCGAATCACTACATCCGGTACTTGTAATGAACATTATAAGTTTCACGTGATGACGTATGGATTGACTAATACACTTGTAGCATTCATAAATTGGGTGAATCACGTGTGTAGGCTGTAAATTGATAAATTCATGCTTGTGATCATTAAGGACTATTTGTTTGTTTATAAGAATAAGAATGAGTTAATAATCATTTATGAACTGCCGTGAATTGGCTGAACAATGAAAACCTGTACTTTGAATATTAACATATGACTTAAGACTTAATCCTTTACATGATTTAACCGTGTGATTAATAGATAATGAAATATAAATTGACTCTTCAAAAGAATTAGAAGTCATTTAAGACTTTGAGTTATACTAAAAAGAAAGTGCAAATATGTTTCGACAAATGTTCAAAAAAAAAAGAACTTCTAAGGGATTATTCCCTTATACCCAGAACATTTAACTAAACTCCTGTTTAGGGGTAAATATTCGTGTATACCTCAAGACAACCTAAGAGGGATTGAGGAAACCATTTAAACCATGATTTGAAATTTGAAACGATAATTTACGCTTTTCAACTAAGAAATTTTTGACCAAAGTATAACCAAAGATTTTTTCAAACATTTACGGATCTTATTAAATATTTTAATTATTTTTGATAAATCAACAAAAATCTTGTTAATTAAATTCAAATTTATTTTAAACATTTTTATAATTGATCGAACTAAGAAAATTATTTTTTTTATGTCATGCTTCATAAAAATTAAATATTTATTATTTAATTAGTTGTAATAATTATCGACGCTTTAGACGCCGGACTGAGCAAAACAGATAAAAAAATAATAGTTGAGAAGAAATTAAAACTTAGAAAATATGAAGAAAGAATATCTGAGTGAATTGTGGACATGATAATTATATCATCAGGAGAGGTGAATTTAGATATAGACGCATTATGTAAAAAGTATAAAGAACCAATTAGGATGTGTTCCTTAGTAATGATGGTACAAAACAAAATTGCCGAACAATTTAAAAAAATAGCCGATGCTTGTAAAAAGGATAATATAGATAATAAAAAGGGGTTCGCGGCTAATGTGAACCATTAAAATTGAGAAGCCGATAGCGTTAAATGTTTTAAGGGCCACCTCTGGTTGTCTAAATATGGAGATTTAAGATTTAGTTATGTTGGAATCCTGTAAGTATAAGTATTTTATTCATGACATTTATGATTTAATGTCTTTTTATTTGAAGAAGTTGTACTAATGAAAAATTATGAAGGCAAACATTGCCTCATACATTAGTAAACGTCTAGCTATCGCAAAGGTCATCATCTGAATTTGATTCAATTTGGGTCATCATCGACAGACTGACCAAATCTGCTAATATCATTCTCGTTAATGATAAATTCTTGATGAAGAAATTGACTCTTTTGTATTTAAAGGAGTTATGTAAACATAGTGTGCATGTATCGAACATCTTTATCAAGATCCTCGCTTCGCATCGAATTTCTAGAGATTTGCTCAGAAGTCATTGAGAACGAATCTTGTTGAGAGTACTATGTACCACCCCAATCGAAGGGACTAGGTAAAGTAGCGATACAAAATACTAGAAGCACTATTTTATGCTTGAATGATTGACCTTTGTTAATAAACCGTATAATCGTTTTCCTTTGGAGAGATTATCATTGATATTTATCGTGTTAGGATCGAGATCGAATCTTGTTAAGATTTATATATTAGGACATCTGTAAGCAGGAGTTGAGATGAAGACACCCGACATACACCCATTGTGAGTTGGACATGTCTTTTAGGTTTAAGGTTTCCTATGATGGCGAACCTAACCTTACAAAATACTCGACCCGCGAGACCTAAATTGATTGTTGAAATTAGGATCTGATTATTGACTGCCGGTAGTGGGAAGGAGGTTATGTGAATATGAAATGTAGATCTTGAAGTGCCAGATGGGTAGCGAAGTTATGCCAAAATTTTAACCTTGGAAAAATGAATTGATGATCTGAAAGATAATGGGAATTAAGTCCCCGTTGAATGGGACCATTGAGATGATGTAAAAATTGGTTTGAAAGGTATATAAGCTGGATCTACCCTAGGACTTCAAGGGCTGTGTGAATTATTTTTCATATATCGAACTTGATGAAATGCTTATCAAGTGAAAATCTGACTATTCCTTAATGAAGTTTAGATCGGTGAAAAGTTGCATTCATCAAAAACCCGTGAACATCATGGATAGAGAAAGTAAGTCAACATTAAGCCTGATCTTATTCCCGTAGTTATGTTTGATGAAACTTGCGTATTGTAATGAATTACACTTGTGAGAAAAGACCGAATGTGGAGGAAATACCCACATGGCTTTAACTCTATAAGAAGCGAGTAGTAAGATGATCTTTGAGGACAAAGATCCTGTTTAGGGGTAAATGCTGTGACAATCCGTCAATTTATGGTTGATATTTTATTCTCAATATTTTTAAAAATATTTTTTTAATGTTATATTATAAACTCACTTATTTTTGGGAAGTAATTTGGATTTACGTCTTGAAGTAGCATCGACTACGTCTAAACCGGAGGATTCAACGTTACGTGCTTACGTTTACATACACCGTTTTGGTGACAGTCCGACATTTCATAAAATAAATTTATCCGTAAATATTATTTTGGGATTTTAATTTTTAGTTGGTTCATAAACTCACAAATTTACGAGAAGAGATTAGGACTTACGATTTTAATTTAACGTCCTATACGACTAAACCG
This sequence comes from Glebionis coronaria, assembly GCA_025667525.1. Taxonomy (NCBI): domain Eukaryota; kingdom Viridiplantae; phylum Streptophyta; class Magnoliopsida; order Asterales; family Asteraceae; genus Glebionis; species Glebionis coronaria. The sequence goes on along the minus strand of JANFOE010000969.1, from coordinate 277,261 downwards.
TAAACCTTAGGATTACGTATTTACGTTTTTGAACTACGTTTTTGATGAGACAATTTTTATTTGATTCGTTTTGTGTCGTTGAATCATAATTTATAAAAACGTATTTCGCAAAACGACCCGAGGGCACTCAAATCAAGGAAACTAGAATCGAGGAGTACCCGTAAATAACTGGGGATGTGACAAAATCACTTTTGCCCCACCCCCAATATGGGACGGCATAACTAGCAGCACTACCTCCATTATGTGTCAAATTTTTAACAAGTTAAACACACTTGTCACTTAAGCTTACATTGTAAGCTAACTAACCACCAAAACCATTCAAGCTAAACTACTATCTTCATTTCTCTCATGCAATACCACTAGAAACTCTCTCATCCTCTCCTCTTTCTCCCTTTTGCCGTACACTCTCTCACATAAACACCCCATTTGATCAAAATTTAACCACAAACATTTGTTATAATTAACATATGTTAATCTCCATTCAAAGAGATGAAGATTGGTGCAAGTTTTAACATCCAAGGAGAAGTTTTATAGAGTCTTGGGTCTGATTTTCCACAAGAAGTTCTTGAAGAATGGTGGTCTTAAAGATGGTCTTGGTTTATCACAAGTTTCTCCATCGAAATCCATGTCTTGATCATAACCTACATCATCATGGTGGTATAAAGATTATTCTCCCCATCCTTTTGTTATTTTGATTATGTAATCTTGTATTTTCTTTCCTGTTGTATATGTATATGATGAATATATGATGATAAAAGTATTTTGTGGGGATTTGGTGTTGATAACATGGGTAAAAAGATGAAAAACTATATGTAAAAATGGTTAAATCTTGCTTAAATGATAGGCTGTATAAAAACAGTAACTAACCACGTGTTAGACTGATAAAATGGCATGAATAAATTAATATACAGTAAGTAATATGTCTTGTACACATGTGAGAGTTGGCCATGCAATAGAATCATTAGGATGAGTGAGATATGATCAAAACAAGTTTAGAGTACCAATCTGAATAGTCAGTTTTGGACAGACTGTTAGGGATATTTAGAGTTAGATTGAGCAATAGCTAAAACTACGTTAATTGTAGCACCATATCATGTAGTTTATGGTTTCCAAAAATGAGCTTCTATCTCCTTGTAGAACTAAAGATATGGTAAAAATGGTGAAAGTGAAAGTAAAAATCAGATTTTGGGAAATTAAAGTATAATAGTATTATATAAGCACTCAAATAAAAATAGTATAAAATGTGAACTAAAACCCACTAACTAATATAATACATTTATATAAATATGTATAGGGATAAATAAATGTAAATTTTATAAAAATGGTAATTTGATAAGTTTTATAAGTTATAAAACTATAAACATGATTTTTACGACTTTTTCGGCTATTACCGTAAAATTAACATTTTTGTTAAATAAAACTTAGACGGTTGGACCCGTCTAATGTAAACTTTTATAAACTCATATACTGATATATAAACATATATAACAAGTAAAAACCGATAAAACCCGAACTATATAACATACGGACATTAACGGGCTACGTTAACGTTATTTGACTAATAATACAACAAAATGGGCTAAAACACTTATAAACTTATTTATTGGGCTTAACCCATTTGGGCCCAACATGTAAAGTATGATAATACAATTATGAAATGGATTAATACAAGTTAATGAACTTATAATAGGCTTATTGGACCTAAAACACGTAAATAGGTAAAACTAGTAAACTAGTATAAAAGTTATCGACACATAACACTAAAATGAGTAAATGAGAATATGTAAACCCACTTGATCATCATATATGTATAATCATCATATGTATACATAATTGTTATTTTTATAAAGTCATTGGACAAGAGTATAAGACGAGTATTATTTGTCTAGGTTTCTGTGATTGAAGCACGTACCGTACATCCGAATCGTCGATAAACCGCTTTCCCACATCAACGTGAGTTCATAGCCTCGCACTCTTTTAAATGTTTTTATGAAATGATTGATAAACCCGAGAGGGAGATAACATGTTAGTTTTTATGAAATAGGACACTAGTTGTCCCAATTGTTTGTTTATTGATTTGGACCCGAATGATTGTATGACCCGATAAATGATTAAATGACCCTGTAGATGAAATGAAATGGATTATTAAAGTTAGCTTATGTTACTAAAATTCCCATTAGCATGAATTGTGAACTACCGGGATTTGGTAGACGCTTATGCATATAATAGTACTATTTGGGGACGATCACCCCAGTTCGCGCCTTGACGGTTGATCCCTGTCGTGCCACATTGATTGGTAAGCGAGTTTATGTATGAGAAGATTTCCATAGCGTGACCTTCGTGATGACACGCTAATTTAGATGGGCAAATTGAGTTTCGGGCTAGCTACCCGTTGTTTGTTGTAGTAAGGTAACAATATCATGCGGCTTATAATAATCCAATTAACGAAATACTGCTATACGCACCGAATTACGATATATTGCCTAACTAGCAATACAGGGTCTTATTATTGATTTTATGTTTGTGTTTTGGTTTTTCATAACCATATTCATATAACGGTTTTTATTTAACTCTATACAACGTTATAAAACGTATTGTATGATATTTTTACGAAATTGATTCGTATAATGATTTTTAAGGCGAAACCCTATATTATGATTTTGATAAGGATTTTTATAAAATGACTTTGGCTATTTTATGGCCTATAACAATGATTTGTACAAAATGATTTTCGGTAATAATTTTATACCGATGTTATATTGATGGTTTATTAAACTCTATGAATTCACTCGGCGTTATCGCTGACCTTTTCTTTTAACATGTTTTATCTCAGGTACTTGAAGGTAATTCTCGGGAAGACAACAAGAATTCATGGCCCGCACTTAAACAACAATTTTCATTCAAATGTTTTGTAAAAATTGTATGAAATAATATGACTTGGGACCTATGTAACTTTGATATTTATGAATGGAAATGCTTTATTATTAAACGACGCGATTTTTATGCGATATCTATGATGTGAGTAATGTGCTATCCCGTAACACCAACGAGTCTTCCGCTGTATTGAGTTGTATAAATTTGGGGGTGTTACAGTTTGGGGACCCTTGGCTTACGGCAAACCAAAACCAAACACCACCGCTCTTAAAGGGTTGCAGCTGGTGGTTGAAATAAGCCACCTAGACCTTGGAGGGTCTCGGTTTGTGTATCGCCGAACCAAAACAACTAAAACACACCCGAATCTTGTATACCCATTATCATAACATGTTTTAATTAATTAATTCATGATTCATGAACACAAATAGTAATTAAAATGAAAGATTAAAATATTAAGGATTCGATTAATACCAAATGCGTGGATGTTTTTAGGATCGATACACGAACACGAATACGTAAATACCCAAGATCAAGAATCAGCAATCACCCCTTGTTTTTCTTTTGGTGGTCGCGGCTAGGAAGGAGAAAAGGCTAGGGTTTCAATAATTATTCTTGAAAAGTGTGTTATGGTAAATCCCTAGAATAATTATTTTACTAGTTTGATTTCAAAATGGGTCGGGCCCTCTCCTTGGTTCTCATTGCCGCGGCTAAACACAAAGCCCAACACCAAATGCATTTGTTTTTCGTGTTTAATTATTAATCGTAAATGTTCATGTTTAAATGTTCGTGAATTAATTATTATACGTAAATGTTTATCGTGCATTAATAATATACTTAATACTTTTAATTAAATATTTGTGACACGTATCGTATATTATTAATAGAAAGTTTTAATTAGTCGTAATTTCATGTATATACTGTTCATGGTATTTTATGTGGGTTTTACAATTTTGTTGTCTATAGTGATGCGTCTCAGAAGGGACATGGGGTTGTTTTAATGCATCGGGAAAAGGTCAGTGCGTATGCTTCTAGGCAACTTAGGAAGAACGAGGAAAACTACAGCACCCATGACTTGGAATTGGGCGCGGTGCTTTTTTCTCTTCGCCTTTGGAGATCTTATTTGTATGGCACTAAGTGTACCGTATTCACCGACCATAGGAGTTCATAGTATATTATGGATCAAAAAGAGCTAAACATGAGGCAACATAGATGGATCGAGCTTTTAAGTGATTACGATTGTACCATTCGTTATCACGCTGGAAAAGAAAATGTGGTAGTCGACGCGTTAAGCACGAATGAAAGGGATAAACCTCTCCGAGTGCGTGCTTTAGTAGTAATAGTACATAATAATTTATCAGAACAAATTCGAAAGGCACAAGCAGAAGCTATCAAGGCGGAATATATTAAATCTGAAAACTATCATGGTGAAGGTGAAGCGTTTGTAATTAGGTCTGATAGTACAAAATGTCTAAGGGGACGAGTGTTGTTACCACTATTTGGAGGTTTGGTGGATCTAATTATGTTGGAATCTCACAAGTCCAAGCATTCCATCTATCCCGGGTCGGATAAAATGTACCAAGATTTGAAGAAGTTGTATTGGTGGTTGTTGCTTATCAAAGTGTTCGTTGATTTGAAATCAAAACTACTAGTAATAATTTTGACTAAGTTATATTGGGATTAAGGTGAATCTGTATATCTAGTGAATCACTATTTTTATAAAATAAATTCAAGTCTTTCATTATAAAATGGTGTTCAAAAAAAGAAGTAAAACAAGTTCAAAAATTATTTTGGTCGTCGTAAGGAACTTTGAATGATGGTATGAAATCTTCAATGAAACTCGAGCTTATGATTACATAAAGAGAAAAATCTATCTTATTGTAATTGTTATTATTATTTTTCCAGATTATTATAAATCATCAATAAGAATAAAATTTAAACAGATCATTTCAAAATTGTGAAGAAAATCAAGTAGTTTCAGAAGTTAGAGTAATGTCTGATTTTAATCATTTAAGCCCACTCATGATCGAAATGTTGATTTGAAATGGATTGGGACACCTAGTCATGGAATCTATATCCATTTTCTTATGGGGGTCAATAACGTGTAGCCACAAGTTATAGAGAACTAGGTCGATTTTGAAAATCCTAAACTACTCCCCCCGTCCCAAAATAATTGTCCACGTTTGACATTTTCGGTATTTTTTCTAAAACTTTGACCGTAAATATATTTATTTATATTAGATAATACTTGATAAAATTTATACCAAATGAAAGTATATTTAAAATTTTATCCATTCATATATTTTGCATCAAGTATTATATAACACACCCAAATATAATTAGGGTCAAAGTTACACAAACAAGCCTTCGAAAGTCAAATGTGTACAAATATTTTGGAACGGAGGTAGTATAACTTTTGGTGTATCTTAAAAAGTTTTAAGCACACACCTACTATGCATGGCTCTGATAAGACTATTCTTGCATTACTTTATGATTGGTTGTAATAATGTGATCCTATGTGTATGTAGGAATGATTGTATATATATGTATGTATATACTATATAGAACTAGTAAAACTTTTGATTGTATTAAGTTCAACGACATCAAAAGAGACATTAACATAACATACAAACATCATCTAAAACTTTCCCATCCCAAATTAATACCATTAGAGTAGCGTTTTTTCCCAAAAATGGTTACCGAACACAACATGTTCACAAAAGACTTAAAGTAAGTGTTCATTTGAAAATGATGGAAAAATAATCCAAGTTTAGACAAGTAAGCACCAACTTCATGCATGCATGCTCCGCTTATATCAATCTCGATTACCTTAAATACATGCTTAAAATCGTCAACACAACGATTGAGTGAATCAATAGGTTTAACAAAACATCATTTGAACACAAGTATAAAAACTAATCATGATCATCTAATAGCATTGTAACACATAAAATCTATTATTCAACAACAAAATCATTCGATTGTATTAAGTCATGACACTGACCCTTTGAAGCTACCACCCGCTCCACAATGCCGGCATGTCCAAATAAAATAAATTCAATGCCTTACAAATTGGTATACGTTGCAAATATACCCTTCTGCTCATTCCAAGTTATTCGTCCGCAGAGTGTACTCAACGCACTAGCTCTCGTCTCAGATCGGGCTGTCAACCTATAGTACTATCAATTGCATAAGCAGTTATTCCCAACCCACAGAAGGGTAAGAGAATAGTTAACGGTTCATGAAATTAGAGACTTTTAGAAACTACGTGCTTAATACAATCAAGGAAACATACGGATCCAAACAATCATTCATGACTTGTGTTCCACTTACTTCAAATAGCATGTATCCCCCTCGAGGGTGGGCATTAATTTATCACTAACAATCATGGGATATAAGAGCCACAAATAGTAAACCACCATTCACCATATTCAAAACTCAATAATCTTGCATTCCATTTACACCAAAACAATCGCTTATCATTCCTTATCAAAACCCACTTTTAAAATCAAACATGCATTAGGTTTTGGAAGAATAAAAACTTTTCAAGATTGAAGATTATTAAGGTTGATCATTTTTTAGTGGTGAATAATTGTAAGTATTTTCATCTATAACTTGTTGATTGATTAATTATATAAGATCTTTGATTGAGTGGTGTGAGTATTGTGAGATTGTTAGATGATTTGGGTAGATTTGGTATTGAATAGATGGGTAAATTTTATATTAAAATTCGGACAGCAGGTTCATCGACCTAGAAACCCCGAAATTTTATCTTTAAGCCATTGATATTATGGCTTAGATAGGTGGAATGACCATTTTAGATGCTATCGGCGACTTGGATGGGCGATCAACTCCTCCGGATGAGGAAGTTATGGCTGAAATACGGTTGAAACCCCATTCTGGACCACCAGGTATGCGTGGTAAATTGCTATAGTTTATGACCACACATATATTTTTTTACTTCCAAAAATAATACTTCTTCCTTCTTTTTCTCTCTAGGCCGACGAGCAACATCAACAAGAACACTATTGCCATTGATTTTCTTGATTAAAATTCATTTAAATCATTACCAAAATCATCCTTGTTAAAACCTAAACAAACCCCCATTGATTTTATTCACATGCATTTGATTTTTAGAAAATTATAAATTTCATAAATTTTTGTTCTTTCATGTTTGAACATGGGATTCGACATGCATTATGTTTCTTATGAATTAGGCATATATAATTTCTAGAAAATTTTCCCAAGATCACTCTTGGTGGATTTGTTGAGCCTCGACCAAAACATGACCCATATGGATCATGTTGTAGTTTTTAGGTGATTCGCTTAGTTGATTAGCTTCATTTTTATGAAAATTAATCTTAGATGAGTTTTGATTTTGACCATGCATGATATTGATTTATAGTGTTTTGATTGAATTAGGTTAATGTAAGATGTGTTTTGATTGTTTGGAATGAGTTATATGTTGTTTGGCATAGTAGTCATAATACCAAAATTAGGACAGAATGTTGAGCGGCCCAAAACTCTCATATTACGCATATGTACCTGTACCCTTTCATGAACGAATTACGCGCCTACGAGTACGTTCTTACTTAACGATCGTGTTTTTACTTATTATTTCATTTTCTTTCCTGATTAAACTCTTTTGACCGTTCGTCTAATTACCGACTATTGATAGTAGACTTGAAAGTCTTGACGTTTTTATCTTTTCTTCTCGACCAATCTTCTTTATACATATGGTAGATCTTCGGGATGTTTTAGGACATGAATAATGATTTATAACTGGATGGCTTTCGTATATCCATCATGATGGTTGTCACACTCTTTTGATTCGAAATCTGTTCGTGTGAACTGTGCATTGACTTCGCTCTTGAATCGCTAACATTTTTCATTTGATTTATTTTAATTACAAGTGATTATTAAGAATTTTTTTATTCGGAAATTGTTGTGTGGCTTAGATAGGTGGAGTGAGCATTTTAGATGCTAGCGGCGAACTTTATGGGCGATCAACTCCTCCAGATGAGGAAGTTATGGCCGAAATACGGTTGAAACCTCATTCTGGACCAGCAGGTATGCATGGTAAATTGCTATAGTTTATGACCTTTAAAACATCCATGTTTTGCCTTGGGAAGTCAATAGACATTATAGCATAAGTTTAGCCGCTGGCCTTGCGTCATTTTATGATCAAAACGGCCGAGCTAACTTTTTAAACCGGACGTTTTATTTGGTAACGACTCACTGAAAATGCATTTCCCGTGGTTTGAAAATGATTTAAAACACTTGGCTGGACTTTTTGGAAATAGAATCATGAGGCTTTCCAGGGGTGAAAACCTCATGACCATAACCTTTACGGAATGAGAGGACCACTTCTATAAAGTTGGACTAAAACACACAGTGGGTGTTCAGGCAAAAGCTTCTAGGAACATAACCTACACACTGAACCGGGTGGCTTCCCCCATAAATCTATTATTTGTACTAGCAGTTAACCAAACATAGGTTAATTAACGGAGCATAATTGAGGCTTTAATGGTGGCAATATATTACTCAATGCAATTCAAAGGCAACCACGGGTCGAATCATAATCGAAACAAGCATATCGTAAAAATAAATTGTGTTCTAATTTGTAAAAGAGCATGTATTCCCCCTCGCGTGTTTTAAAAACAATTAAAGTGCATAAACGAGGCTATAAACTCACCTTTAAGAAAATGGAACAGAAGATGGATGAAAAATGGAACCGGGCTATATAGGAATAGATAGTATCACTCCAAGGCTATTCGTGACCTACAAAAGTGATCACGACCCTTAAGTACACGTTTTATTTACTTATAAAACAATTATACGAAAATAATTTGATAAAAATGTATTACGGGTAAATATTTGCACCTAAACCTAAGTCAAAGTGAACTAAGGCTAAACAAGGTTTGCAACCTGTAGAAATTATGTATTCTACATCCTTTAAGTGCCAAACCAAGTGTTATGCCCGGTTTGTATTCAAAACGCCTCAAGTTTATATAAGAATAGGCGTAAAAGTCAAAATGTTCCAGCGAGACTGTTTTAGGAAGAGTATGTCTATAAAACTATAAATCCAATGATTTTGGGATTTACACCCCTGGAACACTCTTGGAATCTAGTTTCCAACATGTCCAACCATTCGATCTAAGATTTGACGGACTTTCTAAAAGTCCAAACACTAACAGCCCTACTGTAATCACCTAATAGTCAAACTACACTAGTCAAACTTGGGACAAAATAAACCGTCAACCAATAAAGTTTAGGATACTGAGATTTCCACCGTTGGAAAGCCTCAAGACTACTTTTAGCCCATACCAACCACAAGTAAATAGCTAATACCAATTGTCGGGAAAATTGTATTCTTTGAAGGTTAAAAAACAGAATTTGGTTTTCAAACTTGGGTTTATCGTTTTAGTCATTCGAGAAATTTAAAACATGATACATGTATAAATCTTGGGTAGATCTATGATAAAGTAGTTATAAACTAGAGAAGAAAAATATGAAATTCGTAGGCTGTGGAAAATGGGTTTTCCACAGAAATATAAAGTGAACATATTGATTTTTCACCATAGATCTGTAGACATTTGTTTTGTGATTTTAGCGGAAAAATCACCTAATGAATCCAATTATTGAGCAAGATATGGCCGAATTACGATAAAGACCTAAATTTGGACCAACAGTTTTAAATAGAGTCTTGCTACAAATTTTGAAATATAAATTAGAATTTTTAAAACATAGGGATTTAGTAGATATCATAACTTAAACATGGGCGCTAAACTTGCGTCTATTACTATCATGGTTTATGATTTATGACCAAAGCTGCTAGATGAAACTTTTGGGCTTAAAATCTGGTTTGACCAGTTCTTAATAAAACTAAGTTTGTTGTGGATTGGTAAAGAACAAATGTTAATGGTTGAATATTTTGGAATCTAGACTCATGAGGCTTTCCAGGGGCGAAAACTTCATGTTCTTAGCCTTCATGGTTGGGAGAACAACTCCCATAAAGGTGGACTAAAAGTGTTTTTCTTGAAATCCTGCACTTGCTTGCTGTTAGTATTATAAACATTTAAAAAAATTGTAAACCCCCATGTTGATTAACCAACTGATCTGGAAACTAAATTCCAATACCTTTCCAAAAGTGAAAACCTCATGGTTAATGGCTTTATGGTTTGGGAAATACGCCCTCTCCAAGTCAGCCTTTTCGGGAATTTTTGATTTTTATGTCTAGAGTTATCTTAACTTGTGGCGTTTTATGTTGCAAAGTAAAAGGAAATGATTGAATAGGGATATAATTAAAATTCTCGAGAAAATGAATATGACCTTATTTTATGGTTTTTACATCCACACCACCTTAAGGGAGCACCGTCTCGGAGCTCGTTTCTCCTTATAAACTCTTTTTCGAAATTTATGTTAAACTCGAAATAAAATAGTGACCATTAAATAAGAGGAATATTACGAGAAAGAATAAATACGATAAATGCGTAAACGGACAATATGAGTTAAAACGATTTAAGGTTAATGATCGACGAGAATCTCGAATCACGTAGCCGTAGCATAGCAAATTGTTTTACTACCTTCGTGCAAACCACTCATTTGCTAACATAAGTTGCCTGATATAAATTTAACACCGAACTAGGTCCATCAATGGTGTGCCTATATCTATCATCTCAGACTGTGACAGTCGTTTCGCATCAAATTTTGGAGATCACTTCAAGAATCATTGGGGACTAATCTGGATATAAGCGCTGCTTATCATCCTCAAACCGATGGGCAAAACGAAAGGACAACACAAACATTGGAAGACATGTTGCGCGCTTGTGTGATTAACTTTGGTAGTAGTTGGGATAAGCATTTACCATTGGTGGAAATCTCCTACAATAATACTTATCACGCTAGCATTAAAGCTACAGCTTTTGAGGCACTTTACGGAAGGAAATGTCGATCACCTGTATGTTGGAGTGAAGTTGGGGATGCTCAACTCACCAGACCGGAATTAATCCGCGAGACTACCGAAATGATTGTAAAATCAAAAATCGTTTGTTAGTCGCTCGTAGTAGACGAAAAAGTTATGCCGATGTGAGACGAAAACCTTTGTAATTCGAGGTAGGTGACAAGGTTATGCTGAAAGTATCCCTATGGAAAGGCATTATACGCTTTGTGAAGCGTGGGAAGTTAAGTCCCCGATATATTAGACCATTTGTGATCATATCAAGAGTGGGTCTGGTGGTATATAAACTTGAATTACCTCGGGAGCTGCAAGGAATCCATAATACTTTTCACATGTCGAACATAAAGAAGTGTTTGTCATGCGAAGACCTCATCATCTCATTCGATGAAGTTAAGATCGATGACAAATTGCACTTCATCGAGGAGCCCGTAGAGATCTTGGATAGGGAGGTGAAGCCATTAAAGTAAAGTCGGATCTCTATTATCAAGTTCTGGTGGAACTCAAGGCGTGGCCCATAATTCACTTGGGAACGAGAAGATCAGATGTATAAAAAATATTTGCATTTGTTCAACTTTAATTAGAAGGCGGGGTATAAGGCGAATTGATCTTCGGGGACGAAGATCATTGTTAGATGGGGATGTTGTGACAATATGGAATTTTCAGGTCATTATTTATTCTCGATTTATATTTTTATAGTTTATACTTTTCATTTTTAAAGAATTTACTTGAAATTGCGAGAAAACGGGAACCGTAGTGCGTAAACGCGTAATTCACGACGAACCGGCAAAATTCTACTTTAAGCATCGTTTATTTATTTCAGTAGAATGCCATAGAAGTAATTTCATAATATTTGTTGCATTTTGCATATTCCGGGACTATTTACCTTAACGAGAAAATTTAACGTTTTTAAGCATTCACGCAAATCGAGGTTTTAGCATACATAAGCATAACTAGTATACATGTAAATAAAAAAAACGTGCACTAATCCATCAACCCATAGGGGGAGGAGTTTACAAGGTCACTAAGCCCTCTTTTGTATGGCTAAAAATATGGCAAAGTATTGGAAATTAGTAACTTATTTGCTATACCACTTTACTCCGCATTTAAATAAAAATCACACACAACACTCTCTTTAGCTCTCTTTTTGGCTGGCCGAAACAGCTCCATAACACAAGTTTTACAAAATTTTGAAAATCGTTTATTTAGTACACTAGTGAATATGACTACCTAGTGTGGTTGTATGCATTTGGAAGTGATCAAGAAAGGATTTTTAATCTTGTTTCTCAGCGTCGCCATCGGAAAACTTCTCCGATGAATATTTCGATGAGTCCTTCATTTATTCTGAGCCTCTCTTCCCATTCGGCCTCCCCGCTTTCTCCTCGAACCACTACGGCCGCCGCTGTTATGGTGGTGTTATATGCGCCGTCGTTGCCGTTTAGTGATGTGTGGGTGGTGAATCTATCATTTAAACACGTGGGTTAACCATAAAAACCCCTAAAACCGTTAGATCTAGTCTGGATCTATCCATGCATGGTGGTTACATCAAGTTTTGACAAGATCTTTATTATTTTATTTTATTGGTGGTTGTTTTGACCTTGGATTTGACTGAAATAGGGGTTGCCCGCCGCCAAACGACCGTCGTGGTGGCAGCCGGACGACCAGACAGCCACTAATTTGCCGGAACAAATTCGAAAGACACAAGCGGAAGCTATCAAGGCATAAAATATTAAATCTGCAAACTTTCATGGTGAAGGTGAACCCTTTGAAATTAGGTCTGATGGTCAAATTGTCTAAGGGGACGAGTATGGTTACCACTATTAGGAGGTTTGAGGGATCTAATTATGTTGGAATCTCACAACTCCAAGTATTCCATCTATCCCGGGTTTGATAAAATGTACCAGGATTTGAAGAAGTTGTATTGGTGGCCGAACATGAAGGCGGATATTGCAACTTATGTTAGCAAATGCTTGACAAGTTCTAAGGTTAAGGCTGAATATCAAAAGCCGTCTGGACTACTTTTGCAACCGGAAGTTTTTATTTGGAAATGGGAACGTATTACCATTGACTTTATTACAAAGCTTCCAAGGACTTCATCCGGATATGACTATATTTGGGTGATTGTGGATCGACTGACCAAATCAAACCACTTTATCCCGATTATGAAAAGTTCAAGTTGGAGAGACTTACTCTTATTTCCTTTAAGGAAATTGTTTGTAAGCATGGTGTGCCTATATCTACCATATCGGACCGTGACAGTCATTTCGCATCAAAATTTTGGAGATCACTTCAAGAATCATTGGGGACTAATCTGGAGATGAGCACTGCTTATCATCCCTAAACCTACGGGCAAAGCAAAAGGACAATACAAACATTGGAAGACATGTTACACGCTTGTGTGATTGACTTAGGTAGTAGTTGGGATAAGCATTTACCATTGGCGGAATTCTCCTACAATAATAGTTATCACGCTAGCATTAAAGCTTCACCTTTCGGGGGCCCTTTACGGAAGGAAATGCCGATCGCCTGTATGTTGGAGTGAAATTTGGGATGCCCAACTCATCGGCCAAGAATTAATTCGCGATACTACCGAAATGATTGTGCAAATCACAAATCATCTATTAGCCGCTCGAAGTAGACATAAAAGTTATGTCGATGTCAGACGAAAACCTTTGAAATTCGAGGTAGGTGACAAGGTTATGCTAAAAGTATCACCATGAAAAGGCGTTTTACTCTTTGGGAAGTGTGGAAAGTTAAGTACCCGCTATATTGGACCATTTAAGATCATATCAAAAGTGTGTCCAGTAGCATATAAACATGAATTACCTCGGGAGCTGCAAGGAATCCACAATACTTTTCATGTGTCGAACCTAACGAAGTGTTTGTCCAATGAAGACCTTATTATCCCAATGGATGAAGTAAAGATCGATGAAAAGTTGTGTAGTATATTGGTAATCTTAGATCTAGATCTAGGTTATGGTTTTCTAGGGAGAGAAAGTAAAGAGAGAAAGTAAAGAGATAATGTGTGTTTATTAAAAGAAAAAGTGAATCAACCAACACCCTCTCCATCAAATGAGACGGTTTATATACCAAAACCAATAAATGGACTTGGTCCTCCGCCCCATGGACATTCTCACGGGTCAGGCTTGTTTCATCCATTACAAATAGTATACTACAAGCCTGTAACTATATTGTTGGAGTGATCGAGACTTTTAATATTAAAAATATATTTCCAACAATCTCCCTCTAAGGGAGGTCACTCCATATTACAAAGTCCTAAATCTAGAATATTAGGTCTTCGTTCTTGTGCTTGTTGTCCACTTTCTCTTTTCTTGTTCTTCCTTGTTGTGAATACGTGTTTGATAATTGTTAGGCTTTGGTTTGGAGCATGTTCTTTTGACCTTTGACTTATCATGTGGTTAGAGATCATCTTCACGTGCGATCTTTGCCTTATTGTGATGCTTGGCTCCTCTTGACTTCATGTCCCACACACCTATACTTTGTTGAATTCTTGAAAGTTTCAGAGTTGATATAGCGGGAAACTTTAGATTGAACTTTCTTGAATTGTGCTGAAATATTTGATGCATAAAGTATAAGTATGTGAGGACGACTTCATCTGGTACACCGTAACGCCACCGTCTTCGAATGCAGCAACATAATAAGACACGAATAAAATGGCATTGATATTTTATTCTGGTTCAGTAGAATTCTACCTCCGGTTGGTGAAGACCATTGGACGATATTAAATATCGTACTTGTGATAAGTAGATTTAATTAAAAATCTCCTTGACAAGATTTCGCGGGTAAACCCGTTATTTTTATTCGACCGTCCAAAGCTGATAGCGAACATAAAGAGTGATTCATTTAGATAAACTTATCCTTATGATTGAAGCTGTCAATTCATGAACCATTCCAGTTGTCACGAGCTTGATTCTAATAGAATCTTGCTTGTCACCTATCATAGTGCTGCTTAATGTTGGCAATGGAAGGATTTCCACTCATCACTGTGAACACTAAAGAGTGCCACTCTGAGTGTTCTAGCAAGATCACTTAGATTTTGCGTAGAGGCCCTGGAACAAGTTTGAGTTCAATTAAGAGTCAACCCATCGTTTCATTCCAGTTATCACAAGATTGGTTCTTAAAGAATCACACGTGTCACCTACGTTGCTTGTTTTATGTTGGCTCAAGAAGGATTTCCATCTTCATTGTAATACTTACGTATTACTCGGATGTTCTGGAAATATTACAAAATATTGCGTAGGACTTAAAAAAATATTTCTTACTTTTCACAGTGTGTGAAGAAGTAATGAATGTTTGGAAAAGTGTCCTAATGACACTTTTGATGATCTCGTGGCTCAAGACTCAATAGTGCGTTTTGATTTGCTGAGTGGAGGTTGGAGAGGATTGCCACCTTTTTAGTATCAATTTATTCGGAATGAATCGTGACATTAAAACAAATATCTTTTGAGAGAAATTTGAGTTAGCTGGGAGGGGTTGTGCATTGCATCACTGGGTCCATGATGTGTTATCATCTTTAAGACGTGTTTCACCCGGTTTCTACCTAATTTCTAAGGAGGGCCTCTGTGGGTTTGTTATAAACCAATAACCGGTGGTCTAGGGTGGTGGTAGTAGATGAATGCCATGGTTAGAGAGAGAGAGAGAGAGAGTGGTGGAAGTAGGCGTTCAAGAGAAAGAAGACAAGTTTATTAAATGAAAAATAGAAAACACACAAACAACAATCCCTCCTTGGAAGCCTTGGAGGGGTATTTAGAGTCACACACAACCAAAACTATACATAGTTTCCTAATCTAGTCTTTGCGTGTGTGACTATGATAACTTATGGGAATTCTTAAATGTCGTCACATAAAGTGGATTTCCAACAATCTTCCCCCATGGTACGACGTGTAGATTTTCTTACAATATTTTTCTTAACAAGTACATAATGAATAAGAAAAAAAGATTTCATGAAGCGTCCAATGCTGATGATGTATTCTGAGGCCTTTGACTTCATGTTTTCACTCCTAAACAACTCATCTTTGTAGTAACTTGTTGGAAATACGTTTTTACTTATTTAGGAAGGATCGGTCACTCCAATAAGATGTATCTAGTATGGGCTCGTGATGTAGTATGTAAACATATAACACATGAAGCCCACATGTAGGGTGGGCTATATATACCCCCTCCTAGCATGTTAGAAGGGGTTTGTTCTCACTTTTACACACTTCTAATCCAATCTTTCATTATTCTCTCCAACATCTCTCTACTTTCTCTCACTAGTTCTTCATCTATCTCTTTGTCTAGTAATCATCTCTATAGTTAGATAATCTAAGAATTATGATAAACTAACATTTGGTATCAAGAGCCATGGGATGATTGCTTTGTTTTTGTGTTTGTGTTCTTGATTTTAATGATTTTTTGATCTAAAAAACCCACGTCCAAATTTTTCTTTTGTGTTTTTTGTGGTTTGATCTTTACCTATATCATCTACATAGTCGTGTTAGTGATTTGGTATATTTGTTTTGGTCAAAACACAAAATTTTTTGGGTGTTTGGATCATTTTTTGGCTTAAAATCTCGAATTGGGTGAGTTTTATCCGAGAAAAGTGCAAGTTGGAATACTGTTTGTACTATTGCGACACTTTAGCTTGAAAATCCATCGCAATGTACTAGGGTTTCTGGATTGCGACAAGTATTGTGATACATATTGCGACAGACCTTATTACGACGGATATTGCGACACATGGGATATATGGGCATTGCGACATGTTGACATTGATAGGTTGTCATTGCGATAGGTTGTCTTTGCGATTGGTTGTTATTGCGACATGGTGACATTGCGAAACATGTGTTATACTAACTTTGCGACATGTCTACTCTTTTGACATTGCGACACTTATCCAACTTTTCGAAATGTATCATATGATTGCATTGCGAAATATGGACTCATAGACATTGCTAAATCTTCACAACTATTCTGAGTTTTTCAAAAGCGTGATTTAGTTTATCGAGAACATATTTAGGGGATTTAATCCATTTTTCTTCACTACTCAAGGGATTTTATCTGCAACAACAAACACAATTACTTTCTTTCATTGTTCGATCAACAAGTAATCCTTACCTTTATTTTCCATCAAATATCAAATAGAACTGTTGAAATCAACATCGCAAGAGGGAGAATTGCATCAAATGCAAGACAAAGCTAGAGAAAGTGGTATAACATTATTTCGACAACTTCAGTCTCATCTAGTAATCCTTTCATGGCTTCAATATCGTAACATATTCATCGACTCAATATTACGCAACTTGAACCAACTAGCTGAGCAACTTCACAAAGAAGACATTACTCACTCTGCATTAGAATTTGCATATAAAGCTCTCGTGACCCAACTTACGCACTTCTTCAAATTCAACATCGCCAAGTCTGACAATTCAGGGATATGCCAGTCATTTTTTCAATACTCACATACCGAGGTTCAAGATTTCAGTGGTACACTGTTGAAATTCATGACATTGGTCTCGTCTTTGATTTATGAAAGATCCCGAATTCAGCAAGCGTATGATAGTGGAGTGCAAGAATCTACGATGCAGATGCAAAAGGAGAATGGTCATACGGTTGACAACTTGGAGCCTAAAGATTGCAAGAGCATGGAATCGGGAGGAAAGCCTGATACAAGCAGCATGTCAGGGAGTGATATAGACATCTCTTATGATGACACCATACCTGTATTTGATGAAGAGCCTTCAAATACGGTACAAAGGAATGTGGTATATGATGTCTATGCTGATGAACTACCGCATGTTGAGCATTTTGAACCTAATTATGACAAACATGGGATGGAAAAGGGTGATAGTTTTACAACTTCAGATTCATCTGATGTGAGTCATAATGGGAGAGAGATTGTTTAGAATGCTACAGTACATCATGATAAATGGTTTATGACTGCTTCGTTAACTAATTCTGATTCCAAGGTTAAAGAGCTTGAAACGATCATAGCTCAACAATCTAAACATTCTTGAGGATGCCCAATTTGAATTTTTAAAGAAAACGGACAAATTTGAAACATATTTTGAAAAACTTGAAAAGTCAAACGTTATTCTTGAACGAAAATTGGATCAAAAAGTTCTAGATTCAAAAGCTGAAAAAGAAAATCTTTTGAAACAAATTAAGTTGCTAGAATCTAAGTTGGCATCCCAATATAAATTGCTCAAAGAGAATGAGACTTTAAAGTCTCAAATTCAGGAAAAGGTTTTTGCAATAGCTGCTCTAAAAAACGAGTCAAGGAAAACTAAAGGAACTAGCGTGGACACTAAGATTGAAAAACCATCATTTTTGGGAAACCGCCTCAAAATCAGTTTGTTAGACAACCGACTACATTTAGATCTGAGTGACCAAAATCCTTGAGACCGCGATTTGCCTCCCAAGTTGATATGGGTCATCTTTCTAGACCAGTCACTCCACCAACTAGGGCCAATGTGACTAAAACAGCTTTTGCAAGACTTAATCACATGATTGCATCTAGTCTCCCTAGAAATAGTCCAAAGAACACGTCTCGAACTAGTTCAAATGACGTTCACCATAAATTTGGTCTAAGGGAAGCTAATCAAAAGACACAAATAAGAGATAGAAAATTCAAACCTAGTCAGATGCCTTCTAGATTACCCAACACTGCTAACCGTAGCATGTCATATCATAGGAGCATCAATCAATCACCTAGGAATTCTAGATCTTATTTGTACTTGAAACATTCTACTTGTGAATCATGTAGGAAATCTTTCTTTATGGCAAATCATGACTCTTATGTCAAGAAATTCCTTAATGAGGTGAACTCCCGGGCTAAGTTAAATCCTAGTGGGTAGCTAAAATCAAACCCATTGGTAAAGTTTGGCGCCCCACTGGTAGACTTTCACTCTTGTAGGAAACGAGTGCCCTTTAACTAGGATAGCCTCCTTTGTTACTAAGACCAATAGGGAGGAAATTTAAAAGGATGATCAATCACTTAATTCTTGTGATCCATCTCCTCAGGTTGCCTCTGGCACAAGAAAAGACAACTGTGAACCCCCACATAGTTCTAAAATAGATATCGCTAACCCATATGAAAGCATACAAACTCCAAATGACAATGCAAGTACTAAACTCAAGGATACAAAAAAACAAACCGGTCCAATCGTTGTATACCATTCAACCAAGGACACTCTCAGAGTTTGGTTACTGGAGAAGATGATATCTAAGAAACAAGTGTCTCAGGGGACTCGCAGTTAAGCTTAAAACGATGGCTCATCGTTAAATATCAGATAATAACCCGGTCTTCAAATAAAGGAAAGTTTATCGCCGATGATAAACTTATCCTCGCAACGAGAAATTAATTTTTCTCGGGCATGAGCTTATATTAAAAACATTCGAAGTTTTTAAGCTCATGCACAACAGTTTGCAGTCACATGACAGATTGTAACCCGAGCTTCAAAGAAAGGAAAGTTTTTCGCCGATGATAAACTTATCCTCATTAACGAGAAATTAAATTTTCTTGGACACGAGCTTACATTAAAACTATTCAAAATTTTTAAGCTCGTATAAATGACGTATAATCAGATTTCAGATTATGCCCCGGACTTCAAAAAAGGGAAGTTTATCGCTGATGATAACTTATCCTTACAACGAGAAATTAATTTTTTCTCAGCCATGAGTTAATATTAAAAACATTCGAAGTTTTTAAGCTCATGCACAATGACTTACAGTTAAATATCAGACTATAACTCGGACTTCAATTTTAGGAAAGCTTATCCTTAATGATAACTTATCCTCGTAACGGTAAATTATTTTTTCTCAGTCATGAGCTTGTATTAAAACGTTCCAAGTTCTAAGCTCAGAAAGGAAAGTATATCTTTTAAATAAGAGAATGATATGAGTGTAATTACTCATATCATTTATATCATAAAACGGACTAAAAATGCATAGGATGTATGAATATAGTATTGTATATTCTTGTTTTGTTCGTTTCATGTGTGTAGGTACCAAAGTCACAAAACCGGCAAAACCGACAAAAAGATTGAGGAGTTTATCAAAAAAGACGGGATCATTTTAATCACGGATAAATAAAGTATAATTGGGCCTTGGTGGGTCCCACTTGTGCTTATTGGGCTTGGGAGCCCATGAAATTTATAAGTTATCCAAATTGAGCCCAAGTAAACTTTGGGTCAAAGCCCATTTACAAAATATAAAGACGGTGAAGGTTTTGGTTAAAGTCCATCAAAGGCCCAACACCAAAACAAATTAAAAGACGTATGAAGTTATAACTTGCTATTATCAAGTCATGGTCAAAGGCACATAACAACAAAGTATGAGACGGTGGAGTTTTATAGTTGGGTCCATCAAGCCCAAAAAAGAGAGACGGTGGAAAAGTTGTATATAACTTTTGTGGTCAAAAGTTTCGGTAAAAGAAGAAATAAATAAAGAAAAATAAAGAAACGAGAGGAAAAGAAAAAGAGGGATAAACAAGTAGCAGCTCAAGAACCCTATATTTTAGGGGTTTCCAATTAATTGCAATTGAGCTACACGCGCCACTGATACAGAGTAATAAGGAGGAGATGGTGCGTGATACCCACAAATATGCCAAGTACCAAGCTCCACGTGGAGTTTGGATTCGTCACCAAATGGTTTTGATTGGTTGAAATCTCTGTCATATAATCAAGAGCCAATAATCTATTGCCACCTCATCAACAAAGAAGCACAAAACTTGCCACTCTGGCAATCCGTGTGCACAAGGGCTAATATTTACCTTTGGATCATAATAAGGAAGAAAGAGAAGACAAAGATGCTGAATCAAGGTTCATAATCGATTCATCAACCTCACCCCAACCCCTCAGGTTTAGCTATAAATACCCCTTTATTTTCCATATAATCGCATCCCTTTTCTTACTTTAATGTTATAATGTTAGATTTTATTTAGAAATTTTAATTTCTTTTATAAATGCTGTAATGTTTATTTGAATCAATAAAAATTTAAATTTCGGTTTTATTAATTCTTGAATCTCACGTTTTATATTTTGTTTAAAGTACTTGCAATCTAAATATTAGGCTGATATTATATGTTGATTGTTCATATAAACTCGAACCAATAGTTTATTTGAATGATCAGTGAGAATAAGGGAATATGTTTATCCACTGATAAACATTAAAAAAATGATGCTTGTGGTTCGAGATTCATGGTTCGTGATGTTAAATGGTGTTATTGATGGAGGTTCGATCATATGTTGTCGGTTCTAAACCAGCTCAGCGCTGTGTTTCTTCATCAACGAATATCTTCATTAAATGGTTAAGCACGTTTATATTATTCTGTTTAGTTAGTTATTTAATCGAGTTTAAGTTCCTTTTTTAGTTCTAATTCATAATTTGATTTGAGGTTGTTTAGATGATGTTGAAACTGGATTGAGTTTGTTGCGTTTAAGTTAGTTAGACTCAAATGGCTTGATTCCACTACATATAGTTAGCTAGTTGTTGCTGTGATTTATTGATGTTCGAATATGCTTGCATCAATAAGTTGGAATCCGTTAAATGAGTATGGTTGTTAGATTTTGCTAACTTGCCTAGTGTAATTCAAGTTTTTAAGTTAATATAGGCTGCGGATAATGTTTGATCATAGTCTGTTGTGATGTTTGGATGGTGAATATGTATTATTTAAATGTGAGTTTTACTTTTACTGTTGAACTCTATTAATGAGTATGGTCATGCTTAGTAAGGTTTAATTTGTTAATTTTGAGTCTGACATTTAGTGCTTATTCTGTATGATGTATTCTACGCTAGATAAGTTAGTTTGGATCTGCTTATTAGCTTAATAATTTTCCCCTCAAATGGTTTGCTGCTAATCGGTCTTGTCTCCACTGTTTTGTTTATTGCTTTATTGCTGAGTTTTAGTTATGTGTTCCACTGATTTTGTTGTCTGCTGATATTTTGGCCAGCATCCTTGAATTGGGGGGTGTTTGTGGCTGTGAATTTGTATTCCAAATATAAATAGAAAAAATTTGTCTTCCGTAGGTCTCGAACTCGAGACCAGCACCTCTTAGACCAAACATGATTACCAACTGAGCTATTAGCTTACTTTGTTTCATTACATCTTCACGAATTTAATATACAATTTGACTTTGAATTTGCATTTAACTAATAGTCGTTTTTTATTTACATTTGAATTTCGTCTTATAACTTTTTATTATTAGTAAAAATAGAATAACAAGTTTTAAATAAAAAAATAGATAGTTTCTTTTATTAAAATATTGTTTTAATAAATTAGTTACTACCCATTAGTTTTAAATATAAAGATATATGTAGTAAAAATAATATAGTTTAAATTCGTCTTGTGATTTTATTTGGGGAACGGTTCATGCACTTTTATTTAAAAAACGTAGGAATTTAGAAAAAAACCAGAACAAATTCAAATCGATTGTCCAAATTAATACGAAAGTTTCAAATTCACAATTTTTTCGTGTACAACGAACCGGGATCACTCTCATGTTTAATTAATCCGTCTTTAGCGAATTTTAGACTTGTACTTTTTCTTAAAGGTAATTTTCTTAATTTGCTATATAACGTATTACAATAAAATAAACCGACACTTTTCTCACACACCAAAAACTTTGGCGCCGCTGCCGGGGAGATTGTGTACGATTCTTTCTTGGCGATTTGTTGATCGTTGATTTGAAGACCCTTTCCATCCTTGGATAGTTTTGTTATTTTTCTATATAATATAAATATCTTTTTTCATGTTTTTGTTGCCAATATATTGTATTATGTAGAATAATAAACTCACCTACCTTCAAAAGCGTAAAAACGCAAACCTTAGTTGGGATTTCATCACCTAGCTATTTTATTCGGATCCAAAACAAAAAATAAAGACAAAATATATAAA
This sequence comes from Glebionis coronaria, assembly GCA_025667525.1. NCBI lineage: Eukaryota > Viridiplantae > Streptophyta > Magnoliopsida > Asterales > Asteraceae > Glebionis > Glebionis coronaria. The sequence goes on along the minus strand of JANFOE010000969.1, from coordinate 254,537 downwards.
TACTAATAAAAAGTTTGAACTCAATTTATACAAATTATAGGGTAGGTATAAGGCGACGAGCTATAAAAGGCCCTCTAAGGAAAAAGGTTTTTAAGTTCTTTGTGCCACCTCGTTTCCCCGCTTGCTTGTGCGTATATTAAGAGGGATGACTGATTATTAGTTTCCCAACTCAAGTAGTATTAAACCTTCTTTTTGTCGTTGTTTACTTATTGAACCTCGAGACGTTTAGGTTTTCACCTACGTTTCAAAGTCGAACGAGGGTAGTTTACTTCCATATTAATTATCCTTACTCCTTGTTTTTATTAATCTTTGATTGATTTGAAAAACAAAAAATACCAAAAGTAATCTTCTTCTAATCTATTTTCTTTTCTTCAACCCTCTAAATTCTCGTCATTTTGGTTTATGCAATTACATTCTAATCGAATTTTGATTAATCACGATAGACTTGAAAACATTCCTCGTAGAAATAGAAATCGTCAACAACGAGTAGTGGAACCTATTGTTGTTGAGATGGTCGATAACCGAACAATGGAGGAATTGCTCTGTGCACCAACCGAAGACTACAGGGAAGCAATCGTTGTGCCGGCTATTTTGGCGGATAATTATGAGATTAAGACGGGTCTTTTATCACTCATTCGTGCCGACCAATTTCGAGGCAATGAGATGGATAACCCACATTCTCACATTCAGAATTTTCTTCGTATCACCTCGACTCTCAAGTTTAGAGATGTGCCGAATGACGCGATTAAGCTCATGCTTTTTTCGTACTCGCTCGAGGGAAACGCTAAGCGTTGGTATGAAAAGGAACCACCGGGTTCGATTTTGACATGGGACGATTTAGTGTCTAAGTTCATGAATTATTTTTTTCCACCATCTAAAACAACTCACTTTAAGAACGAGATAACTAGGTTTGAACAAAAAGTGCATGAGTCGTTTGGAGATGCTTGGGAAAGGTTTAAGGATTTGTTGAGACAATGTCCACACCACGGTTTCACGAAGTTATACCAAATAAATACTTTTTATAATGGACTTAATATGGTTGAGCAAGATTCTTTAAATGCCGCCGCGGGTGGTAATCTTTTAAGAAAAACTCCGAGAGATGCGTGGGGTATCATTGGGAATAAGTCTAGAGTTCAGTACTCACGGAACACACCGGTTGAGAATTTTTGTGTATTGTGTGGTGGAGCACATCCATATTATGCTTGTTCAACAACGGGGTTTGATCAAGCTAGTGCTTTTGTAGCGACACGAACTTATGGCTCTAACTGTCAAGCTCCTCGTCAAAACCATGTGGCTCCACCGGGTTTTCCACCGGTTCAAAATAGATATAACAATGGGAATAATTTTAACCGTGGTAACCAAGGGAATTTTAATCAAGGAAATGGATTTCATGGCAATCAAAACAATCAAGGTTTTCAAAACAATAACCAAAATGATTTGTCAAGCTATATCAAAACAAACGAGGCAAATTTGAAAGATTTTAAAAATAATCTTTAAGGACAAATGAACACTTTGAAACTCGATTTTCAAAATACGATTAAGGGGAAAAATAACAAGATTGAGCTTAATCAAACTCGTTTAGAGAAAAACCAAAACCGTATTGAGGGAAATCAAGCTAAGTTTGAGAACAAAATACTTTAGATGTTTGAAGCAATAATGAACAAACCTTCTTCTTCTTCGGGTGGCTTACCTAGCAACACCATTCTAAACCTGAAGGGTGAAATGAAAGCTATTACCACATGTAGTGGGAAGGCTTTAGATAGGCCTTTGCTTCCACATGTTAGTACCTCTCCGGTGAGGGAAGTGGAGCAAGAACCCGAGGTGGTTAAAGAAAAGGAAATTCCTATTCCACCAAAGGTAGACCAATTGCCTATTCTGGAACCCGAGCTTCCGAAGACTAAACCCACACTACCCTACCCTTTGATACTTAACCAAGAGAAGCTCAGCGAAAGATCCAATGCTAAAATGTCTACATTTCTTAAAATGTTTAAGCAACTTTATTTTAATGTTAGTTTCGCGGATGCATTGCTTTACCTGCCTAAGTTTGCTTCAACGATTAAGAAGTTGATGAACGATAAAGGGAAATTGGTAGAGGTGTATACATCTTTAGATGCTAATTATTCTACGGTGCTTACACAAAAGCTTCGCGAAAAGCTTGGAGACCCGGGCAAGTTTCTTATACCATGTGATTTCCCTAATATGGAAGAATGCTTAGCATTAGCCGATCTTGGCGCTAGCATTAATTTGATGCCTCTTTCCGTGTGGAAAAGGTTGTCACTTCCCGAGCTTACACCTACTAAGATGACTCTTGAGCTATCGGACCGATCAGTTTCAATTCCAAAAGGAATAGCCGAGGATGTGTTTGTCAAAGTAGGGAAACTCGTCTTTCCAATGGATTTTGTGGTTGTCGATTATCCGGAAGATTCTCGAATACCTCTTATTTTGGGAAGACCGTTTTTATACACGGCTAGTGCTTTAGTTGATATGAAAGCGGGGAAATTGACTTTACGTGTTGATGATGAATATATCACGTTTGATAGTGGTCATATCTCGAGATATTCTTCCAAGCACTACGAGGAATCAATCAATCAAATCGATGTGATTGATGTTGCTAGTGAATACGTTTCGCAAGATATGCTTAGTTTTTCGGATATTTCCAAAAGTGGCATTTCCACTTCATTGAATCCGATTATCTCTTTAGCTACACCTCCACTCACTCCATTTGAGGGAGGGGAATTCGTTTAGAAGAGCTCGAGGATAATGTTTGTTCAAAGATCGATAAGGAAATTGATGCTAGTGAGTTTGATAATGAAAATTACGATTCGGAGGAAGATATTGCTTTAAATGAAAAATTGTTTAATATGGACCCATTTTCACTCCCTCCGATGGACTTAAAAGTTCTAAACGAAAATGAAACAAAAGTGAAAACTTCTCTTGAAGAAGCACCCGAACTAGAACTTAAGGACCTTCCCACTTATTTGGAGTATGCTTTTCTTGAGGGAACGGATAAATTACCGGTGATTATTGCAAAAGGATTGAAAGATAATGAAAAGGAGGAACTTAATAAGGTGCTTAAGAAACATAAACGGGCCATTGCATGGAAAATCTCCGACATCAGGGTATTGACCCAAAATTTTGTACTCATAAAATTTTGATAGAGGAAGATTACAAACCCGCTATCCATAATAAAAGAATGGTCAATCCAAAGATTCATGAGGTGATAAAAAAGAAAGTTATGAAACTTCTAGACGCCGAATGATCTACCCTATCTCTGATAGCCCATGGGTTAGCCCTGTGCATTGTGTTCTAAAGAAAGGAGGAATGACGGTAGTGACTAATGAGGATAATGAATTGATTCCTACTAGACTCGTGACCGGATGACGTGTTTGTATTGACTATAGAAAGCTTAATGATGCCAATAGGAAGGATCATTTTCCATTACCTTTTATGGATCAAATGTTAGAGAGACTAGCGGGAAATGAATTCTATTGTTTCTTAGATGGATTTTCCGGCTATTTCCAAATTCCTATAGACCCTCGTGATCAAGAAAAGACAACATTCACTTGTCCTTATGGAACATTTGCTTATCGTAGAATGCCTTTTGGGTTATGCAATGCTCCGGGGACGTTCCAAAGGTGTATGATGGCCATTTTTCATGATATGATTGAGAAAACTATAGAAGTCTTCATGGATGACTTCTCGGTTTTTGGGGAGTCTTTTACTTCATGTCTCTCTAACTTGGAACGAATGTTACCATGTTGTGAGGAAATAAATCTAGTGCTTAACTATGAAAAATGCCATTTCATGTGCAAAGAAGGCATTGTTTTAGGATATAAGATCTCTAAGGCCGGTATTGAGGTAGATAGGGCCAAAATCGACGTGATTTCCAAATTACCTCCACCCACCACCGTTAAGGAGTTAGGAGTTTTCTCAGCCATGCCGGCTTCTATAGACGTTTTATCCAAGACTTCTCTAAGATAGCTCAGCCTATGACCCATCTTTTGGAAAAAGAGACTCCATTTTTCTTTTCGGATGAGTGCATCAAAGCCTTTGAGATGCTTAAAAATAAATTAACCGAATCACCAATTTTAGTTTCACCGGATTGGGATCTACCTTTTGAAATAATGTGTGATACTAGTGATTACCCGGTAGGTGCAGTTTTGGGGCAACGTAATACCAAACATTTCTTGCCTATACACTATGCAAGTAAGACTATGACGGATGCTCAAACTAAGTATACTACAACAGAAAAGGAGTTACTTGCCGTTGTTTATGCTTTCGAAAAGTTTAGACCATACCTCGTCTTGTCTAAAACCATAGTGTATACGGACCACTAGACAATCAAATATCTTCTTAATAAACAAGATTCAAAGCCGAGGTTTTTCCGGTGGATTCTCCTCCTTCAAGAATTTAATGTCAAAATTCTAGACAAAAAAAGGAGCCGAGAATCTCGCGGCACATCATCTATCTAGACTTAAGAATCCTCATCAAAGCGATCGAGAGAACAAGGAAATTAATGAAACATTTCTTCTCGAGACGCTTGGTATGATTGCTTTTCGTGGTGATGATAGTACCCCCATGGTTTGCAGACATCACAAATTACCATGCGGGGAAGTTCGTTATTAAGGGTATGTCGTCCCAAAAAACGGAAATTTTTCAAGGACATATCTTACTATTTTTGGGACGACCCCTATTTGTTTCGAGTGTTCGCGGATCAAGTGATTCGTAGGTGTGTGTTTGGCAAAGAAGCTAAAGATATTCTTAAAGCTTGTCATGAAGGACCCACCGGGGGACATCATGGTGCCAAATACACCGCAAAAAAAGTCTTTGATTCTGGTTTCTTTTGGCCTTCCATATATCGAGATACCCAAGACTTGATCAAGACTTGTGATGCTTGTCAACGTCAAGGAAAGAATTCACAAAGGGATGAAATGCCTCAAAACATAATACAAGTTTGTGAAATCTTTGACGTATGGGGAATCGATTTTATGGGGTCATTTACATCATCAAAAGGAAATAAGTATATTCTCGTAGCCGTGGACTTTTTGTAAAAATGGGTTCAAGCTAAGGCTTTGCCTACTAATGATTCTCGAGTAGTGGTGAAATTTTTGAAACAAGTATTTGCTAGGTTTGGAACTCCGCGGGCTATAATAAGTGATCGAGGGACCCATTTTTGTAATGAACAATTTGAGAAAGTTCTAAAGAAATATTGTGTCACTCGTCGAATTTTGACGACTTATCACTCTTAAACGAGTGGTCAAGTGGAGGTTTCAAACCGAGATATTAAGCGAATTTTGGAGCTTTCTATTGGAGAAAATCGCACTTCATGGTCGGATAAATTAGACGATGCATTGTGGGCTTTCCGTACGGCCTATAAGATGCCCATTGGTTGTACACCATTTAGCTTGGTCTACGGAAAGGCATGCCACTTGCCAATTGAACTCGAACATAAGGCGTATTGGGCTCTAAAACATTGTAACTTAGATTTCAGGACCGCGGGTGATCATCACAAGGTTCAATTGAATGAACTAAGTGAATTAAGGGATCAAGCTTATGAGAACTCTTTGATCTATAAAGAGAAGACTAAGAGGAGTCATGACTCTATGATCAAAAACCGCATTTTCAACGTTGGCGATCAATTCCCCTTATTAAACTCTAGACTTCATTTTCTCAGGCAAGCTTAAGTCCCATTGGTCCGGACCATTCACCATCTCACAAGTGTTCCCTTATGGCACCGTTGAGCTAGCTCAAAAAGTCGGGCCTAACTTTAAGGTGAATGGTCATCGAGTGAAGCAATATTTTGGAGGGGACATACCTACGGAGGTTGTTCCGGATCTCCAAACTTACCCTAAGGACCAATGAATGCGGGGATCGAGTCAAGCTCATGACTCGGTTAACGAAAACGAGGTGCCTTGTGGGGGAGTCCCATACATTCTATCTTCTTTCTATTTTCTAACACTAATATTCTTTCAAGCTCGTGCTCGTGTTTTTGTTGTGATGTGAATCTTAGGTATGACCCTAATCATTAAAGACTCTCGTGTTTGGTTTTTGCCCGGTCTACTCGAGCTTCCATACTTTGATTGTCAAAAGGGGCACTCACTATTCTTTGATTTTTATCGACTAACGTCTTATCTAAAATCATAATTAATAAACGGCTTATAGATTTGCGTACTCTTACCATGTTAGGACTTTTGCATTCGACTCTTCGTGTTCTAGCAAGAGGTGTTACTCTTGAGCTGGGAAACATTGAGGACAATGTTTGGTTTTGGCATGGGGGAGTCAATCGATATAATTGCTTGCACTTTCTTTTGTCATGTTCAAACGTAATCGTTTTTCTCATTTTTTAATAAAATTTTAAATTTTTAGTGCAATTTTGTGTTTAATAATAAAGAAAATAAGTGTTTTTGACACAAATGTATGCTTTCTGTTGGTTAAAATAAGATTTGTTTTTGACTCGATTGGTTTTTACCATAGCTAATTCCTTAACATGCTTAAATCAAGTTTTGCTAGACATTTATATAGGGAACTTTAAAACGTGGAAGTCTTAACTCATACGGGTATTAAGAACAAGAACTTTTCGCAAGATCCTATAATTGATCCTAGAAAGTCATTTATCAGGGGAACTTTAAAACACAAATTATAAACTTGAAAAAGTCCAAGAAGATGCAAGATCCAATATATGACTTGAAAACCCAAAACTTTGATTTAATAGGCTAAGTATCCATTAGTCTCGCATCTTTGAGAATTTACAATATAGAGAACAAGAGATGATAGAGTTGATCATAAGTTTTGAGGCTAAGTCTTCCTTTTATAAGTTTTTTGTGTGGCTCTTTCTCCTCGTATTTATTTTTCACGCTTGAATATTTAATTGTTTAATAAATGAAGTTTTTACGGTTTGGGCTTAATATCTTAGCTCTTAACTCCTTCTTTTTCTTCCCTTGTAATTAAAGTAAGAACACATTAAGGGTGTCAGCGTCATGGACTTTTTGATCATGGGATTATGGAATTTGGTTTACTATATATATATATATATATATATATATATATATATATATATATATATATATATATATATATATATATATATATATATATATATATATATATATATATATATATATATATATATATATATATATATATATATATATATATATATATATATATATATATATATATATATATATATATATCATAAATAAAGAAGAATAAATAGAAACATGTTCTCTATGAGCCTTCGGGTGGGAGTCATGTAGCACTAGCCTTGTCATTAGAGCCTTAGGATGTATGGCATGGTGAATTGTTTATAAAAATTGCTTCATCATTATGAGCCTTAGGGTGGATGGTGAATGTCAATTCCCTTGTTTATGTCCAAGGAGCCTTAAGGTATGGATCATATATAAGGAGCACTTTTACATTTTAAAGAGACTCAAGGTATATGATGTAAACGTTGCTAACTCCATAAATAAAGTCAATTCGACTTTGTAAGAATAATTGTTGCTTTAAGTAGTCCTATTAGCCAAATTTCGGATCCGGAAATTCATTCCTAAAATTATGTTAAGTTATCCTTGATGTGGCCTTTCTTTAGTGAAAACGGTTTTTTAGGATGAGGTTAGGTTTTGAGTGTTGGGTTTACACCGTTTTTGCCTTCATTTTTGGATTAATAATTATTAAATAAGTCAAATGAGCCTTTGGGTGAATAACAATCTTTAAAATCTAGAGATACAACTAGGAATAAAGTAGATTGATTTTAACAGAAATTACTTGTATGAGTGGTCTTAACATTGGAACTTATGATTGACAATGATCTTGTTTTTTTTTAAAACTTGGCATGGAAAGAGTGAAAAGTCAGGGACGATGAATCTATTTGAGTTTTATAATCCTAAAAGTTATATTTCAATAATGAAAGCAATACATCATGTCTTTACAAAATAAAGTGTCGAAAGTTGAATAAAAGTGTAGTTATTGTTTTATTTTATCATTGCGTGAGGATACGGCAATTGTTTAGCAAGGGGGATTTGATATGAGTGTAATTACTCATATCAATTATATCATAAAACGGACTAAAAATGCATAACTTGTATGAATATTGTATTGTATATGCTTGTTTTGTTCGTTTCATGTGTGTAGGTACCAAAGTCACAAAACCGGAAAAACTGACACGAGATTGAGGAGTTTATCAAAATCCAAAAGACGGGATCATTTTTATCACGGATAAATAAAGTATAATTGGGCCTTGGTAGGTCCCACTTGTGCTTATTGGGCTTGGGAGCCCATGAAAATTAGAATTTATCCAAATTGAGCCCAAGTCAACTTTGGGTCAAAGCCCATTTATAAAATATGAAGACGATGAAGGTTTTGGTTAAAGTCCATCAAAGGCCCAACACCAAAATAAATTAAGAGACGTATGAAGTTATAAATTGCTATTATCATGTCATGGTCAAAGGCCCATAATAACAAAGCATGATATGGTGGAGTTTTATATTTGGGTCCATTAAGCCCAAAAAATAGAGACCGTGGAAAAGTTGTATATAACTTTTATGGTCAAAAGTTTCGGTCAAAGAAGAAATAAACAAAGAAATATAAAGAAACAAGAGGAAAGTAAAAAGAGGGATAAACAAGAAGCAGCTCAAGAACCCTAGTTTTTAGGGGTTTCCAATTAATTGACAATTGACCTACACGCGCCACTGATTCAAAGTAATAAGGAGGAGATGGTGCGTGATACCCACGAATATGCCAAGTACCAAGATCCACGTGGAGTTTGGATTCGTCACCAAATGGTTTTGATTGGTTTATATCTCTGCCATACCATCAAGAGCCAATAATCTATTGCCACCTCATCAACAAAGAAGCACAAAACTTGCCACTCTGGCAATCCGTGTGCACAAGGGCTAATATCCACCTTTGGATCATAACAAGGAAGAAAGAGAAGACAAAGATGCTGAACCAAGGGTCACAATTGATTCATCAACCTCACTCCACCCCCTGGTTTAGCTATAAATGCCCTTTTATTTTCCATGTAATCGCATCCCTTTTCTTACTTTAATTGTATAATGTTAGATTTTATTTAGCAATTTTAATTTCTTTTATAAATGTTGTAATGTTTATTTCAATCAATAAAAATTCGAATTTCAGTTTTATTAATTCTTGAATCTCATGTTTTATATTTTTTTTAACGTACTTGCAATCTAAATATTAGGCTGATATTATATGTTGATTTCTCATATTAACTCGAATCAATAGTTTATTTGAATGATCAGTGAGAATAAGAGAATATGTTTATCCACTGATAAACATTAAAAAAATGATGCTTATGGTTCGAGATTCATGGTTCGTGATGTTAAATGGTGTTATTGATGGAGGTTCGATCGTATGGTGTCGGTTCTAAACCAGCTCAGCGTTGCGTTTCTTCATCAACGAATATCTTCATTAAATGGTTAAGCATGTTTATATTATTCTATTTAGTTAGTTACTGAATCGAGTTTAAGTTCCTGTTTTAGTTGTATATCTGCTAGATTTATTGCGTAAGATTATTTTGGTGAATTTGGATTTGATGTTTTTCGTTTAGATGTTTTCAAGCTTTAATGTTGTGAAACTGTTTAGATTAAGATTGCTGATTTGAATCTGATATACTTGAATTTTCTAATTCATAATTTGTTGTGATTTTGTTTAGATGATGTTGAAACTGGATTGAGTTTGTTGCGTTTAAGTTAGTTAGACTCAAATGACTTGATTTCACTGCATATAGTTAGCTAGATGTTGCTATGATTCATTGATGTTCGAATCTGCTTGTTGATTGAATCTACTTGCATCAATAAGTTGGAATCCGTTAAATGAGTATGGTTGTTAGATTTTGCTAACTTGCCTAGTGTAATTCAAATTTTTAAATTAATATAGGTTGCGGATAATGTTTGATCATAGTCTGCTGTGATGTTTGGATGGTGAATATGTATTGTTTAGATGTGAGTTTTACTTTTACTGTTAAACTCTATTAATGAGTATGGTCATGCTTAGTAAGATTTCATCTGTTAATTTCGAGTCTGTCATTGAGTGGTTATTCTGTATGATGTATTATGGGCTAGATAAGTTAGTTTGGATCTGCTTATTAGCTTATTAATTTTCCCCTCAAATTGTTTGCTGCTAATCAGTCTTGTCTCCACTGTTTTTGTTTATTGCTGAGTTTTAGTTATTTGTTCTACTGATTTTGTTGTCTACTGATATTTTGGCCAGCATCCTTGAATTGGGGGTGTTTGTGGCTGTGAATTTATATTCCAAAAATAAATAGCAAAAATTTGTCTTCAGCAGGTCTCGAACTCGACACCTGCACCTCTTAGACCAAACGTGATTACCAACTGAGTTGTTAGCTCACTTTGTTTTATTACTTCTTCACGAATTTAATATACAATTTGACTTTGAATTTGCATTTAACTAATAGACGTTTTTTTATTTACATTTGAATTTCGTCTTATAACATTTTATAATTAGTAAAAATAGAATAACACGTTTTAAATAAAAAAATAGATAATTTCTTTTATTAAAATTTTGGTTTAATAAATTAGTTACAACTCATTAGTTTTAAATATAAAGATATATGTAGTAAAAATAATATAGTTTAAATTTCGTCTTGTGATTTTATTTGGGGAACGGTTCATGCACTTTTATTTTAAAAAAACGTAGTTATTTAGATAAAAAAACAGAACAAATTCAAATCAATTGTCCAAATTATAATGAAATTTTAAAATTCACAATTTCGTCGTGTACAACGAACCGGAATCACTCTCGTGTTTAATTAATCCGTCTTTAACGAATTTTAGACTATTACTTTTTCCTGTAAGTAATTTTCTTAATTTTCTCTATAACGTATTACATTAAAATACACCGACACTTTTCCCACACACCAAAAATTTTGGTGTGTGGGAAAAGTATCGGTGTATTTTAATGTAATACGTTATAGAGCAAATTAAGAAAATTACCTTTAGGAAAAAGTAATAGTCCAAAATTCGGTAAAGACAGATTAATTAAACACGAGAGTGATCCCGGTTCGTTGTACACGAAGAAATTATGAATTTGAAACTTTCATTTTAATTTTAACAATCGATTTGAATTTGTTCTGTTTTTTATCTAAATTCCTACTTTTTTAAAATAAAAGTGCATGAACCGTTCTCCAAAAAAAATCACAAGACGAAATTTAAACTATATTATTTTTACTACATATATCTTTATATTTAAAACTAATGAGTTGTAACTAATTTATTAAAACAATATTTTAATAAAAGAAATTATCTACTTTTTTATTTAAAACTTGTTATTCTATTTTTACTAATAATAAAAAGTTATAAGACGAAATTCAAATGTAAATAAAAAACGTCTATTAGTTAAATGTAAATTTAAAGTCAAATTGTATATTAAATTCGTGAAGAAGTAATAAAACAAAGTGAGCTAACAGCTCAGTTGGTAATCACGTCTGGTCTAAGTGGTGCAGGTCTCAATTTTGAGACCTGCTGAAGACAAATTTTTCCTATTTATTTTTGGAATACAAATTCACAAACACCCCCACTTCAAGGATGCTGGCCAAAATATCAGCAGATAACAAAATCAAATGAACAAATAACTAAAACACAGCATTAAACAAAACAGTGGAGACAAGACTGATTAGCAGCAAACAATTTTAGGGGAAAATTATTAAGCTAATAAGCATATCCAAACTAACTTATCTAGCCCAGAATACATCATACAGAATAACCACTGAATGCCAGACTCGAAATTTACTGCTTAAACCTTACTAAGCATGACCATACTCATTAATAGAGTTCAACAGTAAAAGAAAAACTCACAACTAAACAATACATATTCACCATCCAAACATCACAACAGACTATGATCAAACATTATCCGCAGCCTATATTAACTTAAAAACATGAATTACACTAGGCAAGTTAGCAAAATCTAACAACCAAACTCATTTAGCGGATTCCAACTTATTGATGCAAGCAGATTCGAACATCAATAAATCACAGCAACAACTAGCTAACTATATGTAGTGAAATCAAGTCATTTGAGTCTAACTAACTTAAACGCAACAAACTCAATCCAGCTTCAACATCATCTAAACAACATCAAATCAAATTATGATATAGAAAATTCAAGTATATCAGATTCAAATCAGCAATCTTAATCTAAACAGTTTCACAACATTAAAGCTTGAAAACATCTAAACGAAAAACAACAAATCCAAATTCACAATAATAATCATACGCAATAAATCCAGTAGATATACAACTAAAACAGGAACTTAAACTCGATTCAATAACTAACTAAACAGAATAATATAACTTGCTTAACCATTTAATGAATATATCCGTTGATGAAGACACGCAGCGCTGAGCTGGTTTAGAACCGATACCATACGATCGAACCTCCATCAATAACACCATTAAACATCACGAACCATGAATCTCGAACCATAAGCATCATTTTTTAATGTTTATCAGTGGATAAACATATTCCCTTATTCTCACTGATCATTCAAATAAACTATTCATTCGAGTTTATATGAACAATCAACATATAATATCAGCCTAATATTTAGATTGCAAGTACTTTAAACAAAATATAAAACGTGAGATTCAAGAATTAATAAAACTAAAATTCGAATTTTTATTGATTCAAATAAACATTATAGCATTTATAAAAGAAATTACAATCTCTAAATAAAATCTAACATTATAACATTAAAGTAAGAAAAGGGAGGTGATTACATGGAAAATAAAGGGGTATTTATAGCTAAACCAAGGGTTGGGGTGAGGTTGATGAATCGATTGTGACCCTTGATTCAACATATTTTTCTTCTCTTTCTTCCTTGTTATGATCCAAAGGTGGATATTAGCCCTTGTGCACACAGATTGCCAGAGTGGCAAGTTTTGTGCTTCTTTGTTGATGAGGTGGCAATAGATTATTGGCTCTTGATTGTATGGCAGAGATTTCAACCAATAAAAACCATTTGATGACGAATCCAAACTCCATGTGGAGCTTGGTACTTGGCATATTCGTGGGTATCACGCACCATCTCCTCCTTATTACTCTAAATCAGTGGCGCGTGTAGGTCAATTGCCAATTAATTGGAAACCCCTAAAAACTAGGGTTCTTGAGCTGCTACTTGTTTATCCCTCTTTTTCCTTTCCTCTCGTTTCTTTATTTTTCATTGTATATTTCTTCTTTGACCGAAACTTTTGACCACAAAAGTTATATACAACTTTTTCACCGTCTCTCTTTTTTGGGCTTGATGGACCCAACTATAAAACTCCACCGTCTCATACTTTGTTGTTATGGGCCTTTGACCATGACTTGATAATAGCAAGTTATAACTTCATACGTATCTTAAATTGTTTTGGTGTTGGGCCTTTGATGGACTTTAACCAAAACCTTCACCGTCTTCATATTTTGTAAATGGGCTTTGACCAAAAGTTGACTTCAGCTCAATTTGGATAACTTCTAAATTTCATGGGCTCCCAAGCCCAATAAGCACAAGTGGGACCCACCAAGGCCTAATTATACTTTATTTATCCGTGATTAAAATGATCTCGTATTTTGGCTTTTGATAAAATCCTCAATCTCGTGTCGGTTTTGCCGGCTTTGTGACTTTGGTACCTACACACATGAAACGAACAAAACAAGCATATACAATACAATATTCATACAAGTTATTCATTTTTAGTCCGTTTTATGATATAAATGATATGAGTAATTACACTCATATCAAACTCCTCCTTTCTAAGCAATTGCCGTGTCCTCACGCAATGATAAAATAAAACACTAACTACACTTTTATTCAACTTTCGACACTTTATTTTGCAAAGACATAATGTATTGCTTTCATTATTGAAAAATAACTTTCAGGATCATAAAACTCAAATAGATTCATCATCCCCGACTTTTCACTCTTTCCATGCCAAGTTAAAAAAACAAGATCATTGTCAATCATAAGTTCCAATGTTAAGACCACTCATACAAGTAATTTGTGTTAAACTCAATCTCCTTTATTCCTAGTTGTATCTCTATATTTTAAAGATTGTCATTCACCCAAAGGATCATTTGACTTATTTGATAATTATTAAACCAAAAGTAAAGGCAAAAACGGTGTATACCCAACACTCAAAACCTAACCTCATTCTCAAAAACCGTTGTTACTAAAGAAAGCCCACATCAAGGAAAACTTAACACGATTTTAGAAATGAATTCCCGGATCCGAAATTTGGCTAATAGGACTACTTAAAGCGACAATTATTCCTCCAAAGTCGAATTGACTTTATTTATGGAGTTAGCAATATATATATCATATACCTTGAGGCTCTTTAAGATGTAAAAGTGCTCCTTATCTATGATCTACACCCTAAGGCTCCTTGGACATAAACAAGGTAATTGACATTCACCATCCACCGTGAGGCTCATAATGATGAAGCAATTTTTATTAAACACTTCACCATGTCATACACCCTAAGGATCTAATGACAAGGCTAGTGCTACATGACTCCCACCCGAAGACTCATAGAGAACATGTTTTTATTTATTCTTCTTTATTTATGATATATATAGTAAGCAAAATTCTGCAATCCCATGATCAAAAAGTCCATGACGCTGACACCCTTAACGTGTTCTTACTTTAATTACAAGGGAAGAAAAAAAGGAGTTAAGAGCTAAGTTATTAAGCACAAACCGCTAAAAACTTCATTTATTAAACAACTAAATATTCAAGCGTGAAAAATAAATACGAGGAGAAAGAGCCACACAAAAAACTTATAGAAGGAAGACTTAGCCTTAAAACTTATGATAAACTCTATCATCTCTTGTTCTCCATATTGTAAAATCTCAAAAGATGTGAGACTAATGGATACTTAGCCTATTAAATCAAAGTTTTGGGTTTTCAAGTCATCTATAGGATCTTGCATCCTCTTGGACTTTTTCAAGTTTAGAATTTACGTTTTAAAGTTCCCTTGATAAATGAATTTCCAGGATCAATTATAGGAACTTACGAAAAGTTCTTGTTCTTAAACCCGTATGAGTTAAGACTTCCGCGTTTTAAAGTTCCCTATATAAAAGTCTAGCAAAACTTGATTTAAGGATGTTAAGGAATGAGCTAAGGTAAAAACCAATCGAGTCAAAAACTATTCTTATTTTCACCAACGAAAAGCCTACATGTGTGTCAAAGACATTTATTTTCTTTATTATTAAACACAAAATTGCACTAAAAATTTAAAATTTATTGAAAAATGAGAAAAACGATTACGTTTGAA
Organism: Glebionis coronaria; assembly: GCA_025667525.1. Classification (NCBI taxonomy): domain Eukaryota; kingdom Viridiplantae; phylum Streptophyta; class Magnoliopsida; order Asterales; family Asteraceae; genus Glebionis; species Glebionis coronaria. The sequence goes on along the minus strand of JANFOE010000969.1, from coordinate 239,247 downwards.
CACGACAAAAGCAATTGCAAGCGATTATATCGATTGACTCCCCCATGCTAAAACAAAAATTGTACTCAATGTTTCCCTTGCTAGAACACGAAGAGTCGAATGCAAAAGTCCTAACATGGTAAGAATACGCAAATCTATAAGCCGTCTCATATCGGAGAACTTTTCCTCATAACGGGAAATTAATCTTTCTCGGTCATGAGCTTTACGTTAAAACAATCAAAAGTTTTTCAAGCTCATGAAAATGACTTCTAAGTAAATGTCAGCTTAGGACTCAGTCTTTAGTTAGATGGAAAGTTTATCACCAATGATAAACTTACCCTCACAATGGGAAGCTTAAAACTTCTCGGACTTGAGCTCGTTTAGTAAGATATTCAAATTCTTAAGCTCAAGTAATCGGTTTTCAAAACGTTGAACACAATTTTTCAAGAATTTTTCAAAAGGTTGTTCTAAATTATTCAAAATTATGTGTTCAAAATGTTTTGATAAAAAGAGCATATCTTTTGGAATCGATAATATTTATGATCCTAGAAATGTCATTCATTAATGACACGGGATTGTAAATAAAGTTCGAACAGAAGATAAAATGATTTAAACATGGTCAAATGGCTTGCTATTATTTCAGATAGTAACCCGCTTTTTATATTCAAGTCAAGCATTTTACCGGAAAGCTTTGACTCAACAACGTGAATTAATTTTCTCGGGCATGGTTTATTTTTATAACCATGTAAGGGATTGTGTTTCCGAAAATAACACAATCTAACACGAATATATGTGCGCATCAGTACATTTATTTGTTAAAACAAGAGAAATTTTGTTTTTTATGAATTTATCATCTCCACAATCCGTAGTAATTTACAATTGATATTTACATACTCGACGATGCGACTACTCAAACGATGACTACAGCTCTTTAGATAGAACACGGGTCAACAATTTAGGGGGAGCAATTGTCAATCGTTCGGAATCTTCGATGCCGAAAGTGCCAAGTTCACAAGTTGGTGTCAAGACAATGATATGAGTAAAATCTTATATCAATAAGTCAACAAATCACCCTAAAACACATAGCAAATACCTAACTTTTATGCAATAAAGCAGTATTATGTGGTATGTTTTGTGTTTGTGCTTGTTTAGGTAACAAGGATACAAATTTGAAGCAAACAAGTGAAATCAAGCTTAAATATGAAGAAAAGACAAGAGAATGATCAATAATCACAAGCCATGTGAAGACAAAGGACCTATCTTGACAACATTCAAAAGATGAAGGACTAAAGTGCAATTTTAGAAAAGTCAAATCTGGTCAACATTCAAGTCAAAGAGTCAAAGGATGCTTTATGAACAAGTTTGAAGTTTAAAGGATTAAATATGCCAAAGAAATAAAGATTGGAGCTTAAATGAAGATTCTGCCAAGTCAAGGGGCTGAAATTGTCAATTTTCATATAAGTTTTGGCCTTGATCTGTGTGAAGATAGAATGAACCAATGAGAAGAGAGGATTTATGTGACAAGGATTGCCACATACCCCCACTTTCAGCCACCAGCATTTATGAACGAATCTCCAAACATTGAAACGCACTTTACTCATTTCAACCAATTATATCAAGCCATGCAATAATAACTTTATCCAAAATGGATAATGATCCGCAACTCATGCCTTCATCCAATAAAACAACAACACGTGTCATCTTCAAGTTCAAACAAACCCAAGAACAGGAATATGCTATAATTCATATCAAGCAAAGTTATAAACATGAAAAGTGCTTCATTTCAAGAGACGAATTCAGTCACCACGTCCAATTAAGCTGAAATTAATTCAATCAAAAACCCCCCAATGTGTTCTTGAGATGGATTTGGAAATTAAGAGATTGAAGACACATGGAGCTTAGGGATTGGTTACAACACGTCATCCTCCCCAACATACCTTCATCCTCACTCTATAAATAGGACATAGATAGCTCATTTGTGATAGTAGCTTGTAGGTGTGAAAAACACACAGTTAATTCTTTTCTCTCATTTCTAGTTCTTCAATTCAGTTAGTAACTACTCTTAGGTGTTTGACAACCACCTAAGAGTTAGTTAGTTAGTTAGTAACAACTTGTAACCGAATTTCCTTCCATTAATAAAACTCAAAATTCAGTTTCACTCAATTCTCATTCTCCTACCTTCATTACTTTGATTCTGTTGATACTGTGTTGTTCTATTGATCATCCATGATCAATGGAAGATATTTGATGCTTTGAAGACTTGTATCCATTTCAGTTTCCATTTGAAGTTCATTTACAGTCTAGTTCAGGCATTTGTAGCAAGGTAGTTGATTGTAGCTGATCATGATGATGATGATGGTTAATAGTGGTTGATCCTTGGTAGTTTTGTTGTACTTAGAAGGCTCAGCGCCTCTCTACTCCTTCAGTGGTGGCCTATAGTTAAAAAGTACCTAATCTCTTGTTTTTGTTCCCCTAAAATGTCTCTACATGCTCAATACATAGAATAAGCTCTACTTGCTGAACTGATTGTGTGATTAGCTAACTTGTAGCTTGATTGTGACAGTTTAATAGTTTACTTGTAGATTTGCAGCCTTTAATTCAGTTTCACTTAGTTAAAATTAGCATTTTCATCAGTTATTGATGATTAATACTCATTTTGAGATTCATCATGTTAACTAGCTTGTTTTTGGCTCAAAACCATTTCAATTCATCACTTGAACGAAGTTTGATAAGCCTCTTAATCAGTCATTCACTTGTTCTCAATAAGTCTTTGATAAAGTTCTTAATCAGATTTTGAAAGTAGTGTTTGGATCAAGTGATCTTTGGTAAATCAGTTTGCAAAACTTGTTATAAGTGTTCATTTACACTAAGTCCATTAGTGTAAACATTTTGGTAAAGTTTTGAAGTCAAAAGAAAAGTCAAAAAGGCAATTGGTAGTATAAAACTTTGGGTTAAGTTTCTTTGATAAAGTTCATCAGTAAACTAGTGACTTTTGATCTATTAGCATTTTCTTGTTTCTTGATGAAATCAGCTGAATCTTGTTTACATTTGTAGTTTAACATCCAAACTATCAGTCTTTATTAGGAAATAATACAGTTTCAGCTTTTGAGTGAGATATTAGCTTATTGATAAGCACTTGACCAAACTTCAGTTTCTGTGATGAAGTGCATACTGTTTTGCTAGATCTCATAATCTACTTCATAAATTCATTGATTTTCTTTCACAAGTCAACTTGCAAACATGTCATGAGTAAATTCTGAAAATTTGAGCTTTTTGAGTTTTTGGTCAAACTTTGGTCAAATAAGCTGTTTTTGGCTTATTGAAGATTCCTGCTTATCTTGTTTCTTATTTTCAAAACAAAATGACATTCCAAGCTTTGTGATACTTGATTAATCAACTTTTGCAATAAAATCGTTTTGTGGATGTCTGGATTTCATTTTAGCTTATTCTTGGCTTATTGAGATAAGCTAACTAGAGATTTAATGATGCTCGAGTTGTAGTGAAATTTTTGAAATAATTATTTGCTAGATTTGGTGTACGATATCAATCGTACATGCGGTGTCATGTAAGATTACCGTTTTTCGAAAAAGAGGAGATAACTTCAGACATTACGGGGGAGACCAACATTCGTGAACAAGAACCATGTGATTCTATCATATGATGTTCTCATCATTCAGGTCCAACCTCGTAAGTTAACAATCTTTTGAATACATTATCATATATGATCTTTGCACGTGATAAATACCTTACACTTGTTTTTAAAAGGTTTTTAATTTACGTATCAAGTACAACCTCATTAATTTGAGGGGGAGCTTGTGTAAATCACAAAGATAATTGGATTTGCATTTTTCTTCCCAAATTTTCTTAAAATTTCATTAAATCAATTGATATTAAAAACATAATGGGTTAATATTTTTAATATGGGCGAGAAAATGTGATTTAAATTTGAGATCAATTAATTCAATGGATTGACTTAATGTGTTGGCTCATTCCTATATATGCGAAATGTTTTTGAATTTCGTGGCATATGTTAAGGGGGAGCAAAAGGGATTTGTACTTCAAAGTGGATTTCATGGTGACGTATACTTACCCAAAACATCTTAATTCACGACGGTGACAATTGTGGTGACATAAGGATGGTAGGATAGGTTAAAGTCCAATGATTCTTCTAGAACCAGAGGAATCTTCCCAAGGACATTCCATAGATTGAAATAGTAGTCCTTAGGAACGATGGGGAAAGATTGTGAATGTAGCTGAATGTCGACCAAGTAATTAAGTTAGCACTGGAACAATCACAACACGGTGTTAGTTATGACGTATCGGTAAGCATTGAAGGGGTTGAAGAATGAAAAAGAATTGTAATGATAAAGGATGAAAAGAAAGCAGCCCTCCTTACAACCTTAGTTAGAAACCGGGTCAACAGATATGCTATTCAGATCATTTTTAATGATGATTGATATTAAAGATAAGACATCATGGACCCAGTGATGCAATGCATAACCCATCCCAGCTAACTCAGATATCTCTCAAAAGATATTTGTTTTAATCACACGGAGACAACGTATTATCTATTGATTTATTCACTCTAAATAAATTGGTATTGAAATGGTGGCACTCCTCTCCAGCCTCCGATCACTAAAATAAAAAATGCACGATCGAGTCTAAAGCCATTTGAGATCATCAAATATCTCATTAGGACACACTTCCATATTTCCTTGCTTCTTCACACACTGTGAAAAGTAAGAAAGATATTAAGAGTCCTACGCAAAATCTTCATGATCTTGCCTTAACATCCGAGTAATAAGCAACTATTTACAATGAAGATGGAAATCCTTCTTGAGCGAACATTAGCTCATGGTAGGTGACTTGTGCGATTCTTTATGAATCAAACTTGTGATAACTGGAAAGCAACAGTCGTTTAATTCTTAACTGAATTTAAACACGTTCCAGGCCTCTACGCAATATCTTAGTGATCTTGCCAGAACACTCAGAGTGACACCTTAGTGTTCACACTGATGAGTGGAAATCCTTCATGTGTTTACATCAAACAGCACTTGGTAGGTAACTTGTAAGATTCTATATGAATAAAGCTCGTGACAACTGGAAAGCAACGACGGTGCGGTTCTTAATTGAATTTTACTTGTTCTAGGTATATAAGTTAACGACTTCAAATAATGCGGATAATATTATCCAAATGAAAACTGGAAAGCAACGAAAGTGCGGTTCTTAATTGAATTTCACTTGTTCTAGGTATATCAACTGACGACTTCAAATCATGCGGATAATATTATCCAAATGATTCAATCTTTATGTTCGCAGTCAGCTTTGGACGGTCGAATAAAGAGAACATGTTTACCCGCAAAATCTTGTCAAGGAGGTTCTTAATTGAAACTACCTGCCACAAGTACAAGATTTTATATCGTCAAACAGTCTTCACCAACCAGAGGTTAAATGCTACCTAATTAGGTTGAAATGTTCTAAGCCATTTCATCTGTGTCTATGTTTTATTGCTAATTGTCTTATGCAGCGTAACAAGACGGTGGCATTGCGGTATCCGAGAAGAAGTCATCCACGCATACTTACACTTTCTGCACTTAATACTTCAACAAATTCAAGAAAGCCTAAAAGTCAAGTCTTCCGCTGTATCAAAATCAAAATTTTTCAAGAATTTATAAAGGTGTAAGTATGTGGATCAGGAAGTCACGAGGAGGCAAATTTCACAAGTGATGAATGCACAAGGTCAAGGCAAGAAAACATGCTCAAGACTAAAGTTAAAATCACATCAGCATATTCACAAGAACAAGATCGAAGACTCAATCATAGTATGCTAGGTTTAAGATTTTGTAAAATGGTGTGACCTCCCTTAGGGGGAGATTGTTGGAAATATGTTTTTCCAAAGAAAGTCACGGTCACATCCTTGTTAGCATAGATCACGAGCTATAGACTATTTAGGACATTGTCTCTTGGAGCGACCTCCCTTAGGGGGAGATTGTTGGAAATACGTTTTTACATATTTAGGAATGATCGGTCACTCCAATAAGATGTACTAGTATGGGCTCGTGATCTAGTATGTAAACATATAACCCATCAAGACCACATGTAGGGTGGGCTATATATACCCCCTCCTAGCATGTTAGGAGGGGTTGGTTATCACTTTTACACACTTCTAATCCAATCTTTCATTATTCTCTCCAACCTCTCTCTACTTTCTCTCTCTAGTTCTTCATCTATCTCCCTAGTAATCATCTCTATAGTTAGATTATCCAAGGATTATGATAAACTAACATAACTTGTAAAAGAAATACTGTAACGGCACGAGTTAAGTAACCCATATAGTTCTGGTTATGGAGAAGCTTCTGAATTAACTTCCCCCTAGTTCATGCCACATATTCTTAATCTAGAAGCTTTTAATAGCTTCCCCCAAAAACGAAAATCCTCATGAGTAGTCTCAAAGCTTTCAATAAAGCTTAGAATGATTAAGTGCATGGCGGAATCTCAAAAGCAAACCCCATCATATGAAATGATAATTTTGCTATGAGTAATTGAAGGTTTGGGGTACACCAAGTAGATCAACAACGTCTCTTCTTACGCTTGAATAATTCTTCTGAATTTTTCTTTCCTCTAAGAGTTCAAGTTATGCATACTAAAAAGAATCAAGACATTACTTCCCCCACATAGTTGAAGAAAGGAAATCAATCACATGTATGAAGCCTAAAACCTGAAGTACACACTTTATCCCATTCATGAAGTTGACATCGTAACACCACTGTCAATTAAGTCCCGTAAATGTACATATCTTCTTCCGGAGATGCACCAGATTCAGTTAAGTCCTAGAAATGCATATCTCTCCATATAGGATAATGATGATGTTTAATTGCAACAAGAAAACAATTAATCATCGAACAATAGTGTACCTCTTTTAACCATTAGAGATTGTTTCTTTCATTTCTTCCCCCATGTAAGTTGAAAGATACACTAAATGCCATAAGTTAAACCACTGATTTTCTCTCAGGTCATGACATTTGTCTTCCCGGAATTCCTTCAAATTAAAAGAAGGTGTAAAGTTGATCACTTGTACTCGTTGTGCGTTCAATATGTCTTCTTCTTCCCCTTGATGGTTTTGAAACCTCGGAACCAGCAATAAATCGTACACACATGTACCTGAAATCTCGTGAAAATAATAAATAAGCTGAATTATATATTGCGAGAATCAGTTGTTAATCAAAATACTCTACTCATTAAAGATAATAAACAAAAAAATGAACGATCCAAGGACTGAACCATCGACTGTGATACCAAATGTGGGTTTGCTATAAACCAAGATCCAGTGGTCTAGGGTGGTGGTAGTAGATGAATGCCATGGTTAGAGAGAGAGAGTGGTTGATGTAGGTGTTCAAAAGAAAGAAGACAAGTTTATTAAATGAAAAATAGAAAACACACAAACAAAAACCCCTCCTTGGAAGCCTTGGAGGGGTATTTTTAGTCACACACAACCTAAACTATACGTAGTTTTCTAATATAGTCTTTGCGTGTGTGACTATGATAACTTATGGGAATTCTTAAATGTCGTCACATAAAGTGGATTTCCAAAAGCTTCTTTATCTTCACCCTTTATCTTTACATTTCTTTTTCATTCTTCAACCCGTTCAATGCTTACCAATACGTCATACCTAGCACCTTGTTGTGATTGTTCCAGTACTAGCTTAAGTACTTGGTCGGCATTCTGCTACGTTTACAATCATTCCCCATCTTTCCTAAGGACTACTATTTCAAGCTATGGAATTTTCTCTGGGAAGATTCCTCCGGTTCTGGAAGAATCATTGGACTTATACTTAATCCTACCACCCTTTTATCACCACTATCGTCGTGAATTTAGTGTGTTTTGGTTAAGTAATTGTCACCATGAAAATTCCTTGAAAATCACTTGAGGTACATGTGATATAAATATCAAATGTTTTTGTACCTTAGTGTTTTTGTACTCAAAACGCTCCCCCTCAACATGTGCATAACATATATTAAGTTTGTTTTTACATTAAGTCCTTGTAACCTTAGCCATATATATTTACATGTCTCCTTAATCCCAGTTTCTCCCCTTATCCAAAATGTTAACCCTTAATCTTTTGGATATCAATGGAATAACCGGACTTGGGTTAAAAGATGAAATTATTTGGCCGTAGAACATATAGATGCTCCCCCTCAATTTAATGAGGGTTAGTTGTAGTGCTTAAGTATGATATATTTTGAAAGATTTAAAATCTCGTGAGAAATTCTTGAAAAATATCATACTGTTACACTTCATGATGCCACAAATGCCTAATATTTACAATAATGTACATATTCACAATGAATGTATGGATTTGACATGATATAGTACGACCACTACATCAAATGGATCGTTCTAGTAGCATATGATGAACTCTATATGATCTACCACCGACGAACCGTTCCATACTATGTATCAACCGTCTTTCCCATAACTTCTCCTCGATCTTCTTGATCATGAATAGAGCACTCTGTCTGAACCAAGGTTTCTTGTAAAAAGTTACTTCTGGAAGTGTATATCCGGCATTGAGAAATAGCAACTTATCACGAACATGCTTGAGAGTCCCGTCAAGGAATTTGTGAAGATCGTGGATTCTCATGTATTGCATGACTTTTTTGTCGTTCATGTAAAATATGCCTGGAACCGGTACTTTAGTGCTCATATATGGAAGCTTCGTGGAGTGATGTTGAGGAATGTCAGTGTAAGGTGATGTGAGATTCAACTTCCTTTGATAGATTTCCACACCAAGTTGTAGATCTTCAACACGTTTCTTGATCACAACATTGCATGTGAATAATCGAATAGCTGAGCTCAATGCGATGACGATGTCATTAGGTAAATGAGTGATTTTTTTTGTGCCATCAAAAGTAACATATCTTCGATGTCTTCAAGACGAAGTAGCTTGAGGTATCCTTCACTGATTGTGTAAATTTTATCATCTTCGCATTTGAATTTGATTTCCATCAAATAAGGATAACCGAACACCTGAATAATCTTCCCTCCTTGAATACTTTTAATGCGAATATCTGAACGTGCTTCGGCACCTGATGTAGACCGAGAAAAGAAGTTGTAAGCTAACTTCTTTCTCCTGCCCTAGTGTGAGATACCCGTTTCAACGTATTGGTCGTATTCAGGAAGTATTTCTTTACGCCAGAGCTTGGGAACTTTTTCTTTAATCCATGGTATGTCATCAAAAAGTACTGCTTTGACCATGGTTAAGGAAGTAGCATATTTGTTTGCCCCTTCTCTTAAGTATTCGAATTCACGACTAACGAAGTATTTGATTGGAATGTACTTATCTTGTGAGATGACTTGGGTATTCAACGGAGTCTGATCGTTGGTTTAGAGACCCTCGACAGTCATGTTCATTGCCTTTAGAAGTTCATTTGAATGATACTCACACTCAACCTGACTGATGTTCGTACTGGCAAAGAAACTGGAGTCTTTGTGTGCCGTCTTGAGAAGAACACGAGTCATATGAGGTGTTACATATTTATACATCATAAACCCTAAGAAATCAATGGGATTGTTGAGGATTTAATTGAATTCATCATTATCCTTATCAGAAATTAGATTGATACTTGCTGCTTCTGTAAGCCAAGGTTGCTCGGGTGCATTCTCATCTATGTTGAAAGCATCAATCCATTCCGGATCTAGGATATTTGTGTCTTGTACATCCATGTCAGTTTCGCTGGTCATAGTAAATGTAGATGTTGAGGTTGCTTGTGTTGAGCCCTTTGGTGTTGCAAACTCAGGGATATTCTCTAGTTCAGGCTGTTCAGTTGTCGGAAGTGGGGGCTGATGTGCTTCTGTGACTGGAGGTTCATCTTCGAGCATCGGTTCTGTATGTGAAATATATCATGAACCTATTTAGAAGTCATACCTTGGTCTTTAGATGTGGATGGAGGAGTGATATTCTTATTGTGGATCTGCTTACGACGGTTCTCCCTATGTGAATCACCTTCAACATCGGTTTGCTCTTCCTTATCATCATCCTTGTTTTCTGCCTCATCAACATCATCGTCACTTTCTTCCTCATCGTCATCGCCACCATTATTTCCCTTATTATCATCACCATCGTCGGTTATCATTTGATTTGTCATCTTCCTCGTTTGCATCATCAGAATGAACTCTTTTCCTTTTGTGTTCTTTGTAAGGAACCACGTCGCCATGATCTTTGAATGTTTGATTATCTTTAGCAATAGCTTCATTAAGAATAGCATGAAGTTTTCTTTGTGTTGGTGATTTGGTGTAGGACCCAATTTCAATCATTCGTTCATGCAGCAACTTCTTCAACTCAAAGACTGTTAGTTTTCTAGTAGTTGCATATTCTGACTCTAGAGTGTTAGAAGACTTGATCATGAAATTGCTGGCGGCGAGTTCTGTCATCTCCTTACGTAAAAGCCGGTCGTTCCTTTTCAAGAGTTTCCTTGACTTTTTCGGTGATGATGTTTTTCATATGATCATTAATAGTGTCCATCAAGGTTGCATTTTCTTTGTCGAGAAACTCTTTCTTGGTTTGGTATTCTTGTTGCGTCTTTTTAAGATCGTTTATTCTCTTTGTATGATTGTGGTAAAAGTACACTTTTAGGAAAAAGACGTATATGATGTAAGTATTAAATGCACGTTTAGGAAAACGTAACACTTATGACCCTTTACGAGATCGTTCACCACGGAGGATTATAGTGTGTATCAAATTCTTGTTTTTGATTGATATTGAGAGAATGAGAAATGGAGAAAATGATGGATTACGGTTAAAATGAAACTACAACGAAAACCGTGTTTTCACGCAAAACGAGACAAAATTAAAACTTATCTAAAAATTCAAAAATTCAAAATAAATTCCTAAAAATATGTCTAAGCTTTAAAAATAACAAAACTTCTTGTAACTTTTTAAATTAATTGATATTTAATTTTTAAATGTTAATTAAAACCTTAAAAATCAAATAAATTAACAAAAAGCCCAAACTAAGATCTAAAACTTTGTACGCCTAAAAAATAATTTAACTAAGCTAAAAAGTATTTTTCCAAAATTTTAAACCTATTAAATCTAATTAAAATCACTAAAAACAATTTTTAACTTAAATTAAATATTAAAATAATACAAAAATTCTAAAAAAATTCTAAAAAGTTACAAACTAGCGTATTTTTTTTAAATAAACCAAAAATAAAAATTAAAAAATCTGAAAACCCTTAATGGGCCTCTAAATGAGACTAAACTAAAAACAGTCCACCTTAAGCTTTTAAGCCCAAAAACTAAAAAGTTCACCAAATAAGCTGCAAAAGCCCTACCTTACTCAAAATTTGATTTTATGAACAGAAGTCCAAAGGCCCAAAAGCTGATTCTAAGCTTATCAGTGCTTATATGGCAATAAGCTTTTTCTTGATGAGCTTATAAGCCCATTAAGCCAAAACAGCATGCCATAAGCTGAAATTAAACACACAACCTTCTTTTGAGCTTATAAGAACAACTAGAAAAGAAATTTTGAAAAATCTTTAGGAATAAGCCAGAAATAATCAAAGAACTTTTTCACAATAGGACAAAATAGTCGGGTTTGAGTTCTAGACCACTTCAGGACTTGATTCTTTTTTATGCAAAAGCTTGTAATTGAATTAATTAAGACTTATCAACAAGAAAATATCCAATAAGCACACTCAAATAAGCTGTAGAAGCCAATAAGCACTCTAAAAAAATCCAAATAAGCTAGTTTTCTAGTAAAACCCTTACCAAATGAGCTACAAACTTCTAGAACTGTTAATAAGATGAGAAAAATAAGACCTATTACAAAAACTAAGTTGTTGCAAGTTCCAATAATCTAGAATTATGAAATAAGCTGTTTTGACCAAGTTTGTCCAAAGTCAACGAAAGTAAACTTTTGTTTTTATGAAACCTTGGACTTGATTATGCTATATTAGGCTAGTTTGAGATGTTTTTGTGAAGCTTTTGAGTCTAGAAGCTAATCAACAAGGGTGGACAGTTGGTTAACTCTTGTTGTTTTTAGCAGAAAAGGCCAATAAGCTCAGTTGAGCTTATGGTCTGTCAAATAAGTAGCAAACAGTCAAACGACACTTATAGGCACACAAATAAGCAACAATAAGTATCCTTATAGCAAAAATCAATAGGCATGAACAAGATATGGCATGCATACTATGGTTCATTTGATGATGTACTTGACACATTAGTGAATTTTAATAAGCCCTAACTTCAATACCAGATTATGCACAAATAACCACCAAACTTCAATACCAGATTATGCAAGAATAAACCACCCCAAAGACTACTCGTAAGAAAAATTTCAGATTATAGAACCTCAAATTAAACTAGTTATGGTTTCTGGTTTACTTGACCATGTTTTATGAAAAAAGATGGTTACACTTGCAATTTTTGTTTCTAACTTAGCACAAACCACACTTTAAACAATACACACTAAAAACCAACACCCCTATGTGAGAAGGCACTAAAATCAAGTTTTGTGTGACTAGAATCCTTTTGAAACACTAATCCAAACACCCTTTTAACCCACTGTTATGATATTTAACAAAACAACTTGGATTAAAGCACTCCCATAAAGCAATATTTCAACTGATTATACTTTTAAATCACTTAAACATAAGAGTTGAACAACAATATAACAGGATTAAGGCATATAGCATAAAGATCATATGAACATTGTTGGTCCCTTTTAACTCCTTCCTACTTATCAACCTTAAGTGGTAACTAGCAATAAAGACTCTAGTGTATTGTTTTATCATTTAATAAGAACTAAGAACAAATAAAACAACAATACCAGTTTAAATTTTCAACGTATAGACTTTTATTAAAATTCAAATATAGAATCTATAACCCACTTTGTTTGCGGAATAACAAAGTGGTTGAATGACAATGTGGGGCGATCTCGTATACTTAAACTTGCAAACAAAGTTAATAGTTTAAGTTCCAACCTAAACGTTCATATGAACTTTGGCTATATGGTTGGTTGGTATTAGGAGAGAAGGTTAATAAGAGATTCTTTCTCTTGTAAGTGCTAACTGATTCTCTCCCAAATGCACTCCTTATATAGGCAGTGCAATATCTAGGGTTTACATTCACATATACTCAGGCATGGGTTTATCCAGTAGGTGGTTGATGCTCATACTAGATAAATAGTACATCGCACAGAATAAACTTATCTATAAAAGATAAAGGTTGTACTTATAGCTAACAATACAAGGAACCGCTTTCCTACTTTGACTTAAAGTAAATCTTTTCCCGCCTAATGTAAACCTTCAGAATATTGAAGTGTCTTCAGTATTCAACCAAAGTTAATAGTTTAAGTTTAAGTAGAGGAGATCCTCTACTTAAACTTTCAACCAAAGTTAATAGTTTAAGTACCAACCTAAATGTTCATATGCACTTTGGGTGTATGGTTGGTTGGTAGTGGGAGAGAAAGTTAATTAGAGATTCTTTCTCTTGTAAGGGCTAACTGATTATCTCCCAAATGCAATCCTTATATAGGCAGTGCAATATCTAGGGTTTACATTCACATGTACCCATGCATGGGTTTATCCAGTGGGTGGTTGATGCCCCTGCTGGATAAATAGTACATCGTACTAAATAAACTAATCTAAAAAAGATAAAGGTTGTACTTTATAACTAACAATACAAGCAACCTCTTTCCTACTTTGACTTAAACTAAATCTTTTCCCGCCTAATGTAAACCTTTAGAATACTAAAGTCTCTTCAATTTTCTAGAGGAGATCGACATCATTCAGTTTGGTATTGTCAAGCCAAACTAAACTAGAAGCTCTTCTTCAGGACTTGTTCTTCAGCAACTAGACCGCCTAGTCTTTGAAGCAAAGACTCCTTTGTCTTCTAAGTCTACTAGAATAGGAAAACTGAACATCCTTCAGCAAAACATTCTTTAGTAGGAATCTTTGCTCCTCTGGTGATGCTTCAGCATAATCATCTTTCTGCTGAACATGAAACACTTAGGGTATTTTATATTCAAATCTTAGAGTTGCTTTAGGGTCAGAAAATACTGACCCAACAATCTCCCCCTGTTTGGATATACAAATAGCCTAAGGCTAAAGTCAGTAGTAAGTGAGCATAACAACTTCTTCTTACTTGCACTAAATAATAAAGTACTTATAAACATCATATAATCATTCATTAACAAAACATTACAAATTACAACTGAATATTACAAATGATTATTTAATTTTCCTTAGGCCTATGTCCTTCCATGATAGGAGTCTGAACTAGTGGATCCAGGCTTCTGATGTCCAGTATTTCTAGTAAGCACATGCTAAAGGTTCTTGCAGCTTCAGTAAGTCCTGGACCTCTATGATGAGAGTAAAAGATCGTCTAAACATTTCCAAGTAGTTCATTGTTCATATCATGAAGATCACTAATACCAAAAAAGCCTTGACTTTCTTGATGATTGAACATAATCATTCCGAACTCTAGTTCATCAAGTACATGTCCAGGGAGATGATTCTGAAACTGAACAAGCCCTTTGTATTTCTTTATGGTAACAAAGATGTCACCCACACCAGGTCTGATCAGATTTCCTCTTTTGTTCAGCTCCAGTATAGGATCTTGATCCTCCAGTAGAACATCGACATTAATGTTGAGGATCTCAACCATTCTTTCATGGTTTCTCTTTTAGTGATCAATTCTGATGTGGATTTCAACCTACCTCTTAGACTTCCACTTCACAAAATTTTCTTTCATTTCTATCCATTCAGTATAAGAGAGATCCCTTGCTTGGAAGTCTTCCAAAATCTCATCAGTTCAATCACCCTTGTATAACTTTAGATGGATATCACCTTTGGTGGTAAGCATGTCAATTTTGTGGTTTCTGAAGGATTTCTTCTGTTCAGTCTTGTTATACAAAAATTTTCATATAACATTTTCCTTTTGAAGAGGTTTTCAACTTCTGGCTTCCTAATTTCTTCATACAGACTTAGCTTCAACTTTCTTAGCTTATCTTCTTCATGTAATTTGTACAAGTTCTCAATCTCTTCTTGGGAAGAAATCCTAGCCCTGATAATTCTTTCCTTCATAGTGGAATCGCCTTTGTTCTTGGGTTGGATTAGAGGTGTACCTTCATCAGTTGTGTCATCACTGGTGGTAACATCAACGTGACTATCCTTAGCTGAAGACTCCCCCTTAGTCTTAGCTGGACTATTCTCAGCAAATGGTGGCTCATAGACAACTGGTTGTTTCTGAGCCTTCTTTTGTACATGTTTCTTAAATAACTATTGAATGGTGTTCTTCTCCCCCTCAACAAAAGATTGCCTAGCAACTTCTGATGGATCACCAAGAGGGAGGAAGGCAATAAGAGAATACAAAGTGAAGGATACCTTAGCCAGTATTGCTGGGACATGTTCAAGGGCACCAAGTTTCTGTTTAACCTCTTCATATAAGGACATGTTCAACAATTCCACCTTGTCCTTGATCTTTGAACAGCGTCACATAAGTTATTTATCAGGCCAGGTACTGGTGTGAACTCTGGTGGAAACTCTATTGGAAGCACCATTGATGGAGTCCATGAGTGAGGACATCTCTTGCTTTAGAGAGGTGGTGGTTACCATATCTTTCACCATAGGCTTCAAGGCATAAAGAATAACATCTTTGATTTATTCTGCAGTGGGAGTGTGGAAACCTAAGTTTCCTCAATATTTTAGCTACTAGGAACAATTCTCATTCACTTGATTGAATCAAGGCGGAATAGAATGAAAAATGTTAACAAGGTGTTTAGGCACAAGAACACAAGAATTACTCAACGGGATTGCTCATTATATTAATAACAAACAATCACTAGGTGTGTATACATTTAATCCCACACCTAGTCGACACACGCTTTAGGTTACATTGTATATGAATGATATGAATAAAACCTAAGACCCTTGTTTCTTTTATAGAGTAAGGATTAGGGTTTACAAGAGATAATATCAAATAAACATGCATATCTTCTATTTAAATAAACTAATATAGAATATTGATAAACAATATCCTTAATATTTATCCTAAATAGATTTTCAACAGCGTTTGAAGGCTGTCAGCGTCTCGTTTACATTTGTCAGCGTCTAGACACAATGTTTCAGCGTTGAAACAAATGCCTTCATGTCTTCTTCGTTTTTGAGTTTCTGCCACATCAACTTTTTAGACCCAACAATATTCCCCTAGTTGATGTCGGTAAAACTCTTTGTGTATCTCTTGTAAGTTGTACATCATCTTCAAATTGATTCTCCTCAAGTCTAGCATGCATATCTTCCCTTTTTGTCACATCAAATAGGGAAGGAAACAATGTATGCAATCGAAGATAATGTAGGATTTGTGTAATGATTTTGAAAAAAAATAACTATAATAATCTTGATGCAGAAGTAGAATAACCTAAATCTGTTTTCCATGTCTTGTACTATTCACGTGACGTTGAACTTATATGTACCTAGAAAGAATAAGCAGACCTCAATCTCTTGTCAAAACCCTCATCCTTTGTGAGACACTGAGCATGATAATGTAACTCCTTCAAGTGATAGCAATGTTAATAGAATTTCTAGATATGACAAGTCTTCGTCACCAACAATGTAAAGCACGAACAAGTTATCTTTAAAGTGTGAGTGAAAAAGAACACCAAAACTTTAAGATATGATAGAACACACACTCGCGAAAATCTACTTAGCATCAAATTTACCATAAGAATTCTTCCCCTTAAGCCAACACCTCTTCATGACGATTCTTAATGAAACAATATCTTCATATGTAAAAGTTCCCTATGGATAACTCTTTCACAGGGCTACCTCGATTACATACTCTAATAATATACCTCACTAATTGTTGCTAACTCACGTTAAATCATAAATTATTTTTTAACAACTCCGAGCCATCAATATCAAAATGATATTCTGAATAATAACAGAATTTCCATGTACCTTTGTGTGTAAATACCTCGTTTTGTGTGCCAAAACCTAACCAAAATCCAAAGAGTAGCATTTCCTTTGTCATCCAAGATCCTCCACTATGCAATATCTTTACAATATATATTGTCCAATATCGGACACTACTTGTCAGCGCTTTAGACAAAATATCCCGGACAACTCATATCAGTGCTTCTGTCAGCGCCTAATTTATTCCTTGTCAACGTCTACTTCTGTCAGTGGCTGACCTACACTTGTCAGCATCTAAAATATAAACGTCAGCGACTACATCACACTTTGTTAGTGGCCTTCGTTGACCACTCTTCCTTTTCAACCTAGTTGACTTGGCCCACATTCACATCATAATATTGAAAACATGGATCATGATGATCGTACATCATAGCAGCAACAAACATAACGTCTTTTCCCATCATCATCTTCTTGAACAGTGGTTGCATTATTCTAGAGTATCGAAACCCTAAAAACGAATCTATGTACTAAAACCCTAAATCTCTAGGGTTTGAAAATCGGCCACCATAAAAACATAACAAACCTGGAGCGTCTTTTTTGTTTATACTCGATCTAGGGTTTGAAGAAACCCTAGTTCATGATTTTATGTAAACTAGAATTTAGAAAATCACATTCTGCAGCGAACACTGACTTAGAATAACTTCTTCATGAGAGCTCAGATCAAAGATCCCTTCGATGAGATCCTAGACACAAGTGTCAAGATCCTACAACAAAACTTTCACGATGATCCAACGATTAACGAAGGAGCAATCGCGTGTTTACTAATACTGTTTATTGAAAACTGCATATGATCACTGCTGACTTTGACGCTTAATAACTTTTTCTTGGGTATAGATCTTGACAATCCCTCTGGTGGATATCTAGGTATATGTGTGTAGAACACACAGAAAAATTTTTGTGGCGATCCAAAGGTTCAGAAAAGTTGTGGCCTTCTGAATAGTGTTGCGCACACAAAACCGCCCAGAAAAACCCTATACATATTTTTCTTCGTTCTCACCAATACGAACACCTTTTTGGTCCTAGCATCATGAGCCACGAGGATCTGATACAAACTGTGGAAACCTAAGTTTCCTTGATCTTTTAGCTACTAGAAACGATTCTCATTCACTTGATTGAATCAAGGCGGAATAGAATGAAAAACGTTCACAAGGTGTTTAGGCACAAGAACATAAGAATTACTCAACAGGATTTCTCATTATATTAATAACAAACAATCACTAGGTGTGTATACATTTAATCCCACACCTAGTCGACACACGCTTTAGGTTACATTGTATATGAATGATATGAATAAAACCTAAGACCCTTGTTCCTTTTATAGAGTAAGGATTGAGGTTTACAAGAGATAATATCAAATAAACATGCATATCTTCTATAAAAATAAACTAATACAAAATATTGATAAACAATATCCTGAATATTTATCAAAAATAGATTTCCAACAGCGTTTGAAGGCTGTCAGCGTCTCGTTTACATTTGTCAGCGTCTAGACATAATGTGTGAGCGTTGAAAGAAATGCCTTCATGTCTTCTTCGTTTTGAGTTTCTGCCACATCAACTTTTTAGACCCAACAGGGAGGAGTTGTTCTTGCTTTTAATGTGGTAATTTCAGCATCAGCAATGAATTTTTCTTCCTTGAGCCTATTCAACACTTGATTGGTCAGTTCTTTTACCTAGATAGCTCTGGGGGATGGTGGCTTTGGATGTTGTTCAGCAATGTCATCCTCTGGCTTACTTTCATCAAGATTAACTAGAGCCCTTTCATCAAAACTCAACTCCTTCTCAAAGTCCTCTAAAGTCAGGTTGAACATGAAAGAAGGCAAGTGTCCCACCTTCGCTCCAGTGGTGAGAGGAACTTCTTTTTTGTCTTCTCAGCATCACCTCTAGTGTGAGGATCATTTTCTACTCCTTCACCACCAGGGTTGGTTTTATCTGCTGGATCCTGAGAAGAAGTCCGTGATAAGTTAAGATCAATGATGATGTTTTTGGTTCTTTTAGTAGGACCCTGCTGTTGGGGTGCTACATCATTAGAAACAGATTGGCCAGGGTCAGCGTCAGTTGTTGTATTTGTTGATGCCTCATGCCCTGATGCTGACTCAAAGTGAAAAATGATAAAATCTGGAAAGGAACTTGGAAATGAATTTAAATTTAAATTGCTTACCAATGCTGACTCCATACTATTGAGCTGAGGGTGCGCTCCTTCTTCACCTTTATCACCTAAATAAGTTGGGATAAAGGTTACCGTCTGGCCTTCATTATGCATGCCACCTCTAGCAGGTACTGAAGATGGCGTCTGGCTCGAGTTTGTGTCCTTGGTCGAGGACTTAACTTTCTTAGAAGCATGGCCTTGGGATACATCAACAATATCCTTTAATGAAGGTTCTGTGTTGGATTTCCTCGTCTTTGACTCATGTTTTGATTTAACAGTGTTGACAGATGTAGACTTCTTACGTGGTCCAGATGAAGCTCCAGGCTTGTTGCCTTTTAGATCCCCTTCTCTAGTTGGAGAAGTGTCTTTTGGAGCTTTGTACACTACTGGACCATCTACTGAGCAGATGTTTAGCATGGATTGTATGAAAGGAGATCAGTGGTACTAACTGGAATGTTCTAACTCTTAAGCTCAAAAGGTTGAAATACCTGTTTTTTTACTTGAAGTTGAGTAAAGGTTTCTCCAAGGTGGTCAGCAAATAGGAGGTATAAAAATCTGGTGAAGACCACATTCTTCTCCCTAGTTCTTTTCTCTAGTTTTCCACGGAGATCTTAAAATATTAACCTCCCAAAATCCGCCTTGACCCTCTTGGTGAGACAATATAAAATGATAGCATCCTTTTGATTATTCTGATGAAGCCCACTAGTTTTTCCCCCAAGCATTCTATCAAAATAGTCATTAGAAATTTCCACTTAGGTGGCAAACAACTTCTCTTTAGCCCACCCTTTTTAGTGATTTATTCAGTATACCCAATTTCTTTAAAGAACTTTTTAACAATAGAAAAATCATCAAGTATAGCCTCATAAGCACTAGGGTTTCCCAAATAGTTTAAGCCCAAAACCCTTCTAAACAATTTCAAACCAATTTTACGTTGAATGCCAGCAGTTGTTGAATCAAACTCAATGAATTTCTTGTTCTGGGAAGGTTGTGCAGTTAACCAAAACTCCTTTAAAACGTTTTGAAACATCATTCCTGGGTATTTAAACAATGCTTCTCGAAGAACACACTTTGACAAAAAAATGCATGACCTCATTCCCAGGAATGGATTTGACGACTTCTAGTTTGACCAAGGTAAGGTTGTTGGGTTTAAAGATTATTCATTAATAGGATAGTGAACATGAAGATATGGGTTTAGGGTGATCTCAGTATCTTGTTGAGAAGATGATTCAGCCATTGTTGTTGGTATGTTTTTTTAAAAGAGAGAGAGTTTGTGTGTGTTTTTGGAGATGAAAGATTTGTAAGCATGATATGATATCCAACTTCAAAGAATTTATATAAAAACGTAGACTGAATTTCGAAAGTTTTTTATAAAACTTTTAAAGAAGTTACAAACTTTTAGGATTTCTTTTAAACAAATGGCACAAACTCTCTTATAAATGTTCTACAAAAGTATGATTTTTCTGTTGCCTTGAACAGTGAAAGGGCTCATGTGTCAGGAAGTTGTTGACTGTGGATGTGGACGTTTGAAATTTTCTTAATAAATAATTTACATCTTTTGTAAGAATGTTTGTATTTATTCCAAAGAAATTTATTGCCATTTAATTTTTTTGAAACACATGATTGATTTGTTTTAAAAGCTATTGGCCGGATATGTTGAACCTGATGGGTATACTTGTGAGCTTCAGTGCGTCAGATGAGGTGACAAAACGCCATATACATGTTCACCAAAGTAAATAAGACATATGAAGTTGCATGCTCCTCTATTCAGGCCTAGCTACTTATTTTTATAAAACTTTGTTCAGAATTCTTAAGGAACACTGATGAATTTTTTGTGATTAGTTGTTCAACATTAGTGTGTCAGATAAGGCGATAAAACATCATCTACACAATCACATATTGTGAAATAGGCATATAACATTGCACACTCCTTTACTCAGACACTGCTACTTTACATTAATCAAAATAGTTAGGAAATACTAAACCTTTAGGCTTTTTAGTGAATGCTGAAGGTTCAGGTTTTGTATCATCAATGTTCAGCATACCAAGGTCCATTATCAATCCTTTGAAAGTTGGTTCATCCAGTGGTTTGGTGAAGATATCGTCCAATTGGTATTGAGTGGGGATGAAATGTAATTCAATGTCCCCTTTCACAATGTGATCTCTGATAAAATGATATCTGATATCAATATGTTTTGTGCTTGAGTGGAAGACTGGATTATTGGATATTGCAATAGCACTAGTGTTATCACAAAAAGTTGGTACCTTTTCATATTCTATGTCATAATCAGCCAGTTGGCTTTTCATCCATAAAACATTGGCACAACATCCAACAGCAGCCACATATTCAACTTCTGTTGAGGACATGGCAACTGATTGTTGCTTTTTAGCACTCCAACACACAAGTTTGTCAACTAGCAGTTAGCATGCACCATAAGTGCTTTTTTTGTCCAAATTTCACCCAACATAGTCAGAGTCTGAGTACCAATTGAGATTAAATCCTGAGGACTTGGGGTACGATAGACCTAGACTTGGTGTACCTTTTAGGTATCTGAATATTCTCTTTACAACAGAAAGTTATGATTCCTTTGGGTTTGCTTGGTACCTTACACAAAGGCATATAGAGAATTGAATGTCAAGCCTACTTGTTGTCAAGTACATGAGTGAACCAATCATACCTCTAACTGAGTCTCATTGACTGATTATCCATTGAGATGAGGTCCTAAGTTGTTAGGGGTACCATTGGTGTTTTTACTGAAGCACAATTGATATCATACCTCTTCAGTAGATCCTTGACATATTTTTATTGATTGATGGAGATGCCTTGGTCAGATTGTTTTATCTGGAGACCAAGGAAGTATGTGAGTTCTCCCATCATGCTCATCTCAAATTTGTTTGTCATAAGCTTGGCAAATTTTTTGCATAGTTTCAAGCTTGTTGAACCAAAGATTATGTCATCCACATAAATTTGAACTAGAATGGTGGTAGTTTTAGATTTATAGATGAACAAGGTGCTATCTATTTTTCCTCTGACAAATCTATGTTCTACGAGAATTGTTGAGAGAGTTTCATACCATGCCATTGGGGCTTGCTTCAGTCCATACAAAGCTTTGTAAAGCTTGTAAACATGATTTGGGTATTTACTACTCTCAAAGCCAGGAGGCTGTTTGACATAAACTTCTTCTTTTATGTCACCATTTAGGAATTCACTTTTGACATCCATTTTGTAGATGGTGAAGTTAATGTTAGTGGCATAAGCAAATAAGATACGTATAGCTTCCATACGTGCTACTGGAGCAAAGGTTTGATCAAAATCAACACCAGGTTCTTGATTGAATCCTTGAGCCACCAGCCTAGCTTTATTTTCTGTCACCACATTGGTTTCATCTCTTTTGAGTTTGTAAACCCATTTGGTGCCAGTGGTTGATTTATCATACTGAAGAGGAACCAATTTCCAAACTTTATTTCTTTTAAATTGATTTAGTTCCTCTTGCATAGCATCTACCCATCCAGGGTGAGAGAGTGCTTCAAAAATTTTTGTATGTTCAATTTCTGACAGAAAGTCTGCATAGAGACATTCCCTAGGTGAAGCAGCACTTAATTTCTTTGCCATAGATCTAGTAACTCTACCTTCTCCAGAATTGCCTATTATGTTCACCAGCTGAATGTGACTATTATTAGTCCAAGATTTTTGTGGAGCTGGTGAATAAGCACTAGGATCATGATAAGAGCTAGAGCTTGGAAGTCCATGACATGGAATTGGAGTTGGACTGTTTCTAGTGTCTACTAAAGGATATTCCATAGACAAAGGTTCAATCATTGGAGGGCTTTCCTTTTGTTTAGAAGAAATGCTTCCAAGACCTAGTTCTCTTGAGACAACTGGAGAGCTTTGACCACAAGGCTCAGATTGTTCATTTGAAGCTTGCTGATCATTTTGATCATTTGTTTGAGCTTTCTGATCATTTTGATCATTTGTTTGAGACTTATCATTCGATTGAGACTGATCATTTTGATCATTTGATTGACAGACATCAGTATTTGATACTGAATGATTTTATTTTGTAGGACTTGTCATATCTTCAAATGGATCAATATGAGGAACTAAATTGCTTGTTTGATATCTTTGAGAAGGCTCATAATGTTGAAATTTATCAGATGGATAATTCTGAGATTCATGAATAAGAAGTTCATCATCTGATGGATTTGTAAATTTGAGAGCTTCAGGACTTTCATTAAAAGAGATGTGAAAATTTTCTTCAATACATTGTCTTCTTGTGTTTAAGACTCTATATGCTTTAGATACTAGAGAGTATCCAAGGAAGTAACCATCATCATATTTTTCATCAAACTTACCAAGGTGATCCTTGGGATTGTGAATAAATACTGGACACCCAAACACATGTAAGAATGAGATGTTTGGAATTATCCCCCTGAATACTTCATAGGGAGTCTTCATGTGTCTCTTCACAATTACGGATCTATTTTGAGTGTAGAAAGCAGTGGCTACAACATCAGTCCAAAAATGCTTAGAGAGAGTTGATCCAGCAAGCATTGTTCTTGCTGCTTAAATCAAGGTTCTGTTCCTTCTTTCATCCACACCATTTTGTTCAGGTGTGTAAGGTGATGATAAATTTTGTGAGATTCCTTTGTCATCACAGAACTTGAACAGTGTATGATTTCTGAGTTCAGTTCTATTTTATGTTAGAGTTGTTTGACATGAGTATCATTTTGATTTTCAACTCTTCTGATGAAAGACATAATGGCATCTGGTCCATGGCTTTTCTTTGTTAGAAAATATACCCAGGTTTACCTAGAGTACTCATCAACAATGAAAAGTGTATATTTTTTGTGACAAATGGCCCTTGGTGATACTGGGCCAAACAAGTCCATGTGAAGTAGATAAAGACTTTCTTTGATTGAGAAAGTTTGTTTTGTTTTGAAGGCTTTATGGTGCTTCCCTTTTTCACATGCTGAGCATGGTTTGTCCTTGGAATAGACAAGTGAAGGAAGACCAATAAAAAATTTTGTTTTGCCAACAAAGTGATTGTTTTGAAATTTAGATGTGAGAGCCTCTTATGCCACAGCCAGTTAGTGATATTTGAAGCTCTAGCAAAGAAGCATATCTCTTGAGTAGAGTTCATGTTCATGACATAAACATCTTTGACTCTAGGAGCAATCATCACAATTTCATGATTGGAGATGAAGATTGTACCTTTCTTGTCATCAAACAGGACTAGGTATTTAGCATCACAGAGTTGACTAATGTTGATGAGGTTATGCTTCAATCCATTAACATATGCTACCCTTGTGAAAACTATACCATCGCATTTTACTGAACCAAATCCTTCAGTAGTAGCTGATGAGATATCACCAAAAACTACTTTAGGACCCTGTTCTTCCTTATACTTGTGCAGATGACTTTTGGTTCCATTCATATGCCTTGAGCAGCCACTATCCAGGTACCAAATAGGCTTCCTGAGATCACACTACACAAGTTAAGGAAATGGTCAGTTTTGTTTTGAAACCCACCTTTGATGGGTGGCTGTTTTAGATCTGGAAGTTGTTCTAGATCTGAAGGGTCCTTTTGATGATGATGAATAGGATTGCTCAGAGGAGGAAGGAGAGGTTGGAAAAAAAATTGCTTTCTTAACCTGAAGGGCTTCACCTCTTATGAACCACTCTATATGATTATGATCAGATGTAGTGTGGACATTGCTTCAACATGTTTCACAACCTTTGGTAATAGAGTTTGGGTTCCTATATATGATACCTCTTCTAAGAGAGATTGTTCGATTATGTCCATGAGTGTCATGATCATAACTTCCACAAATGTTACAAATAGGGTAATAGTGACAATCATCTGAATGATGATTGCCCATACCACAATGAATACATGGTGGGAAAGGCATGTTTCTCCTGGAATGGGATGCTCTAGTGTTATGGGCATCAACACTAGTTTTAGCAAGCATATATTCAGTATGTTCATAAGTGCGATGGTTAGTTCTCTCACATTTGGTATAATAAATCACTTTTAGGAAAGTTTCAGTGAGATGGTTGTTTAAACTACATAAATCACAAGGCATTTTAAATTGTATCTTGTATCTATAATGTGGAGAGTTTGAAGGTTCATCCCTGAATCGAGTTGGTGTTTGCTGTTTCTTGAGTTGTAATTTAAGATCATTGATCTCTTGCATGACAAGAGACATTCTCTCATCTTCCTCGGTTCTAGTATTCTTCAGTTTATTTTATGAAACTGAAGAAGTAGTTCCCTTATGTGAACCTTTAGCAGGAGCTGAAGAGTTCTTGATGTGTTAATTTTGACATGCTTGGGAGAACTACTTTTGTATGTTATGTGAGACTTGATGATTCAATAGATTGATTTTGGTACAGTAGAGGGTTTAGCACCAAATAACTTCTCCATAGGAGGAAGTGGGGTGCTTACTTCATTCTCTAAATCATCATCTAAGTCATCTTCAGTAACTGAAGACTCAACGTGTGTTGATAAATCAGCATTTGCCAGAAACTCAGGGAGAAGGATACGTCCAGTGTCATGATTTGGTAAATTCTCTTCACCTGACCTTACAACATTAGGGATCGAGCTACCATCCTCATTTGAGGATTTAACAAAGATAATCTCATAAGAGTTGGTGCTAGAGGATCCTTCAGCACCAAGTATTTTCTTTTTTGAGCAGGAACTTGTTCATTAATGCATTGATTTACCCTATTAGAGTTTATAAGCCATGATTTAACAATATATGTTGCTTCTTTTAGTTCAAATGTTAAAGATTTGCTTTCATCAATGATTTCTTTGTTCAATTGTTGAAAGGTAAGTATATCATGATTAAGAACAATTTTATGATATTTTTTAAGTAAACTGTTTCTTTGTTCTTCAACAAATTTTAGATCAATACATAGGTAATCAAAGACAAATTTAATGTCATCCTTATCTTCTAATTCAAGAAGAGTTTGTACCTTTTTTATTGTGATATTGACCCTATTCACCATTTTGAGCACTTTCTTTGGCTACAACATTAGAGTTTGGCCCTTCATCATCAGCAAGTGCCATCAGCACTTTTACATTTACCATTTCATCATCATTTGAAGAAACATCCTCTTCATCCCATTCATAGACCTTAGCAACAAGTCCCTTGTTATTTTCTTGTTTGGTTGGCTTTGAGGAAGATCCTCCAATGCTGATTAGAGCCAGTCTATCCTTGATCTCTCTATATTTAGACTCGAAGTCTTTTGTTGGCCTTAGTTCAGCCCTGTTTTGCTGAAAAGAAGATGAAGCAATTTGCTTTTTTTGAAATGCAGATTGACCAGATGGTTTAGACTGAGCTGGAGAGGAGTAAGAGGGAATGGATGTTCTGGAATAACAATCCTTGGCAAAGTGACCAGGCATCCCACATTTAAAACACACAATGTCAGCTGTGGCTTTGGTTGCGCTGGAGAACCTACCTCCCTTCTTAAAGAACCTTTTAGACTTGGCCAGAAGAGCTCTTTCATGAAATTCCTCTTGAAGGTCTTTTAGACATTCCTCACTAGTTCTTGTGTATTCTTCATCATCAGGACTATCCTGGTAGTCCTGAATGACAGCTTCACTAAAGAAGGCTGTTGACAAGGATGTAGCAATTGTAAGTGCTTTACTCTTGTTGGAGCCTTCATAAATCCTATTAGCTAAGTTTTCTTCATATTTTAGTTTCCCAAAAAGAGAAGCTAGATCACAATCTTTGATGTGATTAGCATTTCTCAAGCTTTGGCAAAAACTGAGCCACTTTTTTGGCAAGGCATTAACAAAAACTGTGTTGAAATTCATGTTTTGAAAACTCAAAACCATCATTTACCAATTCATTCATCAGATCTTTATATCTGGTGAAAGTTTGAGTAAGGGTTTCCCCTTCTTTGTTTTTGAAAGTGTTGTACTGAAGCTGTAAGTCCATTACCCTTGTTTCCTTCGCATCAGAGGGTCCCTCATGATACAATATAAGGTCCACCCATGTAGATTTGGTTGTTTTACAATTCACAACAGAATTCATTTGGTCATCTGGGAGTATAGACATGATGAGACTTTTGAGACGCTGATCTAGGTTAGCAGCTTTTCTCTCATCAACAGTCCATTGTACTTCAGGTTTTTATTATCCCCAACCATGGGAACAAATGGACCATTTTCAATGATTTCAAGGAATTGGGGTTCCATTCTAACCATGTGGACAAGGAACCTTTTCTTCCAATTAGTGAAATTTGCTACCTCTAGAACAGGAGAAACATTGAGTTGCACACCCCTATACTCTAGGGTTTGTGGTATTCCTTGAGCCATGTTGGATCTTTATTTGAAAACTTTAAAATGAGCAGTTTAATGAAAATAAGAGTTTAGCTAATCAATCTGCTCTGATACCACTTGTTGGTCCCTTTTAACTCATTACTACTTATCAACCTTAAGTAGTAACTAGCTATTAAGACTCAAGTGTGTTGTTTTATTAATTAATAAGAACTAAGAACAAATAAAATAACAATACCAATTTAACTTTTCAACGTATAGACTTTTATTAGAATTCAAATAATGAATCTATAACCCACTTTGTTTGCGGAATAACAAAGTGGTTGAATGACAATGTGGGGTGATCTCCTCTACTTAAACTTTCAACCAAAGTTAATAGTTTAAGTTCCAACCTAAACGTTCATATGAACTTTGGCTATATGGTTGGTTGGTATTAGGAGAGAAGGTTAATAAGAGTTTCTTTCTCTTGTAAGGGCTCGATTCTCTTCCAAATGCACTCCTTATATAGGCAGTGCAATATCTATGGTTTACATTCACATGTACTCATGCATGGGTTTATCCAGTAGGTGGTTGATGCCCATGCTGGATAAACAGTACATCATACAGAATAAACTTATCTTGAAAAGATAAAGGTTCTACTTATATCTATCATGCAAGCAACCGCTTTCCTAATTTGACTTAAAGTGCCTAGTGAAAACCTTCAGAATACTGAAGTGTGTTCAGTATTCTAGAGGAGATCGACATCATTCAGTTTGGTATTGTCAAGCCAAACTAAACTGAAAGCTCTTCTTCAAGACTTGTTCTTCTAAACCGCCTAGTCTTTAAAGCAAAGACTCCTTTTCTTCTAAGTTCACTGGAAGAGGAAAGCTAAACATCCTTCAGCAAAACATTCTTTAGTAGGAATCTTTGTTCCTCTGGTCATGCTTCAGCAGAATCATCTTTCTGCTAAACATGAAACACTTAGGGGGGGGTTTATATTCAAATCCTAGAGTTGCTTCAGGGTCAGCAAATACTGACCGAACAAACACAAAACTTTTCCCTTTTTTTGAACCTAGTCATGCATCTAGGTGTTAAGAGGGAGAAATGGTGATACCTACCCCTATTTCACATCCAATAGGGGTCAGCAATGCTCTTTAAACCAGCCTTACAGCTTGTGGAAGTACTTGAACAAAGGAAAACCCTTTGTGAGACTACTGTTGCCACACAAAGGTCAAAGCACTATGCTTTATGGATGTTTTGAGTGATCTCTAAGAGAAACAACAAAGCCAATCCTTGAAATCTAACTAAAAGCTAAGTATAATCTTAGCTTATGTACTGTCTTTGAAAGGTATGGGGTTAGCACAGATATAATAAATGAAATAAGGTACACAATCTCAACTTGGTGATTTGTAGAGACACCTACAAGCCTACCCCCAAGCCTATATACTCACTACACCAAGGTTTTGGACAAATCTTAGTGCTATGATCCTATGTAGCCCCAAAAGATCAGCCGTTGAGTCCTATTTTTCAACCAAGGATCACAGTTAAACAAAAACTTCTCTTTCCTTTTGAAAACTCATACTTTTTTTTATTCTTAAAACACAAACTTAAAACAACTTTGAAAAAAAATACTCCCTTCGTCCCTAAGTAAGTGTCCACTTTAACTTTTTGCGGTCTTTCTTATTCAACTTTGACCGTAAATATTATTTTTTTGTGTTATAAAATAGTTGATGAAAACTATATCAATGAACAATTCATTTAAAACTCAATTCATTCATATATTTTACATCGAGTATTACGTAACACAAACATAAATATTTACGGTCAAATGTGAACAAAAAAGACCAAAAAAAGTCAAAGTGGACAATTATTTAGGGACAGAGGGAGTAATGGGGTACGGATTAGAACTAGTAACAAAGAACAAAGGCCACAAGATCCTTGAATACTTACCAATTAATACCAACTTCTTTGCACACTTTTGGAAAGAAAGGAATTACATAAGCTCTTGTGACATTCTAGGCTTGTTGCATAATGAAACTAAGACAAGTAACAAGATAATGGAATTCAGATTTGAATTAACACACTACCAACTTTTCATTAAGTTGAAAAAGGAATTACAAGTGAAATTTGCAAAATCTAAAAACAAAACCAAGTCTACACTAAAGAGACCTTTATATAGATGCTACAAGAATTTTAGAACCAATAAGAGACTAAAAACCGTAGCTATGCATTGCCAGCTATGCCCTTGTCTAATTTTTGAATATCTTGGTCATGTGAAGATGTTTTGGACGTTTGTTGATACTGAATTGTCATGAAGTGATAAAAACGATTCAAGTAAGCGTGGGGAACACTCCAATTGATCTTGTGCGTTCAAATGCTGTCAAACGTATAAGGTGCCATGTGAAGTGGGGCAGAGAGGTCACGGGGGAACCATGAGGGTGACGTGGAGGGAATCTTGAGGCGAGGATGGGTTTAGGGGTAGCTTAATCTCAATTTTATAAAGGGATAACATCTAATTATCATTGGTTAAGAAAAACCCAAATTAATGTTCATGAATGAAGAATATTATTTTGACCCGTTTTAAGTAAATAGTTTAGTGTTTGGCGCCTAACTTAAAAAAGGAAGGGAGGGCTTTACCTGGTTTCAGTTTGTGTGGCGGTGGGATCAAACCCCGTGGATTAATCGACCAATGAGTCGGAAATCACGGTTACCAAAAAAAATTATAATAAAAAAATGGGTTAATGGGATGATGATGTAGAGTGTGATGTGGCAGGGTGTGGTGATCTGTCAACTGTTGAGTGGTGGGATGGAGTTAGGATGTTTGACAGCTTTTACCCCCCCCCCCCCATCTTCTATAAAACCTTTACAGAATTGTTTTGCACATTTCATTCCATTTCCTTTGAAAACAAGTTTGGACAACTTGTCATTTTTGGCACAAATACTTATAAACTTTATCACAAGAGCTTTTCTTGTAATTTGAGGATTCTTCAAGAACTGAATATGACTATTCTTGAAACTTTAAGGACCAAACTTGTATTTTTTAGTTTTACAAGGGTCTAAAGTGACAAGTCTTCAACTTAAGGGACCATTGTTGACAATATTCAATTCTTAAAGATCTTTTTCGAAAATTCATAACTTGGGCCCGGTTCTTTGTGTGGCTTCGTTTCCTATTTTCGTTTTTCCTTGTTTCTTGTGATCTTTTAACTTCACAATATCCATGCCTAAAATACACAAAGAGCAAGCACAAGTATATTTCACGTTATTTTATGATATTATTGTTCATACATAAAGTATCATAGCATTTCCAAAATTTATTTTTATAAAACTTTTATTGAAACGTAAACTTACTAAACTACTACTACATGTGTTATCTACATAATGTATGATTTTCATCACAAAATGGGACTTTTAGGTTCATAGAATACGAACACATGAATTCCTCATAAAGATAAGTTCGTCGTCCTCGATTTTCACTCAATTCCATGCTAAACGTTTAACAAGATCATTGTCATTATAATTTAGTAATGCTAACACTACTCATATGCCCTAATCACATACTTAGACTCCCTTAATCCTAAATGCTATCTTTTATGTTTTATGTTTGTCTTGAATGATCATGATGATACATTTTTTACTTATGCGTGAATAAAGATTAAGTCCCAAAATAGAGTCTAAAGGCTGTAACCAAAATCATCGAATTAATAACCTCTCCCAATAGACAACGATGTCAAAAATTTAAGTCAACAAGTGAGATTCGATAAACATGGTTTTATAACGGTTTTGAACATGAGACTTATTAATAACTGAGAAATCGTTCTTTGAATATGTCTTATCGAATTGATTACTGGTTTAACGTGCGACTCAGTCGTCTTTTGGTAGAAAGAAATATTTTTTGGTCGTTGTTTAAAATTAAATTGCAAAACTTTAATGTAAATGGTAAAGTAAATAACGCTGAAACTGAGTAAATGGTAAAAATAATGACTTGAAAAGTAAATTAATTTAATGACGAAAAATTAAAGCTTGACGAAAAATATATTTGACAATTTAATAAAAATGAAAACTTGAAATTTAAAATAAAGTAAAACAATTAAAATAAAACTTTAAGAAAAATGGCGGGAAAAATAAATGTTTAAAAACTAAACAGGGAAATTAAAAACAAAACATAAGTTGGAAAACACAAATACCTGACCTAGTTCGGAATATCACATCTAACAAGTAATTCGGAATCTGTGCCAAGAACTTAGTTCGGAATACATGCCATAGACCTAATTCGGAATACAAGAATCCTTACCTAGTTCGGAATAAGGAATGACAACCTAATTCGGAATATGGGCTTAATGACCTAGTTCGGAATCCACATGAACCACCTAATTCGGAATGAACACATGTAGGACACAACTCGGAATCCACCAATCCGACCTAATTCGGAATATGAAGTTCAAACCTAGTTCAGAATAAATGGGTACTTGACCTAATTCGGGAAGCAAGATTCTGACATAACACGGAATCCAATACCAAACTTAATTCGGAATAAGTAGCTTTCATGCAATTCGGGAAATGGATGTTGTACTTAGTTCAGAAAATTTATTTCACACACAATTCTGGAAAAGGCAATCCTTCACGTAGTTCTGAATATTAGGGTTTTAAGTAATCCGAGTAAAATGAAAATTAAGCAGAAAGTGAAAATAAGCTAAAACCAAATAAGAACTTATCTAAAAACTTAACCAAATCAATTTTAAGAAAAAGCAAATAAGCCAAAATTTAAAAACATTTAAAAACACTAAATAATAAAAATATTTAAAATCAACTTTTTATAAAATAACTTTTAAAAACACTTAAATAAAATTAAAAAAAGCACACAATAAGCTATAATAACAATAAGCTAACACAATCAAACACATAAAAACATAACAAGCAATCAAATAAGCATAACAATAATCAAATAAGCATAAATATTAAGCAAAACAAGAAAGGTAGAATGAGAGATTAATTAAAAATAAAGATTCAACAACAAAAAATTAAAACTTACTTGAAATTAAAGACAAGTAATTAAAATGACAATATGAAAGTGCATGAAAGTAAAATGGAAAGACTAAGTTGTCAATTTAGCTAACACCTCCTAATGACACATTAGGAGGGTATTTATAGGGAGGATTAACATGTGATGATCTTTTCTTCCTTTTCTCGTCTTTTCGTCTTTATAAATTCTTCGACTTTTCGACTTTGTCTCGGGATTATTTGAACTCGTCTTATAATTTCTTCATTTATTAGACTTGAGTTCTTCGACTTCATTAAACTTCCGTCTTTAGAATTTTTCTTCGATAAATCTTTAGAATAGGCCTTGGACTTCCGTTCTTTTTGCACCCTACATCTTTTGACTTCGTCTTTTGTATTTTTCTTCGATAAAACTTCGTGAAAGCCCATGTTTTCTTCCCTTTTCACATTTTGGTCCTAAATCACAACAAAAACACAAACCACGCATAATTCCAACATTTAAGACATAAAATACACGTTTTGGCTTGGTTATTATTATAATTAAGTGGTAAAAGAATAAGTGTTTTTACACTTATTAAATCCCCTACACTTGACCATTGCAATGCCCTCATGCAATGCATTAGTTACAAAGCAAGTTTTACATTTTCCATCATAATCAATCCACCTTGGCCCTGGTCGGAGCTTACCCTATCATTTAGCTACCCTTATAGTTAAGGATTCTTTTTGACCCACTCTTTGCTATCCTTATTAAGACAAGTAAAAAGATAAAAAACTTACCTTAGGGTTTAGGAATGTCAGAAATGTTATCACCCTCAAGTTTCACGTTTCCCATACCAAGCTTAAAAACGAGATCATTGTTATTATAAGTTAGCAAACGAACACAAACTCATGTGGCCCAATTATTCATTTAGACTCCCTTATTCCTAGGTGTATCTCTAATATTTTATGATTGTCTTGAATGATCATGAGGATGCATTGTTGACTTATTTCAATAGTTATTTAGGCTGAAAATAAAGTAGGACGATTTAATCAATAGTTAGCTAAAGGAAAAAATCTTTTAAAACTGCTTCTCGAGACCTCATAAAGTTCATATCTTGGCATAACTCGCTTCACGATTTGAGACCTTTCTCGGATTGATATTTGGCATTGACTTCATACTTCAAATCTTGAGAGACGTTCATGAAATAATGGTCTTCTCTTCATATTAGGAATTTCTTCACTTGAACTTTTTGAGAGATTCTTCATATCTGGACCACGACTTCTTCATTTTTCTCCAATCTTTATTTAGGGTTTTGATATACAACGATCCGCCTCCTTTTAGGACTTGGATCTATTTATCCTCATACCTTGCTAGGGTCTTTTTGGATAGACTTCTCCATGATCTTTTGGGGAGTGTTTGCTTTTCATTGTGTGTCTCGATCCTTCATATTGATTTTTGATAAATGATTCTTCACATCACTTTGGATCTTTAGCAACAAAATGTAGCCCTCATGCCTTGTTAGGGCCTTTTCGGACTCAGTGATGAGACTGCTTTTATACATGGTCTCATTGTCCAAAACGGCCTTAAAATGCATAAAATATCATAAAATATGCCAAATATATGCTCGTGTTTGTTACTTGTGTATTTTTAGGTACGGATATTGAGGAATTGGCAAAAGAACACAAGAATCAATAAAAAAACGAACACGGGAAATGAAGTCGCACAAAGAACCGGGCCCAAGTTTGGATTTTGCAAAAATACCCTTGAAGAATTGAAGATTGGCAAATTTAGTCCCTTATCTTTGAAGAACTTGTCACATTTGACCCTCAAAATGTCAATTGTACAAGTATAATCCTTAATGTTTGAAGATTGTTCAAGATCAGTCCCTGGAATTTGAAGATAATACAAAAGAAGCCCTTGGATTAAGTTTTAAAACTTTGTGTGCCACTTTTGACAACTTGTCCAAAGTTGTCAAGTGCAATTTTTGCACTGATGGACATTTAATACAAAGTGGAAAGAATGAAATACTTGGGGACCAAACCTGCCAAACTATCCAAACCTACCCACCGAACCAGGATGCGACACCTCAACAAACCCACCCACCAACCCATAACCCTTACCCAAACCCGTGACCCTACCCGTCCACAACCCAAGTTTATTTAATAGACTGGGTCAAACCCCAGTCAACACCCCACCCATTTCCCTCCTAAACACTTTATTTAAAAACAAATTAACCTAAAACGGATTAAACCTATCCCCTAATCCCCATAAACCCTAATCCTACCCCAGATCAAATCAACCCCAAATCAAAGGGTTAATCCCCATTCTTGTCCAGATCCTTAATTGAGGTCACCCTCATCACATCCCACACCCAAACCGTGACCCTAGACAACCCCATGTGAAGGTGGACCCCTCCCCTGCTCACGTCTCACTCACCCAAACCCAATGCCCGACCAAACCAACACCCAGGATCACTCCCCTTGGTCCCCAAGGCTCATCCAACGTCCCAAATCCATTCAAACATCACTGGCATCACATGTAGCACCTTTTGACTCAAGACAAAGAGAAGACTTCAAGGGCAAAATCGGATTTCCATACATTAGAGTTTCTTTCTTGTATTATTTTATTCCATAGTTCTAGAATCGTCTCTAGAGTAGTATTTAAAGGGGATGAGCCTGTTCATCCCCTTTTGTTCCAGTTTTTAGCCAAAAACCTTGTAATTCCTTTTTTAATTAATAAAGTTTGGTATTTGTAAAAGACAAGTGTAATCCCTTTTATTGAGTTAAAAAGTTGTGTGTTGTGTTAAGGCTAATTGACTGAGTTCCATTTAATTTGTGAAAATTTGTGTTTGATTCAAGTTTTCAAAAAGGTTTTAAAAGTTTTCTATTTTCAGAAAGTGGAGTTTCTTGGAAAGTGAAAGTGGACTGAGAACTTAGATTTTCTGAAAGTGAAAAAGTTTTTGAAACGTGGTGTTAAAGTTTTTTAGAGTTTGTGGAAGGTTTTGTGAAAGTTTTTAAGGAAAGAAAAGTAAAACAGAATATATACCTTGTTTTTGTTCTTCTTTTGTTTTTGATTTTTCAGGTTGAAGGATTGTTTATTAATGATCTGCATACACCCGGGTGTATTTGGAGGTGGATTGACATCCACAAAGGACATGGATGTAAGTCCTTGAGGTAAATTTCTTGTTTCCTTTTGAAATTTTCAGCAAGTTGAAGCTTATGTGATTTTGAATGCTAAGGTTGCTAGTGGTTGATTAATCTATTGGATTTGTGTTCATTTAGAATCATATGCATGCTAGACTTGATTTAGATCAGTTTGAATGAGTTTTTAAAAGAGTTTGTTTGAAAAAATTGCTAAACAGAAACTTTAGAGGGTGTTTGGATTAAAGTATTATAGGGAGATTTGTGAGAAATTTGAGTAGTGTAAAGGTATTAGAAGAGTTGAATAGGGTTGTTTAGGATTGCATGTTAGTATTAGCTTAGGTTAGAACAAGTTTTGAACCAAGTTGTTGCATAAAAAGGGAATAGCTAGCTAGAAATCTACATATGCCATTTTATGCTTGATTTTCCTTGAATGTGTGCTTGAATCTTGTGAAAACTGTTGAGATCTAGGTTGTTAGAGGATTATATGTTGATTGTGTAATACTTGGTGCATGTGTATGCTTAATTTTGGGCTTGGAAACTCAATTGTGTGCAAGTAGTGGCCATAAAAAGTCCACCAGACCACTCAAATAGCACAGCAACTTGCATGAGCTTTTGTGTGTTTTTCTTTTGTGAATCTTTTGAGCTAGTTGTTTGATTGCTGCTTGTTGTGACTCCCTACACTCAGAAAGAGTGTAGGGGTGCCTTTGTTCCAACGAAACACCAAAATCATCACAGCCAAGCCCCTCTTGGCTCAAAATTTTACAAGTGAACCCAAGTCACTTGTTCATCAGAAACTCATCAAGAACTGGGCACGTTTTGCTATTCATTTGCTTTAATCATTGTTTAAATTAGTTTGTTTTTGAGTTTTTGTGTTCATTTAAGTTATTGGAATCAAGTTTCAAAGTAAAAAAAAAAAGAAAAAAAATTGCAAAAACATACCCGCAACGGACTCGAACCCTAGACCTCTCGCTGGAGGAGTAAGGGCTCTACCGTTGATCTAGATAGTTTTTTACGTCTTAGTTTCATTTCATTACTTATTTAACCTGTTTTTGCATTTGAGCTTATTTTAATAAGCCGTAGCTTATTTGAATTTTCCCAGCTTATTTAGTAAGCTTTTTGGGCTTATTTCATTTTTCATAGGATATTTATAAGTTTTAGGATTTTTCTGTTTAAAAGTTTTATTTTTCACATTATTTAATTAATTTCTAGGATTATTTTTAGTTTTAAAATTAGAAAGTCAATAAAAAATAGTAAACAGTAGTTTTAAATTTAGAAAAAATAGTCTTTAGGTTTTAATTTGTATTTTTGAGGTTTACATATCAAAAAGTTTTCAAAAACTTTAATTTTTAATTTTATTTAATTTTAGGATTTTTAGACAACTTTAAAAATTAATATAAAATTAACTAAAAGGTTTCAGAAACTTTAATTTACATTTTCTTCTTAGTTAGAATATTTAGAATTTTTGAGAATTTTTTAGAATTTATTTAAGAACTTTTAATTTTTTAGATTATTTTATTATTATTTTATTCATTAAAATAAAAAGTTTTATTTTTAACTTTTTTTCATTTTTCCTAGATTCTAGACATCAAAATAGGAACTTTTTCACTTTCCTATTAATTTTTAGGCTTTTCAATTAATTTTTAGATTTAATTTAAGATTTAATAGATTTTAATAGTTTTTAGGAGTTTAAAAATAGTTTAATTTGGTTTTAAAATTTTTAAAAATAGTTTTTAGTTTAATTAGGTCATTTTTGAGGTTTACAAACGATTAAATCTTGTTGGGGGCTTTTTAATATTTAAAAGTGATTTTTAGGGCTTTAATTAGCATTAAAAAGTCATTATTAAATTAATTAAAAGGTTTTGGCAAGTTTGGATTTTTTGTAAACTCTTAGAATTTTATTGTGGATTTTTAGTAATTTTTAGGAATTTTTAGATTAAAATTTTAAATTTTGCACTTTTTACATTCTACGTCGTAACTTTCTAGTAGTGTTTTCGCCTTATTTTTCTATTTTTTTCGTCTTCGTCATTTTCTCTTCTTTTCTTCTCATTAATAATCAAAAACATAAATCAATCATTCATCACACAACGCACTAGCCTCCTCGAGAACGAACTCACTTTTAGGGTCATTCACACACGGTTTTCCTAAATCGTCGTGCACGCTTACCACTATTTGTGTTGCTTTGTTTTTCCTAAAATAAAGTATATACAATATCACTACAATCATAAATGGCGCCGCTGCCGGGGAGGCGTGTTGTGTTTTGATTGAACCATTGTTGTTTTTTTATACTAGCCATAATAGTATTTGTATTAATAGCACTTTATTAATACGTATTATCGTTTTTCGGTTTTGTGTGAATATTATTACTATATTGTATACGTAGAACAATAAAATCACAAGTACTCCAAATACGTGAGCAATCACAACCTTGATTCGGGATTTCATCACTCGATCATTGTATTCGAATCTCAAACCAAAGAAAAAGGCAAAAATAGATAAATACTTTCGTGAAGCTTAATCTTGATAATACAAACTATAAGGTGGGTATAAGGCGGTTGTATTTCACGACCTAAAGGAAAAAGGCTCTTAAGTGCTTCGCGCCGCCTCGTTTCCTCCGCTTGCTTGTGCGTATTTGATTTTGAGAGTGAATCGAGGGTTTTGCCGCCCAAAGTATTATTACATATCATATATATTTTCTTGGTTTCTATTTGATTAAACCCTCTTGAACGATTTGGTGTTCCACCATCGTTCTAAAGTCATCGAAGGCGTTCACTCCACGTGATCGTTTTCATTCCTTGAGGCCTTTTTAATCAAGAGATTTGATTAGTGAGGAGATTTGTGGACTCATTGTCTACTTAATACATTCACCAAATTTCAAAAAAGGTTAATACAATCAAAAACCACAAAAAAATTGAAAAAAACACAAAATACCAAAAAGAATCTTCTTTGCTCGTCTCCACGTTGTACGTGACGTTTATGCTCACTCGTAATCAAGCAAAACGTGCACGTAGACGCAAGAACAAAACTCCTACTAAAACTCATTCTAGTGAGGAGTCTCCAAGTGAGGAACCTATTGTAGAACAAGAAGCTATCATGTCTAATCGTACTATGATGGAGTTGCTTCAAGCACCCACCGAGGGTTTTGGAGAGGCCATTGTGATTCCCGCCATCCTTGCGGAGAACTTTGAGATCAAGACGGGTTTAATGTCTATGCTTCAAGCAAACAAGTTTCGCGGTCACGAAAAAGACAACCCACATTATCACATTAGGCAATTTAATCGTCTCACCGAGACAAGCAAGTTTAAGGATGTACCACACGATGCCATTAAGATGATGTTGTTTCCTTACTCGTTAGATGGACCCGCCAAGATATGGCTTGAGAAAGAACCGTCGAATTCGATTTTGACATGGGCCGATCTCGTGTCTAAATTTGTGAATCAATTTTTTCCACCATCTAAGACAACACATTTGAAAAACGAGATTTCACGTTTTACACAAAGACCTAATGAAAGTTTTTCAATGGCTTGGGAAAGGTTTAAAGAAATGTTACATGAATGTCCACACCATGATTTTTCCGAATTGCATCAAATTGACACTTTTTATAATGGGCTTAATGAACATGAACGAGAT
Source organism: Glebionis coronaria (assembly GCA_025667525.1). Taxonomy (NCBI): domain Eukaryota; kingdom Viridiplantae; phylum Streptophyta; class Magnoliopsida; order Asterales; family Asteraceae; genus Glebionis; species Glebionis coronaria. Next base: position 200,146 of record JANFOE010000969.1, on the reverse strand, counting down.
TATTTAAATGCCGCCGCGGGTGGTAATTTTTTGTGCAAAACGACCAATGAGGCTTTGAAAATCATAGAAAATAGGTCTAAGGTCTATAGCCCTCGTAACACACCGAGTGTTGCCAATTTGGGCTCGTCATCATCTCGTTCCATTAATGCCTTGCAAGATGAAGCAAATGAGGAGAATCGGTTTTTCGATAGGTTTTCGACTCTTATGTCTCATTGGAAAGCTCAAGAAGCTTCAAACACCGCTTCGGTTAAAGCGGTTGCTAAGAGTTGTATTTCATGTGGTAGAGCTCATGATTTTTCCGAGTGCATTACCGCGGATGGTAACACTTCGAATGCTTATGTAGCCACGGGAACTTATAACCAAATCGGTCAAGGTTCCCGCCAAAATCAAGCTCCACAAAATCAAAATGCTAATAACTATCGAAACAACAATCAAGGTGGAAATTACCAAGGAAATCAAAGGAATTATAACAAGGGTAATTATCAAAGTGGTAATGGGCAAATTTCAAACCAAAACCAAAACCGTGATTTTCAAACTCCTACTCAAGGTTTTCAAAATGCTCACACTAAAAATTTGCAAGGAGAATTTTTAGATTATGTTAAGGCTAATGATGCTAAGTTTGATAACATGCAACGTGAGATGATTAGCTTAAGGTCCGAGTTGAAAAACGAGCTTAAAAACGAAGTTGCTAATGAACTTAAAACTCATGCTAATAAAATGGAAGGAAATGTCACACGACTCCAACAAAATCAACAAAAAATGGAGCAAGGACAACATGAGATTAAGCAAGAGTTGTTAAAAGCGGATGCTAGGCAATCTAAGTTTGAAGACCGAATGGCTAAAATGTTTGAAGCTATCATGTGTAAGCCCTCTTCTTCGGGTGGTCTTCCTAGTGATACCATCGTGAACCCGAAAGGAGAATTGAAGGTTATTACTACTCGTAGTGGTAAAACTTTCAAAGAACCCACTTCTCATCCAAGTACTTCTATGGAGAAGGAAAAAGAGAAAGAACCCGAGGTTGTGGTTGAAAAGGAGCACATTACAAGCCCACGAAGTACCGCTCAAACCACACCTACAGTTGAACCAATACCCATCATGGAACCCGAGATTCCAAGGCCGATGCCTATGCCTAATTTGCCCCAACCCACACCACCTTTACCCTACCCATCAAGACGAGACAAGGAAAAGGCACAAGAACGAAATAATTACCAATTTGAACTTTTTATGAAAATGTTTCGTGACTTGCATTTCAATATAAGTTTTGCTGACGCCTTAGTCATGATGCCTTGATTTGCCGCGAACTTCAAAAGTATGTTGAATAACAAAGAGAAATTGCAAAAATCGTCTAGTTGTTCTTCGGTTTTTCTAAGCCGCATACCTCAAAAGGTCGGTGATCCTGGAAAGTTTTTAATCCCATGTGCTATCCAAGACATGGAAGAATGCTACGCCTTGGCCGATCTTGGTGCTAGTATTAATTTGATGCCTCTTGAGATTTTTAAATCACTCAATCTTCCAAATCTCACTCCTTCAAGAATGTCAATCGAAATGGCCGATCATTCTACGATTCTAGCTTGTGGAGTTGCCGAGGACGTCTTTGTGAAGGTTGGGAAATTCTATTATCCCGTGGACTTCATTGTTATTGATATTCCTATCGATCCTAAAGTTCCGTTAATTTTAGGTCGATCTTTTTTGGATACCTCGAGAGCACTTATTGATGTGCATGCAAGAAAAATCACTCTTCGTTTCAATGAGGAGGAACTCGTCATTAATGCAACCCAAAACTCCACTCTTTCTCATGTTTATTCGATCACATCTTTGTACAATGTCAATCCCATCAAAAACATTTGCAAAAAGATTTCCAATAGAGTTTTAGGAGTTGTTGATAAAAATGAAGTTCCGTCCCCTCCGCCGATGGAGGTTAAGAGTGTTAAGCCTATGATTCCAATCTCGAGTGATTCTTCGGATGATGAATACGTTGATCCCGATGGGGAGGTTTTCTTCGTTGACAAAAGATTTGAAAACTTACCACCACCCAAACCAAAAAGATTTCAAAATGTGAGAATTTTTAGTGTGACTAACATTGTTTTAGATACACCAAATATTTTTGACATAATCAAATCGGGTTTTCACAAGGAGAGTGTTAAAGATGAAAAAGGAAAAGATTTTGAATTTAATTTAAAAGATTTTTTTACAATTCTAACTCCGTCATCACCGCGTGATTTGAGTACTACAAGCTCGTCTTCTCCTTTTGACGATGCTTTGTGTGGACTTAGTGTGGGGGAAGCCCCTTATGTTCCCTCCCCTTTCTCCACCGAGGACGAGATATTTGATCCTGGAATTGCTTATATAGGGAAATCTCGGTCTTCCACCGATGTAATAAATGGAAAATCATTTCATTTGATTGGTGCGAGTCTACCTCGAGTAGCTCAATGTTATGACTTACCCATTGTCCCACCCTTCTATTTCTTCCCTCCTATTTTCTTCTATCCCATTGGGATTTGTGTTGGAGTTGTGTTGTCTCGTCTTTCATCCGAAAACGAGGACGCTATCTTTGACCCCGGTATACGTTTATCGGATTTTTAAAGTACTCCACGTACTTTTGGGCCTTGTTTATCATGTAAGCCCCACCAAAAATTGACCATACCATGATTATCCCTAAATGATCACATTTATGGGGATTCGAGTCGAGCTTTTGACTCGGTTATCAAAAACAAGGTGCCTCGTGGGGGAGACCCATGCTTATCCATGTACATATTATTGCTTTCTAATTAGTTTAATGTGAGGGGATTTGTGCCCTTCCAACCTTTGTTCCGTGGATGTTTGTGAATTGTGTCTTTTAGATCATAATCTTCACGATTGGAGCCTCTCGTGTTCGTTTCATGGGAGCACTCGATCGTTTGCTTTGGAGGCCTTTCCTAATATCCATATGATATATCCTTTTATGTTCTAACCTTAGGTTATTAGCACACTTCATAAACGGCTATTACTTATTGTTTACACCCTTTCCATGCTAGATTAGGCATTCGACTACGTCTCTAGTATGGGGGTGTTTGCACCCCTAGACACGAAACATTGGGGACAATGTTTAACTTTAGTATGGGGGGGTGAATAGATACTTGCCTTGCCAAACCTTCACGCTTTCCAAAGTTTATCGTTTTGTTTATCGTTTTGTTGCAAAATAAGGCTAAAAATGGCCAAATTTTAAAATTTTTCTCATGTTTTATAAGTGTTTGAAGACACGAATGTAGATTTTCCGATGGCGAGAATAAGAGTAATTTTTGACTCGACCGTGCGTGTTGAGCACTTAGCTTTGATTCCTTAACTACACATTAGGCTAAGTCTCTTAAATGAGGACGAGAAATGATAGAGTTAATTATAAGTTACTATGCTAAACGTAGAGTACTCGTATTCTTTCAAAAACTCATGTGTTCTCGTTGTTTGCTTATTCTCCCTTCGCATGTAAATATTTTTTGCTTAATAAATATTGACTTAGCGGTTTAGTTTTGATTGTTGGGTTTCTAGTCTTTTCTAGTAGCTTCCGTGTAATTAAGTTGGGAAGACATTAAGGTATCGCCAGCGTCACGGTTTTGAAGTATTGGCAACCCGAATAATCGAAAGCTTCACCCAATAATAAGATTTCAAGTGCTCACCTAAATCTAGCAAACAATTTGAAGCCCCGCAAGGCCTAAAATCTATGCAAAATTGAAAGTGAATCAAGCCTTAATCTTCGAAGCTTTAAAGATCCAAAATTCGCTTTAGCGTGAGGATATACGTCTTTGGCTAATAAAACCACCGATGATGGCGGATAATAAAAGGCAAGGCAAGACCGAAGTCATAATAAAAGCTTCATGGCGAAGTTGAATAAAAGATGGAGGTAAACCAAAGATAATAAGGTCCTTCCGTTAGGGGGCGTATAAAAGTCTTGGTAATAAGTCTCATGTTCAAAACCGTTATAAAACCGTGTTTATCGATTCTTCTTGTCAACTTAATTTTTTAACATCGTTGTCTATTAGGAGGGGTTATTGATTTGATGGTCTTAGTTACACCGTTAGGACTCTATTTTTAGACCTAAATCTCTATCATCACATAAGTCAACAATGTATCCTCGTGATCATTAAGATAAAATAAAATATAAGAGATACAACTTAGGAATAATGGGAGAATAAGTACGTGATTAGGGCATATGAGTAGTGTTAGCATTACTAACTTATAATGACAATGATCTCGTTGCACGCTTGGCATGGAATTAAGGTGAAAATCGAGGACGATGAAATTATTTCTAACGAAGCATTCACGTGTTCTTATTCTATGAACCTAAACGTCCCATTTTGCGATGAAAATCATACATTATGTCTAAAACACAAGTAGTAGTAATCATAGTGTTTAGCTAGTTTATCATTTCAATAAAAGTGAATAAAATTAAAATTTGGAGATGCTTTGATACTTTATTCTAGCATTGCGTGAGGGCACGACAATGGTTTAGTATGGGGGAGTGATGAGACTGCTTTTATACATGGTCTCATCGTCCAAAACGGCCTTAAAATGCATAAAATATCATAAAATATGCCAAATATATGCTCGTGTTTGTTACTTGTGTATTTTTAGGTACGGATATTGAGGAATTGGCAAAAGAACACAAGAATCAATCAAAAACGAACACGGGAAATGAAGTCGCACAAAGAACCGGGCCCAAGTTTGGATTTTGCAAAAATACCCTTGAAGAATTGAAGATTGGCAAATTTAGTCCCTCATCTTTGAAGAACTTGTCACATTTGACCCTCAAAATGTCAATTGTACAAGTATAATCCTTAATGTTTGAAGATTGTTCATGATCAGTCCCTAGAATTTGAAGATAATACAAAAGAAGCCCTTGGATTAAGTTTTAAAACTTTGTGTGCCACTTTTGACAACTTGTCCAAAGTTGTCAAGTGCAATTTTGGCACTGATGGACATTTAATACAAAGTAGAAAGAATGAAATACTTGGGGACCAAACCTGCCAAACTATCCAAACCTACCCACCCAACCAGGATGCGACACCTCAACAAACCCACCCACCAACCCATAACCCTTACCCAAACCCGTGACCCTACCCGTCCACAACCCAAGTTTATTTAATAGACTGGGTCAAACCCCAGTCAACACCCCACCCATTTCCCTCCTAAACACTTTATTTAAAAACAAATTAACCTAAAATGGATTAAACCTATCCCCTAATCCCCATAAACCCTAATCCTACCCCAGATCAAATCAACCCCAAATCAAAGGGTTAATCCCCATTCTTGTCCAGATCCTTAATTGAGGTCACCCTCATCACATCCCACACCCAAACCGTGACCCTGGACAACCCCATGTGAAGGTGGACCCCTCCCCTGCTCACGTCTCACTCACCCAAACCTAATGCCCAACCAAACCAACACCCAGGATCACTCCCCTTGGTCCCCAAGGCTCATCCAACGTCCCAAATCCATTCAAACATCACTGGCATCACATGTAGCACCTTTTGACTCAAGACAAAGAGAAGACTTCAAGGGCAAAATCGGATTTCCATACATTAGGGTTTCTTTCTTGTATTATTTTATTCCATAGTTCTAGAATCGTCTCTAGAGTAGTATTTAAAGGGGATGAGCCTGTTCATCCCCTTTTGTTCCAGTTTTTAGCCAAAAACCTTGTAATTCCTTTTTTAATTAATAAAGTTTGGTATTTGTAAAAGACAAGTGTAATCCCTTTTATTGAGTTAAAAAGTTGTGTGTTGTGTTAAGGCTAATTCACTGAGTTCCATTTAATTTGTGAAAAATTGTGTTTGATTCAAGTTTTCAAAAAGGTTTTAAAAGTTTTCTATTTTCAGAAAGTGGAGTTTCTTGGAAAGTGAAAGTGGACTGAGAACTTAGATTTTCTGAAAGTGAAAAAGTTTTTGAAACGTGGTGTTAAAGTTTTTTAGAGTTTGTGGAAGGTTTTGTGAAAGTTTTTAAGGAAAGAAAAGTAAAACAGAATATATACCTTGTTTTTGTTCTTCTTTTGTTTTTGATTTTTCAGGTTGAAGGATTGTTGATTAATGATCTGCATACACCCGGGTGTATTTGGAGGTGGATTGACATCCACAAAGGACTTGGATGTAAGTCCTTGAGGTAAATTTCTTGTTTCCTTTTGAAATTTTCAGCAAGTTGAAGCTTATGTGATTTTGAATGCTAAGGTTGCTAGTGGTTGATTAATCTGTTGGATTTGTGTTTTATTTAGAATCATATGCATGCTAGACTTGATTTAGATCAGTTTGAATGAGTTTTTAAAAGAGTTTGTTTGAAAAAATTGCTAAACAGAAACTTAAGAGGGTGTTTGGATTAAAGTATTATAGGGAGATTTGTGAGAAATTTGAGTAGTGTAAAGGTATTAGAAGAGTTGAATAGGGTTGTTTAGGATTGCATGTTAGTATTAGCTTAGGTTAGAACAAGTTTTGAACCAAGTTGTTGCATAAAAAGGGAATAGCTAGCTAGAAATCTGCATATGCCATTTTATGCTTGATTTTCCTTGAATGTGTGCTTGAATCTTGTGAAAACTGTTGAGATCTAGGTTGTTAGAGGATTATATGTTGATTGTGTAATACTTGGTGCATGTGTATGCTTAATTTTGGGCTTGGAAACTCAATTGTGTGCAAGTAGTGGCCATAAAAAGTCCACCAGACCACTCAAATATCACAGCAACTTGCATGAGCTTTTGTGTGTTTTTCTTTTGTGAATCTTTTGAGCTAGTTGTTTGATTGCTGCTTGTTGTGACTCCCTACACTCAGAAAGAGTGTAGGGGTGCCTTTGTTCCAAAGAAACACCAAAATCATCACAGCCAAGCCCCTCTTGGCTCAAAATTTTACAAGTGAACCCAAGTCACTTGTTCATCAGAAACTCATCAAGAACTGGGCACGTTTTGCTATTCATTTGCTTTAATCATTGTTTAAATTAGTTTGTTTTTGAGTTTTTGTGTTCATTTAAGTTATTGGAATCAAGTTTCAAAGTAAAAAAAAAAAAAGAAAAAAAATTGCAAAAACATACCCGCAACGGACTCGAACCCTAGACCTCTCGCTGGAGGAGTAAGGGCTCTACCGTTGATCTAGATAGTTTTTTACGTCTTAGTTTCATTTCATTACTTATTTAACCTGTTTTTGCATTTGAGCTTATTTTAATAAGCCGTAGCTTATTTGAATTTTCCCAGCTTATTTAGTAAGCTTTTTGGACTTATTTCATTTTTCATAGGATATTTATAAGTTTTAGGATTTTTATGTTTAAAAGTTTTATTTTTCACATTATTTAATTAATTTCTAGGATTATTTTTAGTTTTAAATTTAGAAAGTCAATAAAAAATAGTAAACAGTAGTTTTAAATTTAGAAAAAATAGTTTTTAGGTTTTAATTTGTATTTTTGAGGTTTACATATCAAAAAGTTTTCAAAAACTTTAATTTTTAATTTTATTTAATTTTAGGGTTTTTAGACAACTTTAAAAATTAATATAAAATTAACTAAGGTTTCAGAAACTTTAATTTACATTTTCTTCTTAGTTAGAATATTTAGAATTTTTGAGAATTTTTTAGAATTTATTTAAGAACTTTTAATTTTTTAGATTATTTTATTATTATTTTATTCATTAAAATAAAAAGTTTTATTTTTAACTTTTTTTCATTTTTCCTAGATTCTAGACATCAAAATAGGAACTTTTTCACTTTCCAATTAATTTTTAGGCTTTTCAATTAATTTTTAGATTTAATTTAAGATTTAATAGATTTTAATAGTTTTTAGGAGTTTAAAAATAGTTTAATTTGGTTTTAAAATTTTTAAAAATAGTTTTTAGTTTAATTAGGTCATTTTTGAGGTTTACAAACTATTAAATCTTGTTGGGGGCTTTTTAATATTTAAAAGTGATTTTTAGGGCTTTAATTAGCATTAAAAAGTCATTATTAAATTAATTAAAAGGTTTTGGCAAGTTTGGATTTTTTGTAAACTCTTAGAATTTTATTATGGATTTTTAGTAATTTTTAGGAATTTTTAGATTAAAATTTTAAATTTTGCACTTTTTACATTCTACGTCGTAACTTTCTAGTAGTGTTTTCGCCTTATTTTTCTATTTTTTTCGTCTTCGTCATTTTCTCTTCTTTTCTTGTCATTAATAATCAAAAACATAAATCAATCATTCATCACACAACGCACTAGCCTCCTCGAGAACGAACTCACTTTTAGGGTCATTCACACACGGTTTTCCTAAATCGTCGTGCACGCTTACCACTATTTGTGTTGCTTTGTTTTTCCTAAAATAAAGTATATACAATATCACTACAATCACTCGCCAATCTTCGCATCCCGCTTCAATAAGTTATGCCTTGGCTATGAACTCTAATTAATACCGAGCAACTTTTAAACGATCTTGGGATAGAAGCTAAGTAACTTTTTAAATCGTACAACCTTATTTATTGCAATTAAATTTATTAGCAAGCGATGGGAGAAAAAGCTAATAATTAACTCACATAAATTCACGAAAGAATACCAAACTTATAATTGACTCTATCATCTCTCGTTCTCCACAATTTAAAATCTCAAGGAATGAGACTCGTGGATGCTTATCCTATTAAATCAAAGTTTTGGGTTTGCAAGTCATCTATAGGATCTTGCAACTTCTTAGACTTTTTCAAGTTTAGAATTCGCATTTTAAAGTTCCCTTGATAAACGACTTTCTAGGATCAATTATAGGAACTTGCGAAAAGTTCTTGTTCTTAACCCGTAAGAGTTAAGACCTTCTCCTTTTAAAGTTCCCTATATAAAAGCCTAGCAAAACTTGACTTAAATATGTTAAGGATACTAGCTACAGTAAACTTAGATAAATAAACTCGGGTTGAGTCAAAAGATTCACAACGTTGAAAAATTAAAACCACTTTATTAAAATTTATTCTAGCAACGAAATAAAATAACTATAACAAAGGTAAATACTAATAGGCCAAAAATAGATCAAAAATTTTGAAAAATGTTGAAAAATCAATTTTCCGGTTAAAATGAGGACATATACAAGGAAAAAGCCACTTAACTTCGATAGAAGTCCCCCTACACTTAATATAAACATTGTCCTCAATGTTTAAGAATGTGGAAGTAAACTCCCCTACACTTAGGACATTGTGCACGTTGTCTAAATATTTCTAAGGAAGAGACAACTAAAGTGATTCCTATTTTAATATTGAATAATATAAAATAGTGAATCAAAAGTTTTAGGATAGAACCGGGAAGACGGGTACACAGAATCACGGGTCGTCAAAAGTCATCAAGAATGTATCTTTGAAAGCTCGAATCCATGCACATGATAAAAAAGAAAAGAACAAACACATATTAGGGTCTCCCCCTACACTTATTATAAAAACGAAAGAAAAAGGATAGATACTCGGGTTGCCTCCCGAGAAGCGCTTGTTTTTGTTAACCTAGTCGTTAGCCTCACTCGACCTTGATTAGCGTGGTAAGAACCTTGAAAAATATCCACCAGGATGAAAGACGTGGTTTTCATCCATCAAGTAGCACAAGCTTAAGGCAAACAAGGCAAGCCAAAGAAGAGTAGGCAAGGTTCCCTTAAGCAGAGATTGAGCATGGTGGTAGAGAGTGTGATGAAGTGCAAGCATATCTCCATAAGTTCCAAAAATCTTTCCTTTTATTTCATCAGATGGATACTGAGATGGCTTAAAAATTGTGATACCAGGATCGAAGACCTTTTCCTTTAGGGGAAAATAACACTCAGGCTTAGTAGACCTTGAAGAAGATCCGCTCATAAATCTCACAATCTCATCCTCAGAAGGTGGATAAAGAGGTGTCAGGACATAGGTACTACGGATATCGGTGTCGTCCAGCTTCTTCTCCTTTGAACTGGGTTTCTTCATATCTGAAGGAGGATAAAGACCATAATTAAAGTCCAAAGGAGGAGAATCATTCTCATTTGGGAAGTAGGTATTGAGAAAAGTAGAAAAATCTTCCTCAAATGAGTAGTCATCCAAAGTAGGATCAAGCATTGTTGGTGGAGGATCTTCATCAAAAGTAGGAACAAGGTCATCATGTGAAGAATCACTCGAAAGAGTATCGACATCATCAAAATCATATATGTTGGCATGTCTTTATACTCTGAAGTAAAATCATCATAATCATCCACATCGGAACTAGAATCATCATAGATTGGTGGAGCATCATATATTGGTGGAGGATCTAAATTGGAGAGAGAATCATCCACATCATCTTGGAAAAGTGGATTATCATAGCAAGAATCGAAAAGAGGATTTTTTTAGACGACAAAATCATCAAGCTTTGTACTTTCACAAGTAGTTGTATCAAACTCGTCTTGAAGCACATTAATCATATTCACTGATTCACTTCCATTTGATTTGTTTGTGATCTTCCCCATTTTAAACACTTACGCATCATTCCCGACTCTTAAGATTAATTCACCTTCGGCAACATCGACTAAAGCTTTTCCGGTTCTCAAGAATGGTCGTCCAAGTATTAACGGAATACGAGGGTCCATTTCATAATCAACAACAACAAAGTCGACCGGAAAAGTGAAGGTACCAACTTTAACAAACACATCTTCGGTAATACCAACGGGGTAAGCGAGAGTTTGATTGGATAGCTCAAGAGTCATCTTTGTTGGTGTAAGATCGGGTAATGATAACTTTTTACAAACATTTAAAGGCATCAAATTAATACTTGCCCCGAGATCGGCTAAGGCAGTAAATTCTTCAGTTTGGTTAAAAGTACATGGTACCACAAAACGATCAGGATCTCCAAGTTTTTCCGGAAGCTCTTTAAGGAGGATTGTAGAACAATTTTCATTTAAGCGGGTGTTGACAAACTCGGCCATCTTTTCCTTCTTACTAAGTAATCCCTTAAACATCTTAACGAATGTCGGCATTTGGGCAAGAGCTTCAACAAGGCTAATGGTGATGGTCACTCCCGAAATCTTCTTCAAAAAGTTTGACACTTGAATGTCATCCTTGGTGAGCAATTTGCACTTGTCTAATCGAGATGGATAAAGAATATTGGGTTTAGGTGGTGTAGGTGTAGAATGTGAAGGTTGAGATGTTGAAGGTTTAAAGGTGTAAGGTGGGGTTGGTGAAGGGTGTTTCTTGGGTACTTCTTCATTAAGAGGTGGAGACGGTAATGGAGAACTAATACTAGGCGTAGAAGTAGGTGGGATAAATGGTGTAGATGGAGGAACTGGGGGAGGGATAGATGGTCCTACTAAAGTTGCTCCACTGCGTGTAGTAATATCACTCACATTCGCTCTTGGGTTGGTGACGCTATTTGAAGGAAGAGAGCCCTAAGTAGAGGGTTGATTACTTTGGAAGAAACTAGCCATCATATTCTTCAAATCATTCGTTTGATTGCTCAAAGAAGTTTTCATATCATGTCGAAGCTCGGTTCAAATATCATTCTCTTGTTTAGTGATATCACCTTTCAAGTTGATGATTTGGCTTTGAAGATTCTTAACTACCTCTCATTGGGTCCACATGAAAGCTTTAACATCATGGTTATAAGTTGGTGGTGGAGTGATGGGTGGTGCTTGTTGTGCGGGTGGGTGATATGGAGTAGAAGCTCGAGGTGGGTTTGGATTGCTTCTATTGTAGTTGTTGGGGTTGTGGTTTTGAGGAGAAAAACCGGGTGAAAGAAAGTTGTTAGAACAGTAACTTAGCAAGTTATGATCACCTTGAGGTCGGGCTTGATAGCTTTCTGTTGAATAGTTACCATGAGCCGCATACACGTTTTCCGGATTATCATGAGTAGAAGGACAAACAGTGAATGAATGAGGACCGCCGCAAATCTCACAAGAAAGTGCTACAGCTTTACCTTGTTGTTGTTGATTTGTAGCTATGAGTAGGATATTTTTGTTCATTTCGGCTAACATGCGGGTGAATTCGGTCATCTCGGTGTGTGATAAAGTAGAAGAAACATTGACTCTCGGGTTAGTCCTTAAAGATGTCGATGAATCCCAATTTTTGTGATGACTAGTCATGTTCTCTATAAGCTCTCTACACTCCTCGGGTCTTCTTTTCATAAATGTGCCACCGGCGGCTGCATTAATCGTATCACGATCTCGAAAAGTTAAACCGTTGTAGAAAGTATCAATTAAGGCGACGGGGAGCATATTGTGGTTAGGACATCGATCGATCAAAACATTATAGCGTTCTCAAGCATCGAAAAGTTATTCATTAGGTTCTTGTGTGAAACCGCTGATTTGATTCCGAAGGCTCGTGACCATGGATGGTGGAAAGTAGCGCGACAAAAATCGTTGAGTCATCTCGTCCCATGTATGAATTGAATTCTTCGGAAGATGATCAAACCATTTTTCGGCATGGTGGGATAAAGTGTGTGGAAATAGATGAAGGCGAAGAAAATCAATGGTGACACCAGGCAACTTCATGCTTTGAGTTACGGTAATGAATTTGTCGAGGTGTTTGTTGGCATCATAATCCGGCAATCCGCGAAATGGACAAGTGTTTTGAACTTCTTGGATCATGTGATGCTTCAACGAAAACTCTGGAGCCGTGATTTGCATCGGCGCAATCGGTCCTCCTCGTCCATTTATTGTTGGTTGACAAAGCTCTTCCATCGTTCGAAGGTCTGATTGAGGGCCATTGTTGTTATTATTCATGTTAAGGTGAGGTGGATTATTATTTTTGTGCACACCAGCCATATCTAAGTCTTCAAGAGTCTCGGGCTCAGAATAAGACGAAGATCTAGTACGCATACAACTGCAAAAGAAAAAAGATAACAAAGAAATAGAGATATATATTTACGTTAAAATTAAAATCTTTTTGGTGCAAAACTTTGGAAAAAGAAATGCTTTTTATGATTTTAAAATGTTTTTGGATTTTTGAAAATTTTAATTTTTATGGATTTTTGAAATTTTTTAATTTTTATGGATTTTTGAAATTTTTTAATTTTTATGGATTTTTTGAAAATTTTTTACATGAAAAGTAACGTTCACTAGTGAACGGATCCCAAAATTCAACGCGTCTCTCACAGAAAACCGTTAATCTTTACGAAAAGAGCCGGCAGCGGCGCCATTTTAATAACTGAGAAATCGTTCTTTGAATATGTCTTATCGAATTGATTACTGGTTTAACGTGTGACTCAGTCGTCTTTTGGTGGAAAGAAATGTTTTTTGGTCGTTGTTTAAAATTAAATTGCAAAACTTAAATGTAAATGGTAAAGTAAATAAAGCTGAAACTGAGTAAATGGTAAAAATAAAGACTGGAAAAGTAAATAATTAAATGACGAAAATTAAAGCTTGACGAAAAATATATTTGACAATTTAATAAAAATGAAAACATGAAATTTAAGATGAAGTAAATCAATTAAAATAAAACTTTAAGAAAAATGGCGGGAAAAATAAATGTTTAAAAACTGAACAGGGAAATTAAAACAAAACATAAGTTGGAAAACACAAATACCTGACCTAGTTCGTAATATCACATCCAACAAGTAATTCGGAATCTGTGGCAAGAACTTAGTTCGGAATAAATGCCATAGACCTAATTCGGAATACAAGAATCATTACCTAGTTCGGAATAAGGAATGACAACCTAATTCGGAATATGGGCTTAATGACCTAGTTCGGAATCCACATGAACCACCTAATTCGGAATGAACACATGTAGGACACTACTCGGAATCCACCATTCCGACCTAATTCGGAATATGAAGTTCAAAACTAGTTTGGAATAAATGGGTACTTGACCTAATTCGGGAAGCAAGATTCTGACATAACTCGGAATCCAATACCAAACTTAATTCAGAATAAGCAGCTTTCATGCAATTCAGGAAATGGATGTTGTACTTAGTTCGGAAAACTTAGTTCACACACATTCGAGAAAAGGCAATCCTTCACGTAGTTTTGAATATTAGGGTTTAAGTAATCCGAATTAAATGAAAATTAAGTAGAAAGTGAAAATAAGCTAAAACCAAATAAGCACTTATCTAAAAACTTAACCAAATAAATTTTAAGAAAAAGCAAATAAGCCAAAATTTAAAAACTTTTAAAAACACTAAATAATAAAAATATTTAAAATCAACTTTTTATAAAGTAACTTTTAAAAACACTTGAATAAAATTAAGAAAAGCACACAATAAGCTATAATAACAATAAGCTAACACAATCAAACACATAAAAACATAACAAGCAATCAAATAAGCATAACAATAAGAAAATAAGCATAAAGATTAAGCAAAACAAGAAAGGTAGAATGAGAGATTAATTAAAAACTTGATTAAAAATAAAGATTCAACAACAAAAAATTAAAACTTACTTGAAATTAAAGACAAGGAATTAAAATGACAATATGAAAGTGCATGAAAGTAAAATGGAAAGACTAAGTTGTCAATTCAGCTAACACCTCCTAATGACACATTAGGAGGGTATTTATAGGGAGGATTAAGTTCTTCGACTTCATTAAACTTCCATCTTTAGACTTTTTCTTCGATAAATCTTCAGAATAGGCCATTGACTTCCGTTCCTTTTGCACTCTTGATCTTTTGACTTCGTCTTTTGTCTTTTTCTTCGATAAAAGTCCATGAAAGTCCATGTTTTCTTCCCTTTTCACATTTTGGTCCTAAATCACAACAAAAACACAAACCACGCATAATTCTGACATTTACGACATAAAATACACGTTTTGGCTTGATTATTATTATAATAAGTGGTAAAAGGATAAGTGTTTTCACACTTATTACTTATTACCAAGACTTTTATGCGCCCCTTAACGGATGGGCCGTATTATCATAGGTTTGCGTTCACTTTTTAGGGCTTCGTTCTTCCCTTGCCTTTTATTTAACCTCGCCATGAGGTGTTTATTATGGCAAAAAACGTATATCCTCAACGTAAACGTAATTTTGGATCTTTAAAGCTTCAAGTTTTAAGGATTTCACTTTCAACTTTTTTTTTTGTAACCGTGATTTCGGACTCATTGACTGACTAATCCACGGGGTTTGAGCCCACCGCCACACAGACTCAAACCAGGTAAAGCCCTCCCTTTTCAGGAGGTTGGTGTAGCCACTTCAAGGTTGTTTGCACCTAGTGGGAATTGAACTTGAGACCTTAATACATTGATTTTGCTAGATTAAAAAGTTCGTTTTCTCGGTGTCTAATCGAATTGATTTCCAGTTAAAAGTGAGACTCGGTTGTTTTTGGTTAATAAAAGAAGATTTGGTTATCTATTTCTAATTAAAAGGTAAATGCGAATAGTAATAAAAATAAGTTAAAAACAATTAACTAATAATAAAACGTAAATTAACACAAAGCAATTAATAAAAATAAAACTAAAAGATGAAATTAACTATCGACTCGAAAATAAAGTTTACTTAATGAAAAAGGAGAGAATAAAACTAAGTTGGTACTTTAAAGCTAAACGAGGAAAAACCTAAAACGGGTACTAAAAAAAGATAAAACTTAAACTTTACGAAAAAATATTAATTTTAAAATTAGACGAAAAATTGAACTAAAAATAGTGACTTTCAGAAATAAAATCGGAACAACTTTCAGATTAAACTAAACAATTACGGAACAAAATAATAAATAAACAAGCTAGCAGGCAGCTAGCTCAAGCAGCCAAGCTACCTGCTGAAATGGGCGGGAAAAAAAACTAAGCTAGCTACTAGGCTAGTAGGACATTTTGTCGGAATGTTTATGTATAAAATCTATCGGAATGTTTTTTTTAAACTATCGGAATGTGGTAAGAGAGAATATATCGGAATGTTATATAATAAAAAAATACTATCGTAATATTAAACCTAATGACAATGTATACAAAAAATCTATCGGAATGTTAAAAAAAAGAGACTGTCGGAATACCAACTAAAAACACTATCGGAATACTAATTATACGAAAAGTATCGGAATGTGTTTATAAAGAAAAGTATCAGAATATCTATCACAATATGAAAAACCTATCACAATATGACTATCAAAATTTGGGCAGCATTTCGTCGCAAAATACCTTAAATCCCGATCGCAATCCACGATGCCAGGGGCAATCGCAATCCTCGATCGGAATAAGGGGATATTACACTTCGATCTCAAAGTAGAACCCCTAGGGTTATTGCGATCACAATAAAGCTATCGGAAAGAGCTGTCACAATAAGCTGTCACAATGTCAAAACCCTATTGTGATGGAAAAATCACAATATTCTGATGGAGTACAATAAGCTAAAAATCAAATAAGCACTTTTAAAAAACTTAACCAAAACAATAATAACAAGAATAAAATAAGCTACGAATTTAAAAACTTTCAAGATACCAAATAAGCAAAATTTATAAATTGAACTTAAAGAAAAAGATTAAACTTTTGAAAAGATAAAACCTTTAAAGACACTTAAATGAAAATAAGCTAGACACCAATTAAGCAAAAAGCACAATAAGCTAAGACCATAAATCTCACGAAAATGATAATAACAAAAAGATAAGTACTTTAATCAAATTAAACATAAAGATGAAAACTTTAAGATTAATCAAACAAGACAATAGCTTTTTAAAAATAAGAAGAGAAGAATGAGAATGATTATGAAAAACTTGAAATTAAAGATGAAGATTAAAGATTCAATTACAAGATTAAAGTGAAAAGCTTAAAACTTTAAAGAAAAACTAGAGAGAGAAAATGAAAACTAGAGAGAGAAAGTAAAGCTACACTACTCCTAATCTAAACTAACTAACCACCTCCTAATGACACATTAGGAGGGTACTTATAGGAGGAGTAAAATGTTGGTGCTTTCTTCCTTCTTTCTTCTTGTTCTCGACTCGATTTAAATTCTTTGTCTTTCTCGACGTCGTCTCAGGATTTGTCGATATAATT
The DNA here is from genome assembly GCA_025667525.1 of Glebionis coronaria. NCBI lineage: Eukaryota > Viridiplantae > Streptophyta > Magnoliopsida > Asterales > Asteraceae > Glebionis > Glebionis coronaria. Next base: position 183,299 of record JANFOE010000969.1, on the reverse strand, counting down.
TGAACTCGTCTTATAATTTTCTTCTTTAATTAGACTTGGTTCTTCGATGTAACACCCGTGAAAGTGCCGTATGATGCTAAGTTATTGTCTCAAGAGCTCTTCAGTATGAGCAGCTCTCTTAAGTTGTGGCTCACTTGTGGATGTGATATCCCGAGCCCAACGTCATTTATTTAATCCTATTTTACGTATATTTTTGAAATTTTTAAGAATTTTTATCGTGGATTTATTTGATGGTTTAAGTTGAAACCAACGTTTACGGTCGTAATTTTAACGTTTGACGATTTAAGAAGAACCGATAACGACTACGATACCGACGGATGCCCAAAACTTACATTTTATTATCGATTGATCGATATTTGAATTTTTCGAGATTTCATTTTTATTACGTGTTAAGTCGAGTCGGAACCATGTGTATATTCGTTTTGTGTGCGTTTGAACCATCTAAAAGTATTTTCGAGTGTTCGGGACGACCCCCGACTCCCGTAAAGTTTTTAAACCGACTACTAGTCAATCCCGTAAACATTTGAAGTCGTTTTTGCTTAAGGCCAAAAGAAAGGTGAAATTGCACATAGGCCCCTCCCATTTCACAAAATGGGGACAAACACACACACACAACACATTTTAGAAAGAAAAAAAAGATCAAACACCCCTCCCTTGTGTTCTTAGGCCGACGGCCACCCACCAAAAACCACCAATCCACCACCAAAACTTGGTTTTTGAAGAATCCAATCAAAGTCCCACCTTTCTAACATCATTGTAAGTAAATCCCACCAACATTTACATGCATGCATCCATTTATTTTCTTCCAAAAATTTGTGATTTTTCAAAAACGGGTTTTGATCAAATTAAACCATACACATGTTTAATTCATGTGTATATAATGTTAATTCACCTATAAAACAAGATGGGGGTTATGATTTGTGTCTTCCACAGCCCCTAAAAGCCACGAAATTTTTGGGGTTTTGGGTGTGTTCAAGGTGTTTGATGAAATGTCATGGGTTTGTGTTTTTAAGGGTGTTTTGGGTGTGTTTGAATGGGTTAAACACATTGCATGCTTGTTTTTAGGATTTTGATTCTATGAGGTTGATTGATCAATAGGGGTAGGGACTGAAATTTGTGTTTGGATATGTTTGGGAATGCTTAGGATGAAACCTAGTAGTGATTGATAGGTTTGGAATCGAGCTAAAGTGTGATTTTGATATGGATAAATTTAGGCAGAAACTTTGAGACCTTTTCGTAAAAATAATTTTTCCTACAGGTCTAGATAACTAAATGTAGTCATAGAGGGTCTTCTTAGCTTTAATTTGGTATAAGGTAGAGCCCGTGACTCAAAACGAGCTAAAAGTTATGAGGTTTTAAAGATCGAGTACCGGGAGACGAGAACTTTCATAATCCGAATTTATGTATAGTTTTAGTCAAATCCCGAGGACCACAAGTATGAATTGGTAAATGGTCAAGGGTCAAATTTTGGTCACAAACCTGTGTAATTGAGTCTATAATTGGACTTAGGAGTCAAAGATGTCAAAGGTGCATTTCATATAGGTCAAAGAGGTCCAAGTTGGTCGAAGTACAATTTCAGCCCGGAAAATGTAGTTTCTGAAAAGCGTTGAGTAACGGGTCGTAGAAGCGAAAACTTTTAATGGGATTAAAAATGGGTTTTCTACAGGTCTTAAGGTATTTTTGAGAATTTTCTAAATTTTTATAACAAGGGTAAAGTCTAGTAAAACAACCCATACTTTTGGTAAGTATCGGCGAAGTCGTGAAATGGATAGTAACTTTAATTACGTAGGTAAATGGTATAGGTCTAGTAACAACTACTTGTTTGATTTTGGCGTGAGTTATCATAAGCATTGAGTGTGTTTGCATTTGCGTGTGTTTAGTACAATAATGTACGCGGAGTATTGATTTGGTTTACGTACCTTGATTTTTAGGTCAAGTGTTTGATTTTCCCGGGCATCCACGTCGTCGGTGACATTTCTCGTTACGTCTTCGCTAGAACCACTACTACTACGCAAGGTGAGTCTATAGCCTCGCTCTTTACTTTATTCAAATGTTTTTAACCCGCGAGGGGGATACATGCTAATTTAAATGAAAATTAACATAAGTCTTGATTGATTGTTGGACCCGAATGTTGCCTCGAAATTGTGTTGAGTACCTAGTTGCAAAAGTCCCTAAATTCATGAACTATTAACTATTGTCTTGCCCTCGAGTAGGGGGAAATAGCCTCTTATACAATTTGTAGTACTACGGGGCTAACGACCCAATGCTAGCCGAGAAGCTGTACGTTGAGTAAGTTATGCGGTAGATTATCTTGTATGAGAGATAAGGTATAATTGCAACTGATGCCTTTAGAAGGGGCACTGGTTTCATCTGAATCACGCCGGTAATTATTACGCGGGTGATTGATTTAACGGATTAGTGTCATGAGCTTAAACACAATTGTCATAACCTTGAAAATAGATTGTGAGTACGACAATGCTATTGAATGATCATGATTGGTTTTTAACACTTATGTTCAACTGATGTTTTGATAAACCTATAGATTCGCTCAACCTTTGTGTTGACGATTTTAAGCATGTGTTTCAGTTAACCAAGATTGATAGCAGTGGAGCATTCGAGGATGGAAGTTGTGGTGGCTTGGCGGTCTACTTTGTTTTCCTCCCTTTTTGCACTTAAAAATTTTATACTATGTCATGTGAATGAAAATGTATTTTTGGGTTGAGATTCAGTGGGGACCTAAACGCAAACTCTGTATTGTATTCTTTTGGGGTTTGGAAAACAGTAGACATGTACATTTTAACCATGTTAAATTTTATGTTTGAACTTTTACGTCTCTTGAGTCGTTTAATATAGCTTATGTGTGATGATAACTACGTAGCACCCATATGTTGTAGTTCCGCTGCGCATAGCATTTTGTGGGGGTGTTACAGATTGGTAATCAGAGCAATGAGTTATAGAGAACTAGGTCATTTTGAAAAATCCTAAACTATAACTTTTGGTGTCGTAAGAAATTGTCCAAGCACACAACTATCCTGCATGGCTCCGGTAAGAATTCTTTAGCATTGCTTTATATTTTAGATGTATCCCTCGAAATTGATATGAATTCCCTAAGTATTTAGTAAGTAAATACTTTGAGATATATATTGAGATATATTGTTTTGTACGTTAAGTACTTATCATCGTAATTTGCAAATTCTTGTAAGATTATCTTACATGTTGCATGTAATTGGCATAACGGGCTACATTGCATTACATGGCAACACCGCGTTGTAATCCTACGTGTATGTAGGAATGGTTGTATGTATAAGTATGTATATACTATGGTATTTAAAGGCATTGCACGTGAAGCAATGGTCCTTGAGTAATTATCGTACATTAAAATGCGGTTTTGTTGAGAATTCGGCCTTACCGCTAATTATCAATCTTGATAATTAATTTATTGTTCGAATAACCGAGTGTGAACCTCATTTGATATTCTAGATACGTAAAGGATGCTTCGTAACATATTTTATATCGACTAGGTCGATCTCGATTGTCGTTATCGCACCGTGATGTATCATTTTGGACATTTTTCTTTTGAAACGTAATTTACTTACGTGCTGTTTTATTTCCTTTATTTCCTAATGGGTTTGATATATTAGTTGTCGTAACTATAACATAGACGAAGTATAATCGACGATGCGTACATCGGGGCGGCAAATCATGTGTGTATATTATGAAACGTGGTTGAGGCGTGTTGCCATTTAATCGTTGTTTACTATTTTACTTGAATTTAAAGATGTGTTTTAAAAATAGACTAGCGTTGTGATCAATCGCGATAACTTGGAATTTGGTTGGTTTTGTGTTAATTTTGTGGTGTACGATTTCGAGACTCATCCGAGGCCGATAACAACACTTAGTTGACATACGTATTCTCGTTCCATTTATTTCATTTGTTTTGTTGTTTCATTATTTTGAATTCGATATTTTACATGACGAGGTCCGGCATTGGTGTGAGTTAAGTAAGCATAAAACTTTGTTGATTGAATGATTTAAACATAAAGTGTTTTATATATTTAATATTTGGTGAATGAAACTTTTGGATAAAAATGACGTATGATGTGTTTTGTAACAAGTAAAATTCGTGTAGAGAATAAACGGACATTGTGAAATTATTTTCCTTCAACCTTGGTTGGTAAATCGTAATAAGTAATTTGTATTACTCGTAAAATCCTTGTTTTCATATATTAAAATTTGATACTAAAAGATTGTGATGGACTTGTTAAGAATTTGTTTAAATTAATTTGAAAAAGGAGTTTATAATAAAATTTGCGATATGACTATTGAGTACATGTAGCTTCGAATTTAGTATGAATTAATTTTCGGGTCAATGTAGTCAACTTTTGACGTATCTTGTAATATAAAACATGAGTAGAAGATGTGGGCATGTGTTTTGGAGCTAGAAACTTTGTAAAAATTGGTTTATTTTAAACATAAGGTTATGTTTACGTATGCATTGGTGTAAACTAGAACTCGTCACTCGTTGTAGTAAATAAACTAGGATAAAATCGGAAAATACACTTTAAGTATGAAATTATAATGCTTGAAATAAAATTTTAAACATTGATGGAACGTCATTTAAAATCATTTGTTTGTCAAATTGTCGTTATAGAGAATCAATCTGTGTAATTTGATGATGCATGTTTAAAATCGTTTGAAAAATCTTTTGTTCTATTCCGCGACGAGATGTGTTAATTTTAAAATCATTTGATAATGAGCTAAGGATTAAAAGTTGAATTTTATATATTTTAAAATTATTGAGATAAGCATTTTGATTGTTTATTATATTATTATTATTGAGATTTAAGTCTCGACTAAAATCAGTAAGTATCCGAGATAATACCACGTGAAACCTCTTTATCATTTGAGTCGAATTACGTGAATATGATTTAACAAAACAGTTTTGGGGAAAACATGTGTGTAATAAAAGTCAAAGGTTGATTTTAAGAGTTAATTGGACTAGTTTGAGTCATGTTGGATACGTGTATATTTGTGATAATATAAGTCGTAATAATAAAAACGTAAAACTTGGAAAATTCTTACTACGTATGTTTTTGGTACTTAAGATATGAACATTAATGAGGTTTTGACACAAGTATGGAGATTTTCAAACCTAATGATTTGTCAATTATGATAACCGAGTCACCGCATCTACTAATGTTAATAATTTCCGAGAGATTGAAATTTTTCCAGAAATGAAAGCGTTGTAAAGATTGGAAAATGAAAGGTATAAATTCTTTAATGGTGTAACACAAATTAAAAATGTGTAAATGTTCGGTTTTACAATGTACAAGGTAAAACTAATTATTATACGCAACTGGATTACACAACACACGCCTACTTGTATATTATTTAATAAAGATGTATATATAACGTTTTGAGTCACGATGGTTCGATCGTCCGACATCCCTTCTTTGATTTTGTGAGTCTGTATCTAAACATGAGTCGTCATGTGATTGTTCATCTTAATATTGTCTATGGTATGAAACCAATATTATTATATTTATTTTTGTGTCGCCACTTCGCTAGTACTTGATGATGAGGGTATGTCACCCGGTGTATTTTGTCATGATCATGGACGCCGTAACTTCCTTCTTTCGGTTAATGGAACCTAAAAATTATGTATTTACTTGTATGATGCTATAAATCTTCATTAGAGTGGTTGTTTATTTATATTTAACAAAAGCGAGGAGGCGTAGCCGCTTTACCAAATTGTAAGAGGTGAAAGAACTCGATCTTCCTGGTGAAATTGTTTCTATTTAACCAAGTGATTATTCTTCTCTCCCCGTATACCCTTGGTGGAATGGGTGTGCAACTCGAGACGATGGGAACTGTGATCGTTGTTTTATTTTTGACGCTTGTGTTGATATTCAAATTTTACTCCATGTATTCGTAGATCGCTGTTGTTATCCTGAGACTTTCGTCATATATTTGAAGTATTTTCATTTCTAATATAGTTAATTTCCGTTGACAATTATATTGCTCGTTTACCTCGTTCGATCTCATTGATCTTAATTTTATCACTTGTTGTGCTTGCAATGATCTTTAATCATGAACCACCTTACCGTCATTTTGTGAATAGTCTATTGTGAAAATAGGTATGAGTGTGTCAAATGTTTTGGTGAACTAAATGCAAATGGTGTCGATTTCTTTATTTAATTATTTATTTATTTTCCTCACAAAAAGGAAAAGTAAAAGTATGTTTCCAAAATGGACGAAAAATGTTTGATGTGTTTCTTAAAACGATGGTAGCAATATTTTCCCATTTCAATTTTCATTTCAAATGATTTAATTATTTTGAAGGCTAGGTCGAAAACTTCCATAGTCGTGTTTGGTATGTAATAATAATGTTTGTGTTGTCACTCGATCCTCAATTATGCACAGCTTAGCTAACTATGCATAATTCGGGAAGAGTCCTGTTTTGTTGGTTGTTGTTGCTTGATCCTCAAGTATGCATGATCTAGCTAATTATGCATAGTTTAGGAAGGGCACTATCGTGTCAAACAAATTGGTCATCTTGAAACTTGTAGTGTTTTGATAAATGTTTGGATGAGAACGTTTTTAAAAATGGTGGATCCTTATGTAAGTAATCGCATTTTCTTTGATTCCTAAAGACAATTTTTGAATTTTTCTTGTATTCCTTGAAATCTTTTCTTTCGTTTGGTGTTGACTTGGTAAGTCACTGTGACCGAGTAGTTTTTGGAAAATGTTTTTATGAGTTGTGTGTAACGTGCAAATTTCATCGGAATCACGAGGGTGTTGATAAAATACCAAAGGGGCTCGTATCGTCACCGGGAGAAGAGTTTTTAATAAAGATGGAAAGATGCCGAAGTAGAGGAAATCAGAGTTCGAGTAACTCTAAGGGAAATGACAAAGATTTCTCCTACATCGAATGTATCGTACCTTATATATTTTCTTTTCTCGTTCTTTTGATATGTCAAGCGACACATGATAAATTGTTGAAGTTTACCAACTGTGCATCGGTAATTGGAAGACAATTCCATTGTCGTTTTCGCTTAATTAAGTGAGGAATCCTCTTTGCTTGACTCAACCATCCTTGATTATCGATGGTTAAACGATAAGATATCCATAGTTGATGTCTTTGTGGTAAACCTTTGCTTTTATGTATTTATGTGGTAAGTAATCTGGTCGAGTGATCGTAAGTTGTGAGAACTCGAGACGACATTGTCCAATGAAGTCCGATCATGGAGAACACGTGCCATGTAATGTATTTTTTTAACTGTGAACGATGATATTTATTAAGATTTTGACCACGTTTGGGACGGAAGTAAGATGGTGTTCTTGTAATATCTTTTGGGTATGGATCCGTGTGTGAGCACCCTGCGATGACATATGTATGTATTTTATTTCTTTTTGGATATGCATCCATAGCTAGCAAGCTCGTGAATCTTCGTAATATTGCAATTTTCTTTCGGCTGGACTCATCCGAGAAATATGTCGAATATTCTTATTTTATCATGGCTTGGCTGATTAGCAAGCATGAGTTAACTTGAATGAACTTATTTTACTTGGCATGGTTTGGCTACGTTGCAAACATGTCGTAATGTGATTGTATGTGTTTCATAATGGCTCTTGTGTTTGTTTGGATTGTGATGTCTTCGAGAGAGTTATGTATACGCCGAATGATTTCGTATCGATGAATTCGTTTTTGACGAAGTAGGGTTGTATGTACGTAATATCGTAATAAGGTGATTTGGTACGACTAGTATTGATTACTTCGTCTTTTATATTTTGAACGTTTTCCGATGGGGTTATGTGTGACCCGTGTGATTTTCTTTATGATTAATTGTTTTTATGAGACGATGAACCAAGTGAAAGGACGATTCGAAAGTTGGAAGACGTGCTCTGAGCGTATGTGTTTGATTTTGGTGGAAGTTGAGATCGTGGAAGGGCGTGATTCGTTTTGGAGAATAAGAAAGGTGGGTCCAAAGGTATGTTGGACCAGTTGCCTACTAGTTGGAACTGCTGGATGAACTCCGTGGAAATGACAATACTCTTCATGTGTCGAATTTGAAGGATTATGGGATGAAAAGGTAGATCACCAGTTGGATAGAATGAAGCAGGAAAAAGTCAGTTGAATGGACTTGAAATGATTCGAGAGGCTACGGAAGAAATGGTGTAGATTAAGAATTATATGCTAACCGCGAGAAGCTGTGGAAAGAGATGTGTTGATACCCGTGGGAAGAAATTTAGGGAATTGAAGTGGAGATCATGGATCAAGATGGTAAGAGATTGAAGCAAGGCATAATACCCATGGTGAAGGTGTGATAGAACCCGAGACGTGAACCGAAGTCCACGTCGAAATGTGGAGACCTCTTTAGGAAGGAGTACCCTTATCTTCCCAGTAGTACGAAATGCGAGTATAAGAACCGGAGAGCGCCGGGACGTCGCTCCCTTTAAGGAGGGGAGGATGTAACACCCGTGAAAGTGCCGTATGATGCTAAGTTATTGTCTCAAGAGCTCTTCAGTATGAGCAGCTCTCTTAAGTTGTGGCTCACTTGTGGATGTGATATCCCGAGCCCAACGTCATTTATTTAATCCTATTTTACGTATATTTTTGAAATTTTTAAGAATTTTTATCGTGGATTTATTTGATGGTTTAAGTTGAAACCAACGTTTACGGTCGTAATTTTAACGTTTGACGATTTAAGAAGAACCGATAACGACTACGATACCGACGGATGCCCAAAACTTACATTTTATTATCGATTGATCGATATTTGAATTTTTCGAGATTTTATTTTTATAACGTGTTAAGTCGAGTCGGAACCATGTGTATATTCGTTTTGTGTGTGTTTGAACCATCTAAAAGTATTTTCGAGTGTTCGGGACGACCCCCGACTCCCGTAAAGTTTTTAAACCGACTACTAGTCAATCCCGTAAACATTTGAAGTTGTTTTTGCTTAAGGCCAAAAGAAAGGTGAAATTGCACATAGACCCCTCCCATTTCACAAAATGGGGACAAACACACACACACAACACATTTTAGAAAAAAAAAAGATCAAACACCCCTCCCTTGTGTTCTTAGGCCGACGGCCACCCACCAAAAACCACCAATCCATCACCAAAACTTGGTTTTTGAAGAATCCAATCAAATTCCCACCTTTCTAACATCATTGTAAGAAAATCCCACCAACATTTACATGCATGCATCCATTTATTTTCTTCCAAAAATTTGTGATTTTTCAAAAACGGGTTTTGATCAAATTAAACCATACACATGTTTAATTCATGTGTATATAATGTTAATTCACCTATAAAACAAGATGGGGGTTATGATTTGTGTCTTCCACAGCCCCTAAAAGCCACGAAATTTTTGGGGTTTTGGGTGTGTTCAAGGTGTTTGATGAAATGTCATGGGTTTGTGTTTTTAAGGGTGTTTTGGGTGTGTTTGAATGGGTTAAACACATTGCATGCTTGTTTTTAGGATTTTGATTCTATGAGGTTGATTGATCAATAGGGGTAGGGACTGAAATTTGTGTTTGGATATGTTTGGGAATGCTTAGGATGAAACCTAGTAGTGATTGATAGGTTTGGAATCGAGCTTAAGTGTGATTTTGATATGGATAAATTTAGGCAGAAACTTTGAGACCTTTTCATAAAAATAATTTTTCCTACAGGTCTAGATAACTAAATGTAGTCATAGAGGGTCTTCTTAGCTTTAATTTGGTATAAGGTAGAGCCCGTGACTCAAAACGAGCTAAAAGTTATGAGGTTTTAAAGATCGAGTACCGGGAGACGAGAACTTTCATAATCCGAATTTATGTATAGTTTTAGTCAAATCCCGAGGACCACAAGTATGAATTGGTAAATGGTCAAGGGTCAAATTTTGGTCACAAACCTGTGTAATTGAGTCTATAATTGGACTTAGGAGTCAAAGATGTCAAAGGTGCATTTCATATAGGTCAAAGAGGTCCAAGTTGGTCGAAGTACAATTTCAGCCCGGAAAATGTAGTTTTTGAAAAGCGTTGAGTAACGGGTCGTAGAAGCGAAAACTTTTAATGGGATTAAAAATGGGTTTTCTACAGGTCTTAAGTTATTTTTGAGAATTTTCTAAATTTTTATAACAAGGGTAAAGTCTAGTAAAACAACCCATACTTTTGGTAAGTATCGGCGAAGTCGTGAAATGGATAGTAACTTTAATTACGTAGGTAAATGGTATAGGTCTAGTAACAACTACTTGTTTGATTTTGGCGTGAGTTCTCATAAGCATTGAGTGTGTTTGCATTTGCGTGTGTTTAGTACAATAATGTACGCGGAGTATTGATTTGGTTTACGTACCTTGATTTTTAGGTCAAGTGTTTGATTTTCCCGGGCATCCACGTCGTCGGTGACATTTCTCGTTACGTCTTCGCTAGAACCACTACTACTACGCAAGGTGAGTCTATAGCCTCGCTCTTTACTTTATTCAAATGTTTTTAACCCGCGAGGGGGATACATGCTAATTTAAATGAAAATGAACATAAGTCTTGATTGATTGTTGGACCCGAATGTTGCCTCGAAATTGTGTTGAGTACCTAGTTGCAAAAGTCCCTAAATTCATGAACTATTAACTATTGTCTTGCCCTCGAGTAGGGGGAAATAGCCGCTTATACAATTTGTAGTACTACGGGGCTAACGACCCAATGCTAGCCGAGAAGCTGTACGTTGAGTAAGTTCTGTGGTAGATTATCTTGTATGAGAGATAAGGTATAATTGCAACTGATTCCTTTAGAAGGGGCACTGGTTTCATCTGAATCAGGCCGGTAATTATTACGCGGGTGATTGAGTTAACGGATTAGTGTCATGAGCTTAAACACAATTGTCATAACCTTGAAAATAGATTGTGAGTACGACAATGCTATTGAATGATCATGATTGGTTTTTAACACTTATGTTCAACTGATGTTTTGATAAACCTATAGATTCGCTCAACCTTTGTGTTGACGATTTTAAGCATGTGTTTCAGGTAACCAAGATTGATAGCAGCGGAGCATGCGAGGATGGAAGTTGTGGTGGCTTGGCGGTCTACTTTGTTTTCCTCCCTTTTTGCACTTAAAAATTTTATACTATGTCATGTGAATGAAAATGTATTTTTGGGTTGAGATTCAGTGGGGACCTAAACGCAAACTCTGTATTGTATTCTTTTGGGGTTTGGAAAACAGTAGACATGTACATTTTAACCATGTTAAATTTTATGTTTGAACTTTTACGTCTCTTGAGTCGTTTAATATAGCTTATGTGTGATGATAACTACGTAGCACCCATATGTTGTAGTTCCGCTGCGCATAGCATTTTGTGGGGGTGTTACATTCGACTTCCTTAAACTTCCGTCTTTAGACTTTTTCTTCGATAAATCTTTCAGAATAGGCCTTGGACTTCCGTTCTTTTTGCACTCTTGATCTTTTGACTTCGTCTTTTCTCGTTTTCTTCGATAAAAGCCCGTGTTTTTTCCTTTTTCATCTTTTGGTCCTTAAACACAATAAAAACACAAACTACGCATAATTCCTACATTTACGACATAAAATACAATTTTTGGCTTGGTTCTTATTATAATTAAGTCTGGTAAAAGAATGGGTGTTTTCACACCTATCAAATCCCCTACACTTGACCATTGCAATGCCCTCATGCAATGAATTAATACAAAGCATGTTTTACATTTTTCATCATAATTAACCTAACTTGGCCTTTATTAAACATTATTAAAGGAAGAAAAACAAATAAAGAGATTAAAGACTTACATTGAGGCTTTGGATTGTCATGAATGTTTATCATCCTCAAGTTTCACGTTCCCCAAACCAAGTTAAAAACAAGATCATTGTTATTATAAGTTAGCAAACTAACACAAACTCATGTGGGCCAATTATTCACTTAGACTCCCTTATTCCTAGTTGTATCTCTTATATTTTATTCTTGTCTTGAATGATCACGAGGATGCATTGTTGACTTATTTCGATAATTTATTAAGGCCGAAAATAAAGTAGGATGATTTAATAAATATTTAGCTAAAGGACAAAATCTTTTAAAACTGCTTCTCGAGACCTCATAAAGTTCATATCTTGGCATAACTCGCTTCATGATTTGAGACCTTTCTCGGACCGATATTTGGCAGCGACTTCATACTTCTAATCTTGAGAGACGTTCATGAAATAATGGTCTTCTCTTCATAATAGGAATTTGTTCACTTGAACTTTTTGAGAGATTCTTCATATTTGGACCACGACTTCTTCATTTTTCTCCAATCTTTATTTTGGATTTTGATATACAACGATCCGCCTCCTTTTAGGACTTAGATCTATTTATCCTCATATCTAGCTAGGGTCTTTTTGGATAGACTTCTCCATGATCTTTAGGGGAGTATTCCCTTTTCGTCGTGTGTCTCGATCCTTCATATTGATTTTTGATAAATGATTCTTCACATCACTTGGGATCTTTAGCAACAAAATGTAGCCCTCATGCCTTGTTAGGGACTTTTCGGACTCGCCAATCTTCGCATCCCGCTTCAATAAGTTATGCCTTCGCTATGAACTCTAATTAATACCGATCAACTTTTAAACGATCTTGGGCTAGAAGCTAAGTAACTTTTCAAATCGTACAACCTTATTTATTGCAATTAAATTTATTAACAAGTGACGGGAGAAAAAGCTCATAATCAACTCACATAAATTCATGAAATAATAACAACTTATAATTGACTCTATCATCTCTTGTTCTCCTTAATTTAAAATCTCAAGGAATGAGACTTGTGGATGCTTAGCCTATTAAATCAAAGTTTTGGGTTTTCAAGTCATCTATAGGATCTTGCAAATTCTTAGACTTTTTCAAGTTTAGAATTCGCATTTTAAAGTTCCCTTGATAAACGAATTTCTAGGATCAATTATAGGAACTTGCGAAAAGTTCTTGTTCTTAACCCGTGAGAGTTAAGACTTTCGCGTTTTAAAGTTCCCTATATAAAAGTCTAGCAAAACTTGACTTAAACATGTTAAGGATACTAGCTAGAGTAAACTTAGATAAGTAAACTCGGGTTGAGTCAAAAGATTCACAACGTTTGAAAAATTAAAACCACTTTATTAAAAATTTATTCTTAGCAAAGAAAGTAAATAACGATAAAAAAAGAAAATACGACTATACTACTAGGCCAAAATAGATTAAAAATTTTGAAAACTGTCGAATAATCAATTTTCCGGTTAAAATGAGGACAAATACAAGGAAAATCCCACTTAACTTCGATAGAAGTCCCCCTACACTTAATATAAACATTGTCCTCAATGTTTAAGCATGTGGGAGTAACTCCCCTACACTTAGGACATTGTGCACGTTGTTTAAATCTTGCTAAGGAAGAGACAACTAAAGTGATTCCTATTTTAATATTGAAAAATATAAAATAGAGAATCAAAAGAGTTGAGGATAAAACCAGGAAGATGGGTACACGGAATCACGGGTCGTCAAAAGTCATCAAGAATGGATCTTTGAAAGCTCGAATCCCTTCACATGATAAGAAAGAAAACACAAACACATACTAGGGTCTCCCCCTACACTTATTAGAAAAAGCATAATAAAAGGATAGATAATCGGGTTGCCTCCCGAGAAGCGCTTGTTTTTGTGAACCGAGTCACGAGCCTGACTCGTCCCCGAATTAAAAGGTCCATGGGGAAGCCTCAAATGTAATATCGGGATCAAAGACCTTTTCCTCGTTCCCGGAGGACATTAATAAAGGAGAGGCCGGAGGATAAGTCTTGAAGGGTAGAAAAGTCCTTTCAACATACGAAAAGTATGTGAAATCATGATCCACGGGAGGTGGGGTGGGTAAAGTAAGCAAATTGTCATCCCCCAAAGACAATTGATGTGCAGAAAGCTGCAAAGCCGTAAGGTTATCAATCATAAAATGGTCAATATCACCTCCCGGGTCAAAGCACTCATCCTCGGTAATGGTTTCTAAAGGTTGGGATAAAAGGTGCTCGGGAGGGGGACTGAGGACAATATCTACATGCAGCAAAGTATCAAAAAGAATATCCCCCTCCGTGTCATCATCATCAATACCCAGAGGTATTGAAAGATTGTCGATTTCCTCCATAGCTGTATCATTATTCTCAATTGAAGTAATAGACGGAGGTAAAGACTCAGAAATAGGAGCAGAATTCAACGCTTCAATTTGAGAGATAAGAAGATGAACTTTCAACAATCGATCGTGAAGAATAACCTCTTCCACCTCATCTACAAGACCAAGTTCAGTGGTGAACTTCTCGTAAGTTGGAGAGAATAAATCAACATCGCCCTCATCTCCCGGAGGAGATTGAGAAATTTCAAAGGTGAAATTATCATAGCATGGAGTAAAATCATCATCATTAAGAGCGACCTCGTCCGTAAGCTCAGCAAAAGTAGGCACATCACAAAACTCATCAAAGAATTTATCAAGACCAAAATCACTAATCTCACTCGATGTATCACTATCCTTAGACGCATTAGGGATATCAAGAGTAGGAGTAGTAATCTCCGAAGATGGGTCGAGATCATAGATATCATCCTCGTCATCATCATCATAATAGTAGTATGGACGCACAAGAGGAGGAGTATAAGCACTAAGATTAGATACTTGCTCTTGTCGTTCATCCTCTTGACATTTTTCGATGTATTTATTTAAAGCTTCTTGAACTTTTTGCCCTTGCTTAACAAGAGTGGCCCATTGTTCGTGGGGGCTCAAATGTTTGAAGGAAGGTTGATGATTGACAGTGTGACGTGGGGGCTCAAAATTTTGAAAACCGGAATTATAGCACGGATGTGGCTCTTAGTAATTCATCGGTTGAGAAGAATTAGAACACGGATTTGGTTCATAATAATCCATCGGTGAAGAAAACTGAGGACACGGATTTGGCTCATAATAATTCATTGGCTGACAATAAGAAGTATCGTGAGGGCCCCCACAATTGTTGCAACACGTGTATTAAGAGAAACCTGGTGCATTTTGTTGATAGGGATCGTCATATATGGGAGTGGGTGAAATAGTGTCATTAGAAGAGAAGAATGAATTGAAATATGAATTGATCGAATTGCACGATAGACAACGGCCAAATTCGTAATTAGGGATATCCATTCCACACCGTTCGCATGAACACCATTGACAGGATTGACTACCAGAAGATGGTCTTCCACACCCTACACAGTCAACAGACGAATCCATGAAACACAAATAGATAAGCAAGAAGAATATTTTTGGTGCAAAACTTTCGAAAAAGAAATGCTTTTTATGATTTTTAAATGTTTTTAGGATTTTTGATAATTTTTTTATTTTTGAAAATTTTTGGCAAGAAAATAACGTTCAGGAGTGAACGGATCCCAAAATCCATCGTGTCTCTCACAGAAAACCGTGAATCTTCACGAAAAGAGCCGGCAGCGGCGCCATTTAATACATTGATTTTGCTAGATTAAAAAGTTCGTTTTCTCGGTGTCTGATCGAATTGATTACCGGTTAAAAGTGCGACTCAGTTGTTTTTGGTTAATAAAAGAAGATTTGGTTATCTATTTCTAATTAAAAGGTAAATGCAAATAGTAATAAAAATAAGCTAAAAACAATTAACTAATAATAAAGAAGCAAAACAAATAATAAAACGAAAATTAACACAAAGCAATTAATAAAAATAAAACTAAAAGACGAAATTAACTATCGACTTGAAATTAAAGTTTACTTAATGAAAAAGGAGAGAATAAAACTAAGTTGGTACTTTAAAGCTAAACGAGGCAAAACCTAAAGCGGGTACTAAAAAAAAGATAAAACTTGAACTTTACGAAAAAATATTAATTTTAAAATTAGATGAAAAATTCAACTAAAAATACGTAACTTTCAGAAATAAAATCGGAACAACTTTCAGATTAAACTAAACAATTACGGAACAAAATAATAAATAAACAAGCTAGCAGGCAGCTAGCTCAAGCAGCCAAGCTACCTACTGAAATGGGCGGAAAAAAACTAAGCTAGCTACTAGGCTAGTAGGACATTTGGTCGGAATGTTTATGTATAAAATCTATCGGAATGTTTTTAAAAAAAAAAAAAACTATCGGAATGTGGTAAGAGAGAATATATCGGAATGTTATATAAATAAAAAAAATACTATCGCAATATTAAACCTAATGACTATCGGACTGTATACAAAAAAATCTATTGAAACCTTAAAAAAAAGAAACTGTCGGAATATCAACTAAAAAAACTAGCGGAATACTAATTATACGAAAATTATCGGAATGTGTTTATGAAGAAAAGTATCGGAATATCTATCACAATATGAAAAACCTATCACAATATGACTATCAAAATTTGGGCGGCATTTCGTCGCAATATACCTTAAATCCCGATCGGAATCCACGATGCCAGGGGCAATCGCAATCCTCGATCGGAATAAGGGGATATTAGACTTCGATCGCAAAGTAGAACCCCTAGGGTTATTGTGATCACAATAAAGCTATCGGAAAGAGCTGTCACAATGTCAAAACCCTATTGTGATGGAAGAATCATAATATTCGGATGGAGTACAATATGCTAAAAATCAAATAAGCACTTTTCAAAAACTTAACCAAAACAATAATAAGAAGAATAAAATAAGCTACGAATTTAAAAACTTTCAAGATGCCAAATAAGCAAAATTTATAAATTGAACTAAAAGAAAAAGATTAAACTTTTGAAAAGATAAAACCTTTAAAGACACTTAAATGAAAATAAGCTAGACACAAATTAAGCAAAAAGCACAATAAGCTAAGACCATGAATCTCACGAAAATGATAGTACAAAAAGATAAGAACTTTAATCAAATTAAACATAAAGATGAAAACTTTAAGATTAATCAAACAAGACAATAGCTTTTTAAAAACAAGAAGAGAAGAATGAGAATGATTATGAAAAACTTGAAATTAAAGATGAAGATTAAAGATTCAAATACAAGATTAAAGTGAAAAGCTTAAAACTTTAAAGAAAAACTAGAGAGATAAAATGAAAACTAGAGAGAGAAAGTAAAGTTACACTACTCCTAATCTAAACTAACTAACCACCTCCTAATGACATATTAGGAAGGTATTTATAGGAGGAGTAAAATATTGGTGCTTTCTCCTTCTTTCTTTTTATTCTCGACTCGATTCAAATTCTTTGTCTTTCTCGACGTCGTCTCGGGATTTGTCGATATAATTTGAACTCGTCTTATAATTTTCTTATTTAATTAGACTTGGTTCTTCGACTTCATTAAACTTCCGTCTTTAGACTTTTTCTTCGATAAATCTTTCAGAATAGGCCTTGGACTTCCGTTCTTTTTGCACTCTTGATCTTTTGACTTCGTCTTTTCTCATTTTCTTCGATAAAAGCCCGTGAAAGCCCGTGTTTTCTTTCTTTTTCATCTTTTGGTCCTAAAACACAATAAAAACACAAACCACGCATAATTCCGACATTTACGACTTAAAATACACGTTTTGCTTGGTTATTATTATAATTAAGTGGTAAAAGAATGGGTGTTTTCACACCTATCAGACCTCACACACTTTAGAGTGATAACCACAAATCTTTTTGCCACTAGGCCACCCTTGAGTGGTTTCACTTTCAACTTTTGCATAGATTTTCCGGCCTTGTGAGCTTCGAATGTTTGCTTAGTTTAGGTGAGTATGCACTTAAAATTATTATTGGGTGGAGCTTTCGATTATTCGGGTTGCCAATACATCAAAATCATGACGCGGGCGATTCTCAAATGTTTTCCCATTAAAATTACATGGAAGCTACTAGAATCAAATAGAAACCAACTGTTAAGACTAAACCGCTAAGTCAATATTTATTAACAAAATTTAATATTCAAGCGAGGAGAGAATATGCAAATAATTAAGATACATGAGTGTTTGAAAGAATACGAGTACTCTACGGTTAGCATAGTAACTTATAATTAACTCTATCATTTCTCGTCTTCATTTAAGAGACTTAGACTAAAAATAGTTAAGGAATCGAAGCTAAGTGCTCAACACGCACGGTCGAGTAAAAAATTACTCTTATTCTCGCCATCGAAAAATTTACATTTGTGTCTTAAACACATATGAAAAACATGAGAATTTTTTAAAAATTGGCCATTTTTAGCCTTATTTGCAACAAAACAATAACAAAAGATAAACTTTGGAGAGCGTGAAGGTTTAGCAAGGCCGAGTATCTATTCACCCCCCCTAATACTGAAGTTAAACATTGTCCTCAATGTTTCAAGTCTAAGGTTGGAACACCCCCATACTAGATACGAAAAGTCAAATGCTTAATCTAGCATGGAAAGGGTCATTAACAATTAAATCTTAAGCCGTTTATGAAGTGTGCTAAAAGATTATCGTTAGAACAATAAAGGATATGTCATTTTGATATCAGAAAATTTCTTCAAGAAAACGATCGAGGCTCAAGTAAATGAACATGAGAGGGTTCAATCGTGATGATAATGACCTTAGATTAATAATATAAAGATTTTACTAGTTGAAAGTTCGTTTTCTCGGTGTCTAGTCGAATTGATTTCCGGTTAATTGTGTGAGATTAGTTGTTCTTGGTGAAACAAATATTTTTGGATTTGGTAAAATAAATATGCAAGACTTAATAATAAGACGGGAAATTAAAACTAAAACTAGTTGAAACGTAAACGGTGCAATATTTAAAATGCTAAAAGTAAATGACGAGAATTTAAATGACGTAAAATTAAAACTTAACGAAAAGTAAATTGACAATTAAATAAAAATGCAAGACGTAATTAAAATAGATTAAAAATAAAAACGAGGAAAAGTAATACTTTAACTAAAACAAAATATTAAAACAAACAAACCACCAATCGGAATACACCCTATCGGAATCCAAAGTGGAATCCGATCGGAATGTAACCCCATCGGAAAGGCCTGATCGGAATATGCAGAAAGGCATGATCGGAATGTAGTAAAACACCCTATAATCAGAATACACAAACAATTGCAATCGGAATAAGTGAAAAGTACCAATCGGAATATTCGAAAAGAGTACAATCGGAATACTCAAAGCTTACCAATCGGAATAACTAGAAAGTTAGCACTAATCGGAATAAATCACAACAAGCTAGATCGGAATATGTCAAAACTCCACCACAATCGGAATAACATGAAAACCCTTTTCCGATCTGTAGATCGGAATAAGGGGGCTATTGATCGGAAAGAGCTGATCGGAAAAGGGTTTATCCCTTTTCTGATTTAAGTGGGGTTCGAGATAAAAAGCAAAGGAAATAAGCTATTGAAATAAGCTAATGACCCAAACTAGAACGAATCCAAAGAGAGATGAACTCAACAAGCATGAATAACAACTTATTAAAACTTTAAATAAACAAACTTTTAAAATCAAACTATAAAAAGATGAACTTTTAAACACGAAAACATGAATGAACAACACGGATCAAATGTAAATCGCACCAAAAGCAAACAAGAATCAAGAAAGGAAGATGAGAGATTAAGACAAGAAAAGTAAAGATTAAAGAACAATAAATGAGAACTTACTTGATAATTGAAATGGATTAAAAGTGTATAACAAATGATTAAAGTGAAAGAATTAAAATAACAAGTATGAAAATGGTGGAAGTGGTGGTTTGTCAAACCACCCAACAACATGAAAATGAACTAGCTAATGGCTATTTATAGTGGTGATTAGGGAGGGGCTTAGGAAGCTTCCTCCCTCTTTCCTCTTTTCCTTAATTGCGTCATTAGGTCCCTCATTTATTTAATCTTCTTAAATCTTGGACTTAAATGATTTTGTCTTCGGGATTTCTTTGAACTCGTCTTGTATTATCTTCATAAATAAGACTCGAGTTCTTCGGCTCTTTAGTGAACTTCCGTCCTTTGACTTTTTCTTCGATAAATCTTTAGAATTGGTCTTGGACTTCCGTTCTTTTTCCACTCTTGATCTTTCGACTTCATCTTTCGTCTTTTTCTTCGATAAAAGCTCGTGAATGCCGTGTTTTCTCCACTTTTCACCTTTTCGTCCTAAATCACAACAAAAACACAAACCACGCATAATTCCGACATAAATGACATAAAATACACGTTTTGGCTCGGTTATTATTGCAATTAAGTGGTAAAAAGGATGGGTGTTTTCACACCTATCAAATCCCCTACACTTAACCATTGCAATGTCCTCATGCAATGCATTAGTTACAAAGCAAGATTACATTATCCATCATAATCAATCCACGTTGGCCTTTATTAAAGAAATAGAAAATTATAAACATACAAAGTAAAGTAATCAAAAACATACCTTGGGTTTTGAAAATGTCGCGAATGATCATCATCCTCAAGTTTTCACTTTCTCCAAACCAAGCTTAGAAACGAGATCATTGTTATTATAAGTTAGCAAACTAACACGAACTCATGTGGGCCAATTACTTACTTAGACTCCCTTATTCCTAGGGGTATCTATTATATTTTATTATTGTCTTGAATGATCACGAAGATGCATTTTTGACTTATTTCGATAGTTATTTAGTCCGAAAATAAAGTGCACGATTTAATCAATAGTTAGCTAAAGGACCAAATCTTTTAAAACTGCTTCACGGGACCTCATAAAGTTCATATCTTGGCATAACTCGCTTCACGATTTGAGACTTTTCTCGGACCGATATTTGGCAGCGACTTCATACTTCAAATCTTTGAGAGACGTTCTTGAAATTATGGTCTTCTCTTCATAATAGAATTTCTTCACTTGAAGTTTTGAGAGATTCTTCATATTTGGACCACGACTTCTTCATTTTTCTCCAATCTTTATTTTGGACTTTGATATACAACGATCCGCCTCCTTTTAGGACTTGGATCTATTTATCCTCATACCTTGTTAGGGTCTTTTTGGATAGACTTCTCCATAATCTTTTGGGGAGTATTTGCTTTTCGTCGTGTGTCTCGATCCTTCATATTGATTTTCGATAAATGATTCTTCACATCACTTTTGGATCTTTAGCAACAAAATGTAGCCCTCATGCCTTGTTAGTGCCTTTTCGGACTCGCCAATCTTCGCATCCCGCTTCAATAAGTTATGCCTTGGCTATGAACTCTAATTAATACCGAGCAACTTTTAAACGATCTGGGGCTAGAAGCTAAGTAACCTTTTAACTCGTACAACCTTATTTATTGCAGATAAATTTATTAACAAGTGGAGGGAGAATAGGCTTATAATTAACTCACATAAATTCACGAAAGAATACCGAACTTATAATTGACTCTATCATCTCTTGTTCTCCACAATTTAAAATCTCAAGGAATGAGACTCGTGGATGCTTAGCCTATTAAATCAAAGTTTTGGGTTTTCGAGTCGCCTATAGGATCTTGCAAATTCTTAGACTTTTTCAAGGTTAGAATTCGTGTTTTAAAGTTCCCTTGATAAACGACTCTCTAGGATCAATTATAGGAACTTGCGAAAAGTTCTTGTTCTTAACCCGTGAGAGTTAAGACTTTCGCGTTTTATAGATCCCTATATAAAAGCCTAGCAAGACTTGATTTAAACACGTTAAGGATACTAGCTAGAGTAAACCTAGATAAGTAAACTCGGGTTGAGTCAAAATATTCACAACGTTTGAAAATTAAAACCACTTTATTAAAATTTATTCTAATAAGGAAAGAAAATAACTATACAAAAGTAAAAACTAATAGGCCAAAATAGATCAAAAATTTTGAAAAATGTCGAAAAATCAAATTTTCCGGTTAAAATGAGGACAAATACAAGGAAAAGGCCACTTAACTTCGATAGAAGTCCCCCCTACACTTAAGATAAACATTGTCCTCAATGTTTAAGCATGTGGAAGTAAACTCCCCTACACTTAGGACATTGTGCACCGCTGTTTAAATTTCGCTAAGAAAGAGACAACTAAAGAGATTCCTATTTTAATATTGAGAAATATAAAATAGTGAATCGAAAAGAGTTTAGGATAGAACCGGGAAGAAGGGAACACGGAATCGCGGTTCGTCAAAAGTCATCAAGAGTGTATCTTTTTAAGCTCTAATCCCTGCACATGATAAGAAAGAAAGCAAGAAACACCACGGGGCTCCCCCTACACTTATGGTGAAAACAGGTAAAGATAGATAATTGGGTTGCCTCCCAAAAAGCGCTTGTTTTTATTGACCGAGTCACAAGCCTGACTCGTCCCCGAATTAAATGGTCCATGGGGAAGCCTCGAATGTGATACCGGGATCAAAGACCTTGTCCTCGTTCCCGGTGGACATCAACAAAGGGGAGGCGGGGGGATAAGTCTTAAATGGGAGAAGTATGTGAGGTTATGATCCACGGGAGGTGGGGTGGGTAAAGGAATCACATTGTCATCCCCCAAAGACAATGGATGTTCAGCAGCAAGCGACAAAGCCGTAAGGTCATCAAGCATAAAATAATCAATGGCACCCCCCGGGTCAAAGCACGCATCCTCATGAACGTTAATCTCTTCGATTTCTTCATCATAAATGGGTGCGTCAAACCAAGGTTTGTCGTTCCCATCATTGAGGATTTCAGAAACTCGCTCGAAAAGATCACGATCAAGTACGAAACCATCATTCATTTGTGGGGATTGTTGATAAGTTAAATCCGCACGAATGTGGTAAACGTAATTCTCAGTGGAGGAGTGTTGATTAGGTAACTCCTCGAGAATTGGATGATTGGTCAAGTGAGTTGGTTCGTCATTATTATGAAAAATAAGACGCTCCAACTCATCAAGTTCGGCATCGATGTTGGAAAAATCGACCTCGCTTGTAGGAGGAAGCGGAGGTAAAAGAGCTAGCTCTCGTTCGATAATTTCCGCAATCTCGGGCTCGAATTGGAATTCATCATTAAAAGCGACCTCATCCTTAAGTTCAGCAAAAGTCGGAATATCACAAACCTCATCAAAGAATTCTTCAAGACCAAAATCATTAATCTCACTCGAAATATCACTATCCTTAGACGCATTAGGGTTATCAAGAATAGGAGTAGTAATCTCAGAAGATGGGTTGAGATCATAGATATCATCCTCGTCGTCATCATAATAGTATGGATACACCGGAGGATGAGTATAAGTCTCGATATTCGATATTTGCTCGGGCCGTTGATTCCCTTGATATTTTTCGATGATCTTGTGGCAAGCTTCTTGAATTTTTTGAAAGCGGTCAAAAAATGCGGCCATTTGCTCAGGAAGATGTGCACAAAAGGGTTGAGGGTTGATGATGTGTTGTGGGGGCTCAAAATGTTGAAAACCTGAATTATAACATGGTTGTGGCTCATAGTATTCATCGGTTGAGGAGAATTAGAAACCGGGTTTGGTTCATAATAATCCATTGGTGAAGAAAACTAAGGACACGGAGTTTGCTCATAATAATTCATTGGTTGACAATAATAGGTATCGTGAGGACCCCCACAGTTGTTGCAAAACGGGTGAGGAGAAAGACTGGGTGCGTCTTGTGGATAGCTATAATCATTGTCATACGTGTACCCCGGTTCTTGCCCGTGATCATACGGGTATCGAACCGGGCACGAAACATGCCAATGAGAATCGCTTCCACAATAGATGCACGGGGAAAGAGTAGGTGGGTTCAAAAAGGACGAATTAAGTGAGTGGCACAAAGGACAAAATCCTGGTATTAATTGTGTATCTTTGATATCGTTTCGGCACCGCTCACATGTACACCATTGACAAGAGTCGTTCCCGTACAATCGTCTCTCGCACCCGACGCAATGGACATAAAAATCCATTAAGAAAGATAGATAAGCAAGAAGAATATTTTTGGTGCAAAACTTTGAAAAAGAAATGCTTTTTATGATTTTTCAAATGTTTTTGGATTTTTGAAAATTTTTTAATACGAAAAATAACGTTCACAAGTGAACGGATCCCAAAAGCAACGCGTCTCTCACAAAAAACCTTTGATCTTCACGAAAAGAGCCGGCAGCGGCGCCATTTTAATATAAAGATTTTACTAGTTAAAAGTTCGTTTTCTCGGTGTCTAATCGAATTGATTTCCGGTTAATTGTGTGAGATTAGTTGTTCTTGGTGAAACAAATATTTTGGATTTGGTAAAATAAATGTGCAAGACTTAATAATAAAGGACGGGAAATTAAAACTAAAACTAGTTGAAACGTAAACGGTGCAATATTTAAAATGCTAAAAGTAAATGACGAGAATTTAAATGACGTAAAATTAAAACTTAACGAAAAGTAAATTGACAATTAAATAAAAATGCAAGACGTAATTAAAATAGATTAAAAATAAAAACGAGGAAAAGTAATACTTTAACTAAAACAAAATATTAAAACAAACAAACCACCAATCGGAATACACCCGATCGGAATCCAAAGTGGAATCCGATCGGAATGTAACCCCATCGGAAAGGCCTGATCGGAATATGCAGAAAGGCATGATCGGAATGTGGTAAAACACCCTATAATCGGAATACACAAACAATTGCAATCGGAATAAGTGAAAAGTACCAATCGGAATATTCGAAAAGAGTACAATCGGAATACTCAAAGCTTACCAATCGGAATAACTAGAAAGTTAGCACTAATCGGAATAAATCACAACAAGCTAGATCGGAATATGTCAAAACTCCACCACAATTGGAATAACATGAAAACCTTTTTCCGATCTGTAGATCGGAATAAGGGGGCTATTGATCGGAAAGAGCTGATCGGAAAAGGGTTTATCCCTTTTCCGATTTAAGTGGGGTTCGAGATAAAAAGCAAAGGAAATAAGCTATTGAAATAAGCTAATGACCAAAACTAGAACGAATCCAAAGAGAGATGAACTCAACAAGCATGAATAACAACTTATTAAAACTTTAAATAAACAAACTTTTAAAATCAAACTATAAAAAGATGAACTTTTAAACACGAAAACATGAATGAACAACACGGATCAAATGTAAATCGCACCAAAAGCAAACAAGAATCAAGAAAGGAAGATGAGAGATTAAGACAAGAAAAGTAAAGATTAAAGAACAATAAATGAGAACTTACTTGATAATTGAAATGGATTAAAAGTGTATAACAAATGATTAAAGTGCAAGAATTAAAATAACAAGTATGAAAATGGTGGAAGTGGTGGTTTGTCAAACCACCCAACAACATGAAAATGAACTAGCTAATGGCTATTTATAGTGGTTATTAGGGAGGGGCTTAGGAAGCTTCCTCCCTCTTTCCTTTTTTCTTAATTGCGTCATTAGGTCCCTCATTTCTTTAATCTTCTTAAATCTTGGACTTAAATGATTTTGTCTTCGGATTTCTTTGAACTCGTCTTGTATTATCTTCATAAATAAGACTCGAGTTCTTCGGCTCTTTAGTGAACTTCCGTCCTTTGACTTTTTCTTCGATAAATCTTTAGAATTGGTCTTGTACTTCCGTTCTTTTTCCACTCTTGATCTTTTGACTTCATCTTTCGTCTTTTTCTTCGATAAAAGCCCGTGAATGCCGTGTTTTCTCCACTTTTCACCTTTTCGTCCTAAATCACAACAAAAACACAAACCACGCATAATTCCGACATAAATGACATAAAATACACGTTTTCGCTCGGTTATTATTGCAATTAAGTGGTAAAAAGGATGGGTGTTTTCACACCTATCTATTAACACAATCACAAACAACCACAGAAACAACGAGTTGAAAGGACACAAATCCCTTCACATTAACTACATTATAAAGCGATAATATGTACATGGATATGAAAGTTTATGGACTTATATTTAATAGTCGTGTGATAGGATCAAACTTGAGATTACGGGATTGCACATAATACGTAAAGATTTAATTTATTTAATAAATGTATTTATTATATTTATTAATTTATTTAATAAATATATTTATTACATTTATTAAATTTAACCGATATATAATTTTAACGGTTGTTCGACCGTCGGTTAGGGCACAAAAGGGGGAAGTAAAAACTGTCCTTTTATTTGTTTTACTTGGGCTACAAGAATTACTAGGCCTATATAAACATCCCCTCACCCTCATAATTCCACACACCTCGATCTGTTTCTCCTTTCTCTCTTGGCCGATCGCAACACCAACCCACAAAGGGGTTGGTGTGGTTTTTTTTCTTAGAGCTCGGTTTCAGTTTAAATCTAGTCCTAGCCCCTCTATAGGGTTGTTGGGTAGATTTTCCACAAGCGTTATAGCTCGGTTTACACATGCTAGAATCACGGTTAGCTCGTTCTACTATGTGTGTACAAGATCGTAATATAGTCTTACTTTAGACTATATCTTGGTGGTATACGGTATAAACCCGAATTGGTGATTCGTTCTTCATCTTATGGATTTGCTTTAGCGTAAAGGTATGTAACCCTAATTCAATTAATTATAGTTGTGTTATTATTATGATCTTGGTAAATCACTTCCGCTTTGTGTGCTCTGATCTCGTTTATGCTTTTGAGTAATTGTTATGAACTAAATAAACCTTTAGTGGCATCGAGAGCCGTTTTAAGATGTTATAATTATCGAAAATCTGAAGTTTTTTAAATAATAATTTTTGTGAGTTAAAACTACATGTTTTTTTAGTTTCTTAAAAATTAGGGTTTTGTTTTTTAAAATTAGGCTTTTGCCGAATTTTATAAAAAAAAAGAATTGTTTTTGAAACCCTGAAATACATGTGGGATAATTTTAGATTAAATTGCATGATTAATTGTTATATCATGTAAATTAAAGGTTACGATCCGAAGAGATTGAATTGTTAAGATGTGAGGGTGGATCCATGATGAACGGGCATGTTTTCATGGATCGTAAAATCGTATGTTTATATGATTTTATGTGCTACTTGTTTTATTTGATTCAATCAATCTTGAATTAGAGAAGACTTTTATATGAATATAAAAACCTATATTTGATGATTATTGAATAAATTGTATGCATGTGGCTATTTGATTTATTTAATGCACATATAAATGGTTATTATGTGTTTATGATTTAGTTTTTTACTTGTTTATGTTAAAAAATTTCAAATTGTTGTTAACAAGTGTTTTTTTAGAAGAAATAATATGGACTAAATCATATAAAAATTAAGATTTGTTTGAGATCTAAGTTACATAGGATTACGTTGATTGGTGAATTGTAATAATAATCTAACGGCATACTCCTTTTGACAAACTATAAAGTGGGTATAAAGTACCGCTTGTCATGTACCCGGTTTAGGAAGGAGGTGTTAAGCTATTAGTCGCTGACCAAATTCCCGGCTCGCGTGTGCGTCAAATTGAATTTACCTACGATGATTATTTGCATTATACCTTAAGGTTGATTTACCGTAATTTCACATCCGATTCACAATGAATAAGGTTATTGCTTTGTGCTTTAGCTATAAGTACGTTGTGAATAATTGTGGGTAAATTATTTGATTGGTTGAACGAATACCCCAACTTAATTTATGTAAAAATTTAGTCTCGAGAAAAATTTTACTAAATGTTTTATTAAACTTATGTTATGCATTTGTATGCATGCTTTTCCATACATTGATTTTGACATCAAATTTATACCCTTAAAATTTAAGTTGAATGCTCCTAATTGATGAACACTTGAAATTGCTACATCATCAAATGAGATTTTTGGATGATGTTGTGATGGAGAGAAAACTTTCATAGAATGAAAATTCGTATGATGGTTTTATGTTACTCAGATTATACGACTTAATTAAGTTACTCAGTGAGATCTAGAAATATAAGGCAATCAGATGGGATGAAACATGTTTACATTGCAAAACGTTTTTTGGAAATAAAAATCTCTTGAAAATCTAGGAATTGAAAATCGTTTGTCAATTGAATTGTTTGACAAGTCGCTATGTTGAGTACATTCATTACTAGCAAATCAATTGATGTAATGGGTCTATGTCAATATAGTTCTAGGATTCAAGGAAAATACTCTGGTTTATATATCGTGGTAATACTATAAGTTCTGCATTCAAAATGTTTTTTGATCCTCCTGAACTTACTGGCCTAAACTTCAATGATATCGCTCACTAAGAATTGTCTTGAGAGTAGAGGGTACTATTGATATCTTGACTACTCCCTATCCGGAGGATCTTGCTGAAGGAGCTTCTGAAGCGCAAAGGCATGAACACGATGCTAATGTTAAGAAGCACTCAGTGGTGGCTTGCTTAATGCGAGGTAAAATGGCTCCTCCACTTTAACAGAAGTATGAGCTATTTTCACCTAAGTGAATGCTTGATGAGCTCAAGGCTATGTTCGAGAAGCCGCAAGATTTAGAGATCTACGACTTAGTAGATGCTTTGCATAGCTGCAAGGAAACTCCTGGAAAGTCTGTTAGTGCCCATTACTTAGAGATGAGGGGTTATATGTAACAACTCATTGCACTAGTACATCCCTGTGATCATAATATGACTATCAACTTGATCAATAGGTCCCTTAACAAGGACTTCAATGATTTTGTTCGAAACTATAATATGCATTGCACGGGGAAGAGAGTTAATGATTTGCATGCAATGCTCATTGACTACGAATAGGGGTTAAAAGACAAGGTATCTACTTCTACTCTTCTTGTACTAACCATACAAAAGGGTAGAGTGAGTAAGCCAAAACCGCAAGCGAATAAGAAGAAAGGAAAAGGCAAGGGTGATAAGGGCAAGCAAGTTGAGACTTATTCGAAACCTAAGCAAACTTTGTCAAGAAGAATCAATCTCAGAAGGATGAGACTTGTCACCATTGCAAGGAAAGTTGTCACTAGAAGAGGAATTGTCCTCTTTACCTCAAAGAGTTGTGATAAATAAAGAAGAAGTCTGAGCATAGCGTTGCAACTTCATGTACTTTATTTAGGATTGAATTATTAAATTTGATATACAAATTAAAATTCCTGGGTATATGATACGGGTTGCGGTATTAACATTTGTAATATGCTGCAGGGATTTAATCTGGAAAGGAAGCTATCCTATGGGGAACAATTTCTGCAAGTGGGCAATGGCGCACAAGAAGCGGTTGAAGCTATAGGAACATTTATATTAGTTTTACCTTCAGGTTCAGTACTGATTTTAAATGATTGTCATTATGCATCTACAATTGTTAGGGGTGTTATTTTCTTTTCTTGTTTGTTGAATAATGGAATCGTTCACACTATTGATAATAATGCAATTTCTGTTTGGAAAATGTTATTTTCTATTTTAATGCAATTTCTGTGAATGGTGTGTTTGAAATAGATATGCGTGAAAAATAATTCAAGAATAATAAAGTTCTATTTTTAGCATGATTAAGAAGAAAAAGTTTGACAAGAACTCTTCTTATCTTTGGCATTGTAGACTTGCCCATACTAGAAAGACTCGTATACAAAAGCTTCAACATGAAGGTCTTTTGGAAAATATCAATGATGAATCATTTGATAAATGTGAGTCTTGTATCTCTGGAAAGATGACCAAGAAACCTAATAAAATCAATATTGAAATAGCTACTGATCTACTTGGTTTAATACATACTCATGTGTGCGGGCCACTTAGGCATTTGTCAAGGAAAGGTGCTAGCTACTTCTTTACATTTACGGATGATTATAGCTGTTATGGTTATGTTTATTTTCTTAAACATAAACATGAGGTATTTGAAACATTCAAAGTGCTTAAACCAGAATTAGAACTGCAACTAGGAAAGAAGATTAAAGCTCTTGGTTCTGATAGAGGTGGTGAATATTTAAGTCAAGAGTTTGAAGATTATCTAAGTGAGAATGGAATTTTTCAGCATCTTACTTCTCCCTATACTCCACAACAAAATGGTGTATCCGAAAGGATAAATCGTACATTATTAGATATGGTGGGATCTATGTTTAATCTTACAACTTTACCATTATCCTTTTGGGATTATGCTTTAGAGTCTGTTGTTCGCATTTTAAATATGGTTCCCACGAAGAAGGTTGATAAGACACCATATGAACTATGACATGGCAAGAAGCCATATTTGTCTTATTTAAAGATCTGGGGTTGCGAGGCGTATGTGAAACATGACTCGGGTGATAAACTCCAATAACAATCTGTAAAATGTATCTTTGTAGGATACCCTAAGGAAACTATGGGTTACTACTTTTATTATCCACCTGAGAACAAAGTGACTGTTGCTAGGTATGGAGACTTCCTTGAAAGTGATCTTGTAAATCAATAATTTAGTGGGAGAAATTATGATCTTGAAGAGAGTCATATAGATACATTACCTTCTGAAAACACTAGCGAAATAATTCCTATAGAACTAGAAAGTCTGGCGGTTCCACCGGAGTTAGTTCCTCTGCGTAGATCTGAAAGAATTAAAAACGCAAATAGCAATATATGTCTTAATATAGAGGATGATGATGAAGTAGGGGATCTTGGAGAACCTGCTATGGATGAGGAGATGAAATCCATGAAAGTTAATGATGTTTGGATTCTTATAGATCCACCATAAAATTGTAAAGTAGTGAGACATAAGTGGATATACAAGGAGAAAACCGACATGGACGGAAAAGTACAATCCTATAAAGCTCGTTTAGTAGCTAAAGGTTTCACTCAAACTTTTGGCGTAGACTACGAGGAGACATTTTCTCCTGTAGCAAACTTAAGAGCTATTACGATTATCATAGTTATAGCAGCATACTATGACTATCAGATATGGTAAATGGATGTTAAAATTGCCTTCTTGAACGGTCGCTTAGATGAAGACATCTATATGCAACAACTGGAAGAGTATGTTGATCCTAAGAATCCAAAACACGTGTGCAAACT
Organism: Glebionis coronaria; assembly: GCA_025667525.1. Taxonomy (NCBI): domain Eukaryota; kingdom Viridiplantae; phylum Streptophyta; class Magnoliopsida; order Asterales; family Asteraceae; genus Glebionis; species Glebionis coronaria. The sequence goes on along the minus strand of JANFOE010000969.1, from coordinate 152,580 downwards.
TCATAGATCTATTTATGGTTTGAAGCAAGCATCACGTCAGTGGAAGCAAACGGGGAATCCTAAATATAGGAAGAGAATGTCCTTACTGAAGGAAGGAATATACGTACCTTATGTCCAGTAATGAAAATGAAGATAAAAGCGGAAGATCTACTCCGACTTCACGAGTGCTAACTAATAAAGGGACATGAAGGAGTTATTAGTTTAACGTATACTTACAGATTATTAGTTTACTTGACGTGTTCTTAACTTGTTTTACTTGTTCTTGTCTTGTTTTACATGTTCTTAACTTGTTTTACTGTTTCATGTTTTATCATGTGTTTCTTAGTATTTCATGTGTTCTTGATTAGTGTATTTCATGTTTTATGTGTTATTATACTTGTTGTTTCATAATGAGGTGTCAATATATAGTAACTTTCCAAAAATAGTAGGTTTCCATATATAGTAACTTTCCAAAAATAGCAAGTTTCTATAAATAGTAAATTTCCAAAAATAGAAAGTTTCCATAATTAGTATGTTTCCATAAATAGTATGTTTCCATAAATAGCATGTTTCCATAATTAGTGTATTTCTATAAATAGCATGTTTCCATAATTAGTATGTTTCCATATTTAGCAAGTTTCCATAAATAGTAATAAGCATATTAAATAAGTATATGATATAAGCTAATGTTTAATAAGCATATATTATAAGCCATGATTATTAAATATAATAATATAGTAAAGTTTATTAATACTAAATACTTTAGTCTTAACATAATGATTATTAATGAATAATATAATACATTACTTTATAAATAATTATTAAATATTAATATAATATGATTCTATTAATTAAACTTTACCTTGACTGATTATTGTATAATTAAATTAAAGTGTAGTATTAATTTATATAAACCTTGATTAAAATGTAATTAATTAATTAAGCTAAGTTCTTAATGTTGATCCAAACTCAGTTCTTAAACCTTAACTTTTATAAGGGTTGTGATAGAGAGAATAAATTCAATCTAACACTAGAGAAACTTTACAACACAAAGTAACTAAACAAGATGCGGAATATAGTGTTTAGCACAAGAACAAATGTTTAAATCAAACGTTGAACTTTAATATATCATAGATATACGAATACCAATAGTGGTATTAGGGTTACAAAACCTTAAAGTATGAAATGAAATGAACAGAGAAAGATGTGTTGTACATGACAACCTAGTGAGTCCTTTTATAGCACAAGGACTCATGTACAAAATCACTACTAACAAACTAGGAAACTATCTTGGAGTAGTAACTGAAACACGTCATAATCTCTTCCAAATTTATCTTAGTAGCAGGGTCTTTGACTTTCGACAGGGGAACCAATCCCCCTACCTTTGTTATTCAGCAAGGGGAACTTACTCTAGCAGGGGAAACTCTGACCAACCAGCAAGGGGAACTAATACTCTTATATTTATTCGAACAATCCTCCCCTAAACTTGTGCTTTAGCCTAAAGACAAGTTTCTGAATAAATGCTAGTTGATGAGGATGCTTACAAAGTTCCTGGACAAAGTTGACTATGAATTAATCTTACCAAATCATAAGCAACAGGTGCTTTTGCATCCACAATTAAATCAGCATATGCCAGCTTCTTCAAGGTCTCTTGATTGAAAGGATAATAACGATGATTAAGTAAATAAACACTTACACCTTCATAGCTACCTCATAAACCCCATAATTGGTAAACAACTTCCAATATAGCATATTTCCCCCATTCACTGCATCAAAGATAGGATCAAACATTTCATGCTCATACATCCTCTGCATGCGGTCCCAAAACACCCAATCCTTCTCTACACTATCCAAAGTAGGATAATTTGTAGCAAATGTCTTCTTCAAAATTTTCCATAGATCATCTAGGTCCTCAATGTCTAAAGTTTGAAATAGCATATCTAACCTTAGAAAGGTTTGTGCTGTATTATCATCTCTTGTAAGGTTCCACCAAGACATCCCTTTGTGTTCATAAACATCATACTTACTATGGCCTACTTCTTCCCAAACTCACTTGGTGGAATTTCATCATTCTCTTGCACAATCAAATGCTTATCTATTTCTTCATTTGAAGGAAGCTGAGTTTCCTTAGTAACTATACAAACCTTTTCCATCCTTTTTAACCTTTTGGCTACTCTCTATGCATTGACAACAGATCTCTCAACTGCTGGAAAAGTTACACCTGATTGAGATGATGTACCTGCTTGTGTTGTTTCCACTGCCACTCCTTCAGCCTTTCTTTTTATGGACTCCCTAGCTTTCTGTACCACCTCATCTTTCCTCCTGAGATACTCAACCTCTTCACGAGTGTTTACACCTATGAAGTCATCCACATTTGTCTCCATTAGTACTGGCCTAACTGCTTTCTCTATCTCCTCAAAAGTCATGTCTTTGAAGTGAGCATCAGTCCACCACTTGTGTCTTTTAAGCATAACCTTGTAGTGTGCCAGCCTCCCCTTCTCAGACCTCAAATACTTTTCCTTTTGAATTTGACTCATCCTTCTTTCTAGATATTCCTTTTGATAATTGAAGACCAAGAGAGTCAGTTCATACCTGTCTTCCAAAAGAGCATTCACCAATTCTTTTTCCCATTGGTCTAGGAATTCTTGAACATGAGGTATCCTGTCATCCAACTCTCTATGCATGATTTCAACCTGTTTAAGCATTTTTGGGCCTCATTTGTTGCATTCTCTGTTCTTGCATGTGTAGCTCTTCTTCTTGAAGGCTGAGAGTTACCTGTTCATCATGTTCCTCTTGAGCCCTTAGTTGTTCAAGCGTTTTGTGCTTGTACTTTCTCTTGGGCTGTTCAATCATCTTCCCATTTCCTTTGTCTTTTGGATCCACTGCTGGTTTTGTTTTGGGTGCAGCTTCTCCAATTTTTATCCCCTTCTGAGCTGGTTGCCTTCTGTTTTTCCTAACAAATGTTTGAGTAATAGGTTTAGCAGGGGGAAGGACTTACAGCAAGGGGATCAATTTTAGCAGGGGAAACTTTTGTAGAAGCAGGGGCTTCTTCTTGATTGCCCATATTTTTTGTAGAAGCAAGGGCTTCTTCTTGATTGCCCATATTCAGCAAGTCTTAGGCAATGTATTTTGTGGCACTCCCCTTATCACTTCCTTTTTCATCACTTGCCACCTTTTCTTGTCCTAGATCCTGTCCACTAGGAAATGCATACCACTGAGTAGAGTCATCTGTTTGAGACAAGAAGCTTAGGTCTCCTCCTCCCTTCAAGTGTTGCAAGTCTGGTCTCCAAACTGTTGATAACCAGACCTTGCTTTTTGACAGTTTGTACAAGTTGTGCGATTTGCTCTTTCAAGCTAATGCACATATTCGTCAATTCCAAGATGGATAGTGGTTTCATTCTGCTCTCAACCATAGGAGGAGATTGCTCCCCTCTGTGAGTATCACTGAGTGAGGGAGAGGACTTACTTATGGTGTCACTATCCTGCTCATCCCTTGGAGATGAGACAATAGTGGCAGCCAAACCCCCAGTATGCTCCAACCGTTTGGAGACTCTCCTCTCTGCTACTTTTAAAGATTCACCCGGCAAGGGAGACATGTCAAACCTGGTTTTGGTTCTCCTTTCATGTTGTGGGTTGGAAGGGGGAAGTTGACTGGAAGGGGTATCTCTACTAAGGGCATCAGCAAGAGGGGCTTGGGCTGCTCTTGGTTTGGAAGGAGCTTCTCTTCTAATCTGGTCCATCATGATATGTGTAAGTGGAACTTCCTTACCAGAAAATTGTAGTGTAGGTGCTGCAAGAGTTTTGAATAATTTAGTTGTACGGAGGTTAGCTTCAAAATAGTCCTTGTGACGAATTTTACCATGTTGCCTCATATCCAACAAAATTTCAACAAACCTTGGATACATAAAGAATTTTGAATGACTTGAAACATTTTTGACCATTCCTTCAAAAATCATTTGAGAAAAAACAATATTTTCTACCTGTTGCCAAGCAAATCAAGGCAGAAGCAACTTGACTCCCAAATTCATTAAAAGAAGTAGTTTTTGATGATAAGCATTGCAAAATAGTGTGAATTAAAAACTTCCAATGGGTTGCAAACTGGCCTTTAGCAAATTTACATTTTTGATCAACAGAAATGTTGTACCCCAAGTTTGTAAGACCCTCAAAAATTTCAGCCTCTTTGAAAGCAACCACCCCACCTTCATCATCCAAGACTAATTTGTCTCGAATGGAGGCAGGTGTAACCACCTTGGGATGGCCATCAACAATGGTTTTAATTTTTACCTCTCCATTAACTATTTCAACCTTGGCATTAGACCAAAACTGCTAAATGTGTGAGTTGTAAATTCTAGGATTGATGAGAAGAGCTAACCTGAAATAACAAGATTTTAGGAAAGCAACATCAAAAGTAAATTCAGCAGGCTCTTGTGATTAAAGAGCAATCTGATTATGGTTAGCAGCAATTTTGAGAGTCGTGGAAGACATTTTAAGAGTAAAAAGGGTTATGTTTGTGAAAAATTAGTGGGATCTGATCGAAAGAGTGAGTTAGGCCTGCTGGTTAAGGGAATTGTGTTTATATAGGCGAATAGAAGAGCTGTGATTGGACCAAATTTTCAAATTGCAAAATATCATAAATACATCTTGATAAGAAAGTAATTTATTTGAAATAATAAAGAAAAGTTTACCAATCAACGAAGAAAGCGCATTAAATATCTTTTGAAAAGAATAAAATATCCCTAACCAAAAAGTTAGCAAGCAGGCCCAACAGCTATTAGCAGGGCAACGGTATTTTCGGTTAACGGTCAAACAGGGGAATGTTTTGCAACGCAGGGGAAAGTTGTATTAGCAGAGGTATCAAAACATTAAAGCAGGGGAAACTTTCCTAAGGGTATTAGACTAATCCTGAATGGATCAATGCTAAATAGCTCTGCTCTAATGCACACCCTTGTAAAAACAAGTTAGATACATAGAAACTCAAGAGTCCTCCATTCAGCAAAGTTCCAAACAGAAAAAGTTAACACATAAGCAATCATGCACCTTGTCAACCCAAGAAAATAGCATACCCCAGACTCCATCCCTACCATTTCCTTGCTATGGTTAGTTTGTCTTGGCAATATGCACGAAAAATCTTAAATTAGACAGCAAGCTGCTCAATAAAGAATTTTAAGTACACATTGTAGCGCCTCAAGGTTTCAAAACTCCAACAGGCTTTGCAGCAAGTCTTCATTGTCCCGAGCCCCTACTCACAAGTGGATATGATCTAGAATCGTATATGAGTATCCTAAGGATACCCTAAATCCTAAAGGTGTAACCTAACCTCCCCAAAACATAGAGCATATACTTGATCCTCCCATAATATAATATGCTCCATTTGAATCTCTGCATTGTTAGTCTAAAAACCACATATAACCACTTTAAAAAGAACAAACCCAACTTATGAGAAAAATTCTTAGCAGGGAAAAATGCCTTAGCAGGGGGATGAACCCCAACACCGGAATCTTTGTTCAAAAGTAGTAGAATGAAGAATAATGGAAAAAATGACTAACATATGTACAACAATAGAAATAAAGTAATCCTGAATACACAAGACAAATTAGACATCGAGTTTTAGGGAGTGGCCATTCCAATGCTTGCAACCAAGTACTGAAACCTCCCCACATCAAAAGCTTTTGTCAAAATATCAGCAACATTAAGTTCTATATCAATTGCCTCTGTGGCAATTAATCCTTTTTCAAAACAATCTGTAATGAAATGATGTCTGATTTCAATATGTTTAGTCTTGCTATGAAAAAACAGGATTTTTAATAATGTTCAAATGGTGTTGTTATTGTCAATGAATATCTTGGTTATAATAAAATTGTACCCATAATCAAGCAGCTGGTTCCGAACACAAAGAACTTGTCCACATCATGCAACAGCTGCTACATACTCAACTTCAATTGTGGATGTGGCCAGAATAGTCTGCTTTTTACACTGCCAAGATATAAGCTTGCTTCCCAAAAACTGACATCCACCTGTTGTAGACTTCCTATCATTGTTGTCACCAGCATAATCACTATCTGAATAGGATACCAGCTCAAATGGTGACTCCTTGGGATACCAAAGTCCTAAAGTTTGATGACACTTCAGATACCTAAAAATTCTCTACACAGCAAACAGATGACACTCTGTGGGTGCCACTTGGTATCTTGCACATAAGCAGACTGCAAACATGATGTCAGGTCTTGAAGCTGTAAGGTACATGAGAGATCCAATCATGGACCTATAGTTCCTAACATCAATAGGCTTCCCAGGGCCATTTTTGCCCCAAGGATGCTCCTTATCCATTATAGTGGAGACTTTCTTTCCTTCACACATTCCAAACTTCTTCACAATTTCAGCAACATACTTGTCTTGTGAGATGAAGATCCCATCTTTCCTCTACTGAACTTGTAACCCCGAAAAGAAGTTGAGTTCACCCATTGTACTCATTTGAAATTTAATTTGCATCAACATGGAAAACTCTTTGCTAAGCATAGAGTTTGTGGATCCAAAGATGATGTCATCCACACATACATGCACCAAAAGAAAGTCACCCTTTTGTTTCTTAATAAACAGGTTCTGGTCAATTTTCCCCCTGTTGAAGCCATTATCCAACAGGTATTTAGAAAGAGTCCCATACCAGGCCCTAGGAGCTTGATGAAGTCCATGCATAGCCTTCTTCACCTTGTAAACTTTGTTTGGGTGTTCTGGGTCTTCAAACCCTGGAGGTTGCATCACATAAACTTCCTCATCAATGGTGTCATATAAGAAGGCACTCTTAACGTCCATTTGATATACTGTGAAGTCCATGAAGGAAGCATAAGCCAGAAATAATCTGATGGCTTCAATTCTGGCTACTGGAGCAAAGACCTCTTCATAATCAATACCATCTTCTTGAGTATATCCCTCTGCTACCAGTCTTTCTTTGTTTCTGACTACAATTCCTCTCTCATCCTTTTTGTTCTTGAGCATCCGCTTTGTCCCAATGGGCCTTGCCCATTTTGGACAATCTACCAGAATCCATACTTCTTGGATGTCAAACTGTAGGAGTTCTTCTTGCATAGCTTCAACCCAACTTGTATCATTTAGAGCCTGAAAGATCTTCTTTGGCTCTTTTTATGACAAAAAGGCAGTAAACAGACAGCATTGCATATTGTCATGGTTAAACTTCATAGTAAGGTTGGCAATGAAGTTGTGTTCCTTTGCTAAATACCTTGTTTGTGTGGGAGTCTCAAGATCACCTATGATTTGTGATTGGGGGTGATCTTTCTTGACTCTGTAGGTAGGTTGCATGCGCATGATTACTTCTGTTTCATCCTCTTCCAAATCAGGATTTATAGTACTATATTGATTGGGAAAGAAATCCTCAAAAGAGCTTCCAAATGATACTGCATGACTGAGGGATGGATGCTGATGAGCTGAATTCAGCTCTGAATAACTTAGACCTCCATTCCTAATTATTCTCCTTCCACTGCTGGAGAAAGTGATAGGTGAAGATGAGGAAATGAGTGGGGATTCTCTTTTTTCATCATTAACATCATTGACAGCTGGTTGTTTAGCAGCAGGGGAAACATTTGGTCCAGCAGGGGAATCCTAGATTCCACTGCTTTCAGCCATTCCCCTGCTTTCAGGAATTGACTTAGCAGGGGAAGAGATTGACTGCTCCTTCCTTTGAGATGTGTCATCTTCTTCACTTGTTTTTGTAGCAGCATCATCATTGGGAAACAATGAGGGTACAATCATGTACCTTATTGGTGGCTTCTCCACAGTAGTTGGTTCTTTTGTACCTGAAATGTTAGTATTTGTAACACCCCCAAATATTCATAATTCCATGCAGCGGAACGGGATAGCACATTACTCAAATCATAGACAACGCTTAAAAATCGCGTCGTTTAATAATAATGCATTTTCTATTCATAAATATCAAATTATATAGGTCCTCAGGTCATAGTATGTCATACAAATTTACGAAACATTTGAATGGAAATTTTATTTGAATGCGGGCCATAAATTCTTGTCGTCTTCCCGAGAATTACCTTCAAGTACCTGAGATAGAACATGTTAAAAAGTCAACGAAACGCCGAGTGAATTCATAGAGTTTAATAAAAACCATTAGTATATCACCGGTATATAATTATTACCAAAAATCATTTTGTACAAACCTTTGTCGTAGGCTATAAAATAGGCCAAAGACATTTTGTACGTATCTTTGTCGTAAAACATAATATAGGCTTTTGCCTTCAAAATCATTATACGAACCATTGTCGTAAAAACATCATATAATACGTTTTATAACATTGTATAGAATTCAATAAAAACCATTATATGAAAATGGTTATGTAAAACCAAAACACGAACATAATATCAGTAATAAAACCCCGTATTGCTAGTCAGCCAATATATTATAATTCAACTCGTATACCAGTATTTTCATTATTGGATTATTATAAGCCGCATGACATTGCTACCTTACTATAACAAACAACGGGTAGCAAACCCGTAATTCCTTTGCCCATCTAAAACATCATGTCGTCACAATAATCACGCTTATATAAATCTTCTCATACATTAGTTCGCTTACCAATCAATGTGGCACGACGAGGATCAACCGTCAAGGCGTGAACTGGGGTGATCTTCCCCAATTAGTACTATTATATGCATAAGCGTCTACCAAATCCCAGTAGTTCATAATTCATGCTAATGGGACTTTTAGTAACATAACCTAACTAATAATAATCCATTTCATTTCATTCATCGGGTCATATAATCATTCGGGTCCATATCAATAAGCATACAATCGGGACAACTGGTGTCCTATTTTTATTAAAAATAACATGTTATCTCCCTCGCGGGTTTATAAAACATTTCATAAAACATTTAAAAGAGTGTGAGGCTATGAACTCACGTTGATTGGGAAAGGCGGGTTATCGGCGATTTGGATGTACGGTGCGTGCTTCAATCACGGAAACCTAGACAAATAATACTCGGTATTAGACTCTTGTCCAATGACTTTATAAAAATAATGGTTATGTATATATGATGATATCATAAGTATGATGATGATCAAGTGGGATTTTATCTCTTCATACAACATTATAGTTATTATGTGTTAGTCAATTTCGACTAGTTATACTAGTTTCAACTCAATTACATATTAAGGCCCAATAAGCCCATTAAAAGTTCAATTCATTATATTAGCCCATTTATAATTTTAATACCAGGACTATACTCATATTTTGGGCCCAAGTGGGTTAAGCCCATGAGTAAGTCCATTAGTGTTAAGCCAAACTAGTTGGGCCTAACGGTCCAATAAGACTACTTTGGCCCATTATGGTCCATAAGTTATAATGCTCGGGTTTATCGGGTTTTAATTGTAAAATGTGTTTACACATCAGTATATGAGTTATAAAAATGTTACATTATACTGGTCCGGCCGTCTAAGTTTTATTTGGCGAAAACGTTAATCTTTTCGGTTTTAGCCAAAAAGACGTAAAACTTATATATAGTTTTATAATTTTAGAAAACATTTAAGTTTTACTTAATAAAATGCCATATTTATTTATTCTAGTATATAACTCATTTTTTAATAATTATTATTAGTTAGTGGGTTTTATATATATATTTTATAATAATATTTACTTGAATGCTCTTTTTATACTATATAGTTTATTTACAAATCTGATTATCAAAGTCACTTCCACTATTTTTGTCATATCTTGAGTTCTACAAGGAGATAGAAGCTCAAATTTGAGCAGCACAAACTACATGATATGTGCTACAAATAACTCCTTAGTTACTGCTCAATCATCCTCTAAGTATTTTAAATAATTTTTCCAAAACAGACTATACAGATTTGTACCTCAATAGTATTTTGATCATATCTTGCTCATTTTAATGATTCTATTGAGTGGCCAACTCACCACATATGTAAAAATCATATATCTAACTATATATTTAATAATCCAAGCTATTTTAACTAGTGATCATATTGATACTTACTGTTTTATACAGCCTATGAATCTAAACAAGATTTTAACATCTTTACTTGTTGATTTTAGCCTTTTTAACCAAATATATTAACACAAAATCCCCACATAACATTTTGATCATCATTCATCATCATTTACATATACATATACATTTATAAACAAAATATATGATTACTTTTACAAAATAACAAGATGATAGGAAGAAACAATCTCTATACCACCAAAGTGTTGAAAAGGTTGAGATTTTGATGAACAAGGCTTGGTCCTTGTTAACAAATCTTCAACTTTAGCAATGGACTTTTTGAAATCTTCAAGTGGATGAACACCTTCTTGAAAATCAGCCCGTCAACTTCATGTAAACTCCTTTTTAGTTGTTAGGATCACCTCAAATCACCATGTCTTCAATGGGTTTTCATCTTATGCAAGTTATACCTAAGATTTAAGGTAGAAATTTTGATCAATGATGGTGTTTGATGATGTTAAATGGGATGGCAAAGGGAGGCAAGAGAGAGAGATTATGAGTTGTTTTGCATGTAAGGAAATGATAGAAATGGTTTAGGCTAGTGGTTTTGTGGTTTATGTATGCACTAAGGACATGTGTCCTTAGTGTGTATGTTTAGTTGACACATCTTTGGTGTGTTGGCTAAGCCTTGGCCGCCCATAGTGGGGGTGAGGCAAGTGTAAACTTGTCTCATCTCCACTAATTTACGGGTAATCCTCGATTCTAGTTTCCTCGATTTACGTGCCCTCGGGTCGTTTTACAAAAAACGTTTTTATAAATTATGAATCTACGGCACAAAACGAATCTAATAAAAATTGTCTCATAAAAAACGGAGCACAAAAGCGTAAATACGTAAACCTAGGGTTTCTGGTTTAATCGTAAAAGACACTAAATTATGCACGTAAGTCCTAATTTCTTCTCGTAAATTTGTGAGTTTATGAACCAACACAAATTAAAAATTACAAAATAATATTCGAGAATAAATTTATTTCCTGAAATGTCAGACTGTCACAAAAACGGTGTATGTAAACGTAAGCACGTAATGTAGAGTTCTACGGTTTAGACGTAGTCGATGCTACTTTAAGACGTAAACTCTTATTTCTTCCCAAAAGTGAGTTAGCTCATAAATTAATAATAAAATAATGTGTAGGTCTACGATTTCTAAAGATTGTTACAAGTGTTGGATTGATCTAAATAGAGAGAGGGATAGATGAAGATCTTGATATGAAATAGAGAGAGAAAGGAGAGGAGAAGAGATGTACGAAGAGAGAAAGTAAGAAAGAAAGATAGATTGATGAAATATGTCAAATGAGCAACCCCTCCTAACATGCTAGGAGGGGGTATATATAGCCCACCCTACATGTGGGCTATATGAACTATATGTTTACATAATGGATCACGAGCCCAATACTTGAATATATCATTGGAGTGACCGATCCTTTCTAAATACGTAGAAATGTATTTCCAACAATCTCCCCCTAAGGGAGGTCACTCCAAGTTACAATGTCCTAAATCGTCTATAGCTCATGATCTATGCTAATAATGATGTGACCGATACTTTCCTTGGAAAAACTTATTTCCAACAATCTCCCCCTAAGGGAGGTCACACCATTACAAAATCTTAAACCTAGCATACTATGCTTGATTCTTTGATCTTGTTCTTGTGAATATGCAGATGAGATCTTTAACTTTGGGCTTGAGCTGGTTTCCTTGCCTTGATCTTGTGAATTTATCATTTGTGAAATTTGCATCCTTGTGACTTCATGTTGCATATACTTACACCTTTATAACTTCTTGAAAGCTTCAGAGTTTGATACAGCGGAAGACGTGACTTTTAGACTTTCTTGAATTTGTTGAAGTATTAAGTTCATATAGTATAAGCATGTGTTGATGATTTCTTCTGGATTGTACATCGCAATGCCACCTTCTTGTTATGCTGCATAAGACAGTTAGCAACAAAACATATACACGGATGAAATGGCCTTGGACATTTCATTCTAATTCGGTAGCATTTTACCTCTGGTCGGTGAAGACTGTAGGACGATATAAAATATCGTACTTGTGGCAGGTAGTTTCAATTAAGAACCTCCTTGACAATATTTCTCGGGTAAACCCGTTCTCTTTATTCGACCGTCCAAAGCTGACTGCGAACATAAAGAGTGAATCATTTGGATAATAATATCCGCATGATTTAAAGCCGTCAGTTCATTTTCCTGGAACAAGTGAAATACAATTAAGAACCGCACCATCGTTGCTTTCTAGTTGTCACGAGCTTGATTCGTATAGAATCTTGCAAGTTACCTACCAAGTGCTGTTTGAGGTTAACACTAGAAGGATTTCCACTCATCACTGTGAACACTAACGTATCACTCTGAGTGTTCTGGCAAGACCGCCAAGATATTGCGTAGAGGCCTGGAACGTGTTTAAATTCAGTTAAGAATTAAACCACTGTTGCTTTCCAGTTATCACAAGTTTGATTCATAAAGAATCGCATAAGTCACTGTGACAACCCTGGTTTTGAGGTTCGTCACTTAGTTTTATTTTGTGCTAGTTACGTGTCTTTATGTGTTTATGTGCTTATTGGTGTGTATAGATTGTGGTTTGGATATTGTTTCCGGTACGGGGTACCTTGTGAGTGAAACGATGTGTGATGATTTCATGTTCATGAGTTCACATGGTAGTGACTATGAAGTGAGATGGTGTTATTTAGTGGTTTTACGTATACGTATATGTATTATAGAAAATCATATTTTTACGATTTACGGTTTAGCATTTAGAGGTCTCGGATGAGGTGTTTAGTCATATGAATATTTTTCGGGATGGTTTTAAGTCATTTAGGACTTAGTTATAAAGTTTATTTCAAAATTTGAGATTTTTTATAAAAGTGTATATTTTACGACTTTTACGGTAAAACGCGTAAATTTGACTAGTTTTACGGTTTTGAGGTTTTGGAGGCTTTAGGAGCTGAAATAAATTAAGGGAAATTAAGGTAATATTATTAATACAATTATTAATAATAAAAATAAAAAAAAACGAATTTAAGGGGTGTTTGGGTCGGTTTAGACGCATCAAAAGAAGAAGGAAAAAGGAAAAAGAGGAAAAAAGGAAAGTGGGCTTATACTTGGACTAGGATTTTAGGTACACCATATATGTTATTTATTCACAACAGAAAATCATAAATCCCTGGAGGTTTTAGTCGACAAAAAAAAGAGAGAAGAATTAGGGTTCTTCAAAAATTGGGTTTTCTCATCTTTCATTAATTTTAAGGTAAAAACCTTTAATCCCTTTTTAATTTAATTGTTTTTATGTTTATATAATCATCTTATGATGGATTTAGGTTAGGGTTTAATTTAAAAACAGTAAATTAATGTTATAATAATGAGTTCATAATGATTACATAAGTTAGGGCTTGTAATTAGTGGAATTAGGGTTAATTAATTAGTTTAATTTGATTAAACCCGTTTTTAAAAACTGGGCAGAATTTTGAGTCAATTGTTTTGACCATATCTGGAGTTCTATAAACTCTTATTTTACGATCTTAGTATCCCTGAAAAGGTAATTGAAGTGGCTTTCCAATGCAATAAACTAGAACTAAGTTGGAGGTCGGGAAGTGGGTCAAAAACAGGTTACAACAGTCGGAGGTCAAATGAGTTTTGTAATCAGCCTGTTTTCTTTTTAAGTCTTGGGTTGTTTGGGGTACTTAGGGTTGCATTGGGATCTTCTCACGAACATGGGAGATGGTTTATATATTGTAGTAAGTATCTGCACTTGGGCTAAGGTTGTGGTTTAAGGTAAGACCCCTTAATTGTAACAACCTTTTAGTATGTTTAAAATCAGGAAATCTGGAATGACAAAAGTATATATATATATATATATATCGGGGCATTAACAGTAGATTTAAGGTGGGCAAGTGGGAGGTGTTAGCTAACATATGTAAGGGTATGAATATTCCTTTTACAGAAACCATGGGTATGTTTAAGAGGACGTTTGACTTAAAGTTTTGAGACCTAAAAACTGGGACTGTTTTGTGTAAAATATGAACGGGATGGTTATTAAACTTAACCAAGTTAAGGACTTGTCAGGTAAGGGTTGATGAGACTGCAATTATACATAGTCTCATCGTCCAAATCGGGCTTAAAACGCTTAAAATATCATGAAAATACCCCTATATATGCTTGTATTTGTATCTTGTGTATTTTAGGTACGGATATCGTGTAATCCACAAAAAGATCACAAGAATGGAGCAAAAAAGAACACGAGAAACGAAGCGACACAATGAACCGGACCCAAGTGTTGATTTTCCAAGAAAAGTCCTCCAAGTTTGAAGACTTGTCACCTTTGGTTCTTGAAGAATCAGAATATACAAGTTTGATCCTTGAAGATATGTCATGATTAGCCCGTGAAGATTGGTCATAATTACATAACTAATCCTTATTTAAAGTTATGTAATTTAGTTGTGCCAAATTTAGCAAGCCACTCAAACTTATTTATAAAGGAAATCAAACTGCCATGTTTTCACTAAGTTCAAGGGCTGGAATTGTAAATTTTGGAAATCTCAAAATACAGTTAAGAATTAAGGACGGGGGAAACATAGTTTTCATCCCCAAAACAGATTAAACATGTCCTAATCCTCCCAAGAGCCCTAACTTAATTCCAGGCATAATCAACTACAATTCAAGTGATTATGTAAAAACATTAGAGGGTTTTTATACTTTGGCTGATAACAAACACTCCCATGTGCTTAATCAAGAGGCCACATCATCCTTGGTCCCCTCACAGCTCACCATTGACAGAGACTTACATACCAATCTATGGTGTAGATCGTTTGGCGTGTTCTCCACAACAAAATCAATGACCAAGATCCATTTGTCTAGATGTGCATCACATGTATCCACAATACCATCTAGAAGAAGAAATTCGAACAGGGCATCTTCAAGGAATATCCGGGGGGTAGTTTTGGAAGATCAAAGACTAGGGTTTATGGTTTGTAAATCTCTCATATCTTGTGTATAAATAGTAGCAGATGTAGCTATAAGCTCTTGTTCCAATTTCTAGTCAATGATTTGTAATATACGAATATTGAGTGTTAATTGAGTTCCACCTTTATTTTCTTGCAAATCATTTACATTTCCAGCACCTTTTAATATATTGCACTTGTCCTTTACATTCCATTTCCATTTCCTGTTTACAAATTTAAAAAAAAATTGTAATCCCACGAAATTACTGTAGCATAAGCTCTCTTCATATGCTGCTTGACAATCAGCTAGTGTAAGGGATTGTGGTTCATGGTTTTGTGGTAAATAGACTGTTGGTAGTCTATTTGGTTCTTGTTATTTTGGGTTGAAGATATTTCAAAGTTCTTTAGTTTCGAGATAGTTGATAAGCTAATATGTATAAGCTCTGTGACAAAGGCTTATTCAGAAGGTTTAAGAGCTTTGGTTGAAGTTATTAAGGCTGTTGGGGCTTTATAGTGTAGTTGTGATTTCAGAGTTTGGTTCAAGTTAGTTGGGTATGTGGTTGATGGTCTCTTGGGTTTCATAAGCTGCGAGAAAAGCTAAGTGGGTCTCGGGTTGATTAAGGGGTAAGAAAGTGAGTTGAGAAGCTTGTCTGTTAGTGTGTTAGAAGTCGTAGAGCTTTGGACCCTCAGTAAGTTGCTCCTTCATTTTACTCTCTTAAACTCCTTTATTCTTCTTATGTTTTTTTATTGGCTTATGTTCTTGATTAATAGCTTATTTGTACATGTTTGTTTCGTGCGTATTTACTATCTTCTGCATTTACTTATTGTGTTTGTCTTTTTGATCAGATTTTCTTAAGTTATAAATTTCACTCTTTGTTTAAATCGGTGTTTGGGATTTGGCTTTATATCGTCAATAGCTGAGGTAATTTGAATTGTATGTTCGTGTTATCGTTTGTGTTTCATCACATTGTTCTTAAACTAACAGCAAACCATAGTCAACAAAACAAAAAAAGGGAAACCAAAAGGAACCAAATTATAGAAGTAGGTGTTCTTGCTCGTGTTTACTTCGTTCTTAACTGTGCAAATACAAACCGATTCATAGCGTTTAATTTGTAAGGATTGATTGGGGTTGTGTTGTTGGCAATTTTTGTTCAAGTACTGTGACTGTCCATCATCCAGAAACAATATAAAAACAAAAACAAGAAATGAACAAATCATAGCACTCTCATGTTTCTGTCATTTGTGGCATGTGTAGTGAGATTGCTGTTGTGTGTTAGTTACGTTGTCATTATCAATTGATTTAGATCAGTAGGGGTATTGGTTTGATCTTTGAGGGTTTTTGTTAGATTAGAATGTATTTGCTTTTTTATAGCTTCTGTTAGTTATATATTTCGGATAAACTTTTAGTTCAATAATATGTCCTAGAGTACTACTGTGTTTGTTTTCTGTGATATATTGATTGGTTGTTGCTGATATGAAACTGTGATTTTTGTCCAAACAAAAGCAACAAAAACGCACAAAAAAGTGACAGCAGAGGGTATCGAACCCAAGACACCTTTACACAAACATACACATCAAACAACTAACAAACCATCTGCTCTCACTACACGTTTTGTTATACTAGCTTTAACTTTTTCTTTAATACTTTGTCTTAATTTGTGCGATCACTGATAAGAAAAAAAAAGAGTTCTGGCATGGTTCGAACACACGACCCCTCGTATGGGGGACTAGTGTGTTTACCATTGTACCAGTGATGAGACTGCTTTTATACATGGTCTCATCGTCCAAATCGGGCTTAAAATCAATTAAATATCATCAAATATGCCAAATATATGCTCGTGTTTGTTACTTGTGTATTTTTAGGTACGAATATTGAGGAAATGGCAAAAGATCACAAGAATCATTCAAAAACGAACACGGGAAACGAAGTCGCACAATGAATCGGGCCCAAGTTTGGAAATTTGCAAAAAGACCCTTGAAGAATTGAAGATTGGCAAATTTAGTCCCTCATCTTTGAAGAACTTGTCACAATTGACCCTCCAAATGTCAAAAGTACAAGTATGGTCCTTGATGTTTGAAGATTGCACAAGATCAGCCCTTGGAAAATCTAAAATATGCATTTGAAGCCCTTATTTCAAGTTTATAAGTTTTTGTGCCATATTTGACAACTTTCCAAAAGTTGTCTAGTGCAAATTGGGCGCTGATGGAGTTATTTACAAAGTGAAGAAGAGAGAAAAGCTTGGGGGCCAAGTCTGCCAAACCACCAAACCTCCTAATCCACTCAGGACCTGTCACCTCATCACAACCCACCCATATTACAAAACCCATACCCAACCCGTACCCACCACCCAAGTCCAACCCGGTTTATTAAATAAACCAGGGTCAAACCCCAGTCAAACCCACCCCACTTCCCACCAAAACACCTTTTTTAAATATTTCTTTACCTAAAATGGATTAAACCTTCCTTAAACACCCCCATAAACCCTAACCCACCCAGATTAATTAAACCCTAAACCAAAGGGTTTTTCCCTGATTATCTCCAGATCCTTAATTACCCTCATCCTCACTTGATCCCACTTCACAAAACATACTCACATGCACTGTAGGACCCACCCCATACCTCCCCTGCTCAAGTCGTTTTCCCCCAAACCCTATGACCCGACAAATTGAACATCCCAGATTCACTCCTTTGTCCCCAAGGCTTAATGTACGACCATGATGCATTCAAACATCACCAACAAACAACTGGCATCACATGGACGATTTTTGACCCAATTTTCAGAAAGAAGACCAAGGGCAATTTAGGGCTTTTCTCATTAGGGTTTTAGTGTTCTAGTAATTTCCGTAGACTAGTATAAAAGGGAGTCGACCTGTGACCCTTTTCTTTGTTCCAGATTTTAGCATAGTCCTTGTAATCCCTTTTTAAAATTAATATAAAGTTTGGTATTTTTAGCTGAAATTGTAATTCCTTTTATGTTTTTTAAAAGTTTGGTATTGGATTGCTAATATTCTGAGTTCCATATTATTGTACACACTTTGTGTGTTTGGATTTTCAAAAAGTTTCAAAAAGGTTTTGAGAAGAATTTTATAAATTTCAGAAATCATAGGTTGTTATGAAGTGAAAGTGGAATAACATCCTATGATTTGTGATTTATAAGTTGTTTTTAAAACGTGTTATTAAGGTTTCAAGGTTTTTGGAAGAAGTTTTAAGAAAGATCAGAAAAGTTGCATTTTTCTTGTGTTTTCATTTTCTTTTTGCAGGTTTGATTGTTGATTATTTTGTCCAAGGTTCAGCTCAGGCCCCAGCCTGAAGGAGGTGACTTGGCTGTCACTGAGGGACTTGGATGTAAGTCCCTCAAGGTAAAACCCTTTTCCATTTTCAGTTTCTGAAAATTATATGAATTTGTATGATTTTACATGGAAGCTGGAAATTTGTTCTTTTGAGTGTTGGATATTGATTTATTTGGTGTGTTATGCATGTTTAGGGGTTGTTAAGTCAGTTTGGATTTGATTTGTAAGAGTTTGCTTTGTTAAGTTGATTTTCAGTGACTTTAAGGGGTGTTTGGATTAAGGAGTTAACCAAGAACTGGATAATATTATTGTGTTAAGGCCTGGTTAAAAACACTGCTTGGGTGCTTGTTAAGTGTTATATGTACTTGGTTTTCAGTTTGTGGTAGTTTAAAAAGCATTGCATGCCAAAAAGTTGAAAAAGAAGCTTAAAATTCAGTCACTGCCTTGTTCCTGCTTATTTTGTTGATTTTGCCTTCAAAATTTGATAATCTGCTAGGTTATAGGGTTTTATAGGATTGTGAATTGGTTGTGTGATATGTTGTGAGTTTGTATGCAAGATTTGGGACCTTAGATTCCATGTTTGTGCATTTTAGTTCAGCAATATACCCCCAGACCTAGTAAACCACATCAGCAACCTTCATTTGGGTATTTACTTGATTTTTGTGTGAATTTTGGCTTGAACTTGCTTGTTTTCTGCTTGCTCTTGACTCCCTATACTCCAAAGAGTATAGGGGTGCCTTTGTTCCATCAATATCACCACCAAACAAGCCAAAAACCAAGTCCTCTTGGTCAAAATTCACAAGTGAAGAAACACACTTGTTCATCAGAAACATTGCCTCAACTGGGCACGTTTTTTTGGTCAATCTTGCATTAATCTTGATTATATTGAATTGTGTTTGTGATTTGGGGATTATAAAGGTTACTGGATTGTGTTTCCAAAAGCTAAAAAGAAAAAAAAAATTGCCAAAAAAGGACGTGGCTAGGACTCGAACCTGCGCCACTCCTCTCACAACACAACGTGCTAACCATCTGCGCCCTAGGGACTTTGACTGATAGGATTGGTTTCAAAAGATACTTAGGGTGTTTTGTGTTGGCTTGTCTTAAATAAGCCGTAGCTTATTTTGACCTTTACAGCTTATTTAATAAGCTTATCTGGCCAAGCTTATTTTTCCTAGGTTTTGATTAGCATTGTAGACTTTTCTGTCCAAAAATATTATTTTTCTCTTTATTTAATTATTTATTAGGATTATTTTTAGATTTAATTTTAGAAAGTAAATTAAAATAGTAAATAGTATTTTAAAAATCTAGAAAAATAGTTTTTAGGTTTTAATTAAGTTATTTGAGGTTTACATTTAAAAAAGTTTTCAAAAAGTCTTATTTTTAATTTTATTTGATTTTAGGGTTTTTAGACAACTTTAAAAATTAATATAAAATTAATAAAAAGGTTTTAGGAGCTTTAATTTACATTTTTATCTTAGTTAGAATATTTAGGATTTTTGATAATTTTTTAGAATTTATTTAAAAACTTTTTATTTTTTGATTATTTTATTATTATTTTATTAGTTAAAATAGAAAGTTTTATTTTTAACTTTTTTTCATTTTTCCTAGGTTATAGACATTAAATTAGGAACTTTGTAACTTTCCAATTAATTTTTAGGCTTTTCATTTATTTTCTAGAATTAATTTAAGATTTAATAGATTTTAATAGTTTTTAGGAGTTTAAAAATAGTTTAATTTGGTTTTAAAATTTTTAAAAATAGTTTTTAGCTTAATTAGCTCATTTTTGAGGTTTACAAACTATAAAATCTTGCTTAGGGTTTTTTAATATTTAAAAGTGATTTTTAGGGCTTTAATTAGCATTAAAAAGTCATTATTTAATTAATTAAAAGGTTTTAGCAAGTTGGGATTTTTTGTAAACTCTTAGAATTTTATTGTGGATTTTTAGTAATTTTTAGGAATTTTTAGGTTAAAATTTTAATTTTTGTGTTTTTTTTTACGTTTCTACGTCTTAACTTTCTAGTAGTAGTTTTGTCAATTTTTATTTTTTTCGTCTTCGTCATTTTCTCATCTCTTTTCTTGTTAATAATCAAAAACATTAATCAATCATTCATTACACAACGCACGTGCCTCCTCGAGAGAACGA
The DNA here is from genome assembly GCA_025667525.1 of Glebionis coronaria. NCBI lineage: Eukaryota > Viridiplantae > Streptophyta > Magnoliopsida > Asterales > Asteraceae > Glebionis > Glebionis coronaria. The sequence continues at coordinate 132,199 of JANFOE010000969.1, read as the reverse complement.
ACTCACTTTTCTTAAGGGTTATTTACACACGGTTTTCCTAAATCGTGCACGCTTGCCCTATTTACGTTCTTTTTCCTAAAAGACGTATTTCTATACACACTACTTTGGAAAGCGTGAAGGTTTGGCAAGGCAAGACCAAAGTCATAATAAAAGCTTCATGGCGAAGTTGAATAAAAGATGGAGGTAAACCAAAGATAATAAGGCCCTTCCGTTAGGGGGCGTATAAAAGTCTTGGTAATAAGTCTCATGTTCAAAACCGTTATAAAACCGTGTTTATCGATTCTTCTTGTCAACTTAATTTTTTAACATCGTTGTCTATTAGGAAGGGTTATTGATTTGATGGTCTTAGTTACACCGTTAGGACTCTATTTTTAGACCTAAATCTCTATTATCACATAAGTCAATGATGTATCCCCGTGATCATTAAGACATAATAAAATATAAGAGATACAACTTAGGAATAATGGGAGAATAAGTACGTGATTAGGGCATATGAGTAGTGTTAGCATTACTAACTTATAATGACAATGATCTCGTTGCACGCTTGGCATGGAATTAGGGTGAAAATCGAGGACGATGAAATTATTTCTAACGAAGCATTCACGTGTTCTTATTCTATGAACCTAAACGTCCCATTTTGCGATGAAAATCATACATTATGTCTAAAACGCAAGTAGTAGTAATAGTAGTAGTGTAGCTAGTTATCATTTCAATAAAGTGAATAAAATTGAATTTTGGAGATGCTACGATACTTTATTCTAGCATTGCGTGAGGGCACGGCAATGGTTTAGTATTGGGGAGTGATGAGACTGCTTTTATACATGGTCTCATCGTCCAAATCGGGCTTAAAATCAATTAAATATCATCAAATATGCCAAATATATGCTCGTGTTTGTTACTTGTGTATTTTTAGGTACGAATATTGAGGAAATGGCAAAAGATCACAAGAATCATTCAAAAACGAACACGGGAAACGAAGTCGCACAATGAACCGGGCCCGAGTTTGGAAATTTGCAAAAAGACCCTTGAAGAATTGAAGATTGGCAAATTTAGTCCCTCATCTTGAAGAACTTGTCACAATTGACCCTCCAAATGTCAAAAGTACAAGTATGGTCCTTGATGTTTGAAGATTGCACCAAATCAGCCCTTGGAAAATCCAAAATATGCATTTGAAGCCCTTATTTCAAGTTTATAAGTTTTTGTGCCATATTTGACAACTTTCCAAAAGTTGTCTAGTGCAAATTGGGCGCTGATGGAGTTATTTACAAAGTGAAGAAGAGAGAAAACCTTGGGGGCCAAGTCTGCCAAACCACCAAACCTCCTAATCCACTCAGGACCTGCCACCTCATCACAACCCACCCATATTACAAAACCCATACCCAACCCGTACCCACCACCCAAGTCCAACCCGGTTTATTAAATAAACCAGGGTCAAACCCCAGTCAAACCCACCCCACTTCCCACCAAAACACCCTTTTTAAATATTTCTTTACCCAAAATGGATTAAACCTTCCTTAAACACCCCCATAAACCCTAACCCACCCAGATTAATTAAACCCTAAACCAAAGGGTTTTTCCCTGATTATCTCCAGATCCTTAATTACCCTCATCCTCACTTGATCCCACCTCACAAAACATACTCACATGCATTGTAGGACCCACCCCGTACCTCCCCTGCTCAAGTCGTTTTCCCCCAAACCCTATGACCCGACAAATTGAACATCCCAGATTCACTCCTTTGTCCCCAAGGCTTAATGGACGACCATGATGCATTCAAACATCACCAACAAACAACTGGCATCACATGGGCGATTTTTGACCCAATTTTCAGAAAGAAGACCAAGGGAAATTTAGGGCTTTTCTCATTAGGGTTTTAGTGTTCTAGTAATTTCCGTAGACGAGTATAAAAGGGAGTCGACCTGTGACCCCTTTTCTTTGTTCCAGATTTTAGCATAGTCCTTGTAATCCCTTTTTAAAATTAATATAAAGTTTGGTATTTTTAGCTGAAATTGTAATTCCTTTTATGTTTTTTAAAAGTTTGGTATTGGATTGCTAATATTCTGAGTTCCATATTATTGTACACACTTTGTGTGTTTGGATTTTCAAAAAGTTTCAAAAAGGTTTTGAGAAGAATTTTATAAATTTCAGAAATCATAGGTTGTTATGAAGTGAAATTGGAATAACATCCTATGATTTGTGATTTATAAGTTGTTTTTAAAACGTGTTATTAAGGTTTCAAGGTTTTTGGAAGAAGTTTTAAGAAAGATCAGAAAAGTTGCATTTTTCTTGTGTTTTTATTTTCTTTTTGCAGGTTTGATTGTTGATTATTTTGTCCAAGGTTCAGCTCAGGCCCCAGCCTGAAGGAGGTGACTTGGCTGTCACTGAGGGACTTGGATGTAAGTCCCTCAAGGTAAAACCCTTTTCCATTTTCAGTTTCTGAAAATTATATGAATTTGTATGATTTTACATGGAAGCTGGAAATTTGTTCTTTTGAGTGTTGGATATTGATTTATTTGGTGTGTTATGCATGTTTAGGAGTTGTTAAGTCAGTTTGGATTTGATTTGTAAGAGTTTGCTTTGTTAAGTTGATTTTCAGTCACTTTAAGGGGTGTTTGGATTAAGGAGTTAACCAAGAACTGGATAATATTATTGTGTTAAGGCCTGGTTAAAAACACTGCTTGGGTGCTTGTTAAGTGTTATATGTACTTGGTTTTCAGTTTGTGGTAGTTTAAAAAGCATTGCATGCCAAAAAGTTGAAAAAGAAGCTTAAAATTCAGTCACTGCCTTGTTCCTGCTTATTTTGTTGATTTAGCCTTCAAAATTTGATAATCTGCTAGGTTATAGGGTTTTATAGGATTGTGAATTGGTTGTGTGATATGTTGTGAGTTTGTATGCAAGATTTGGGACCTTAAATTCCATATTTGTGCATTTTAGTTCAGCAATATACCCCCAGACCTAGTAAACCACATCAGCAACCTTCATTTGGGTATTTACTTGATTTTTGTGTGAATTTTGGCTTGAACTTGCTTGTTTTCTGCTTGCTCTTGACTCCCTATACTCCAAAGAGTATAGGGGTGCCTTTGTTCCATCAATATCACCACCAAACAAGCCAAAAACCAAGTCCTCTTGGTAAAAATTCACAAGTGAAGAAACACACTTGTTCATCAGAAACATTGCCTCAACTGGGCACGTTTTTTTGGTCAATCTTGCATTAATCTTGATTATATTGAATTGTGTTTGTGATTTGGGGATTATAAAGGTTACTGGATTGTGTTTCCAAAAGCTAAAAAGAAAAAAAAAATAATTTGCCAAAAAAGGACGTGGCCAGGACTCGAACCTGCGCCAGTCCTCTCACAACACAACGTGCTAACCATCTGCGCCCTAGGGACTTTGACTGATAGGATTGGTTTCAAAAGATACTTAGGGTGTTTTGTGTTGGCTTGTCTTAAATAAGCCGTAGCTTATTTTGACCTTTACAGCTTATTTAATAAGCTTATCTGGCCAAGCTTATTTTTCCTAGGTTTTGATTAGCATTGTAGACTTTTCTGTCCAAAAATATTATTTTTCTCTTTATTTAATTATTTATTAGGATTATTTTTAGATTTAATTTTAGAAAGTAAATTAAAAATAGTAAATAGTATTTTAAAAATCCAGAAAAATAGTTTTTAGGTTTTAATTAAGTTATTTGAGGTTTACATTTAAAAAAGTTTTCAAAAAGTCTTATTTTTAATTTTATTTGATTTTAGGGTTTTTAGAAAACTTTAAAAATTAATATAAAATTAATAAAAAGGTTTTAGGAGCTTTAATTTTCATTTTTATCTTAGTTAGAATATTTAGGATTTTTGATAATTTTTTAGAATTTATTTAAAAACTTTTTATTTTTTTGATTATTTTATTAGTTAAAATAGAAAGTTTTATTTTTAACTTTTTTTCATTTTTCCTAGGTTATAGACATTAAATTAGGAACTTTGTAACTTTCCAATTAATTTTTAGGCTTTTCATTTATTTTCTAGAATTAATTTAAGATTTAATAGATTTTAATAGTTTTTAGGAGTTTAAAAATAGTTTAATTTGGTTTTAAAATTTTTAAAAATAGTTTTTAGCTTAATTAGGTCATTTTTGAGGTTTACAAACTATAAAATCTTGTTTAGGGCTTTTTAATATTTAAAAGTGATTTTTAGGGCTTTAATTAGCATTAAAAAGTCATTATTTAATTAATTAAAAGGTTTTAGCAAGTTGGGATTTTTTCTAAACTCTTAGAGTTTTATTGTGGATTTTTAGTAATTTTTAGGAATTTTTAGGTTAAAATTTTAATTTTTGTTGTGTTTTTTTTACATTTCTACGTCTTAACTTTCTAGTAGTAGTTTTGTCAATTTTTATTTTTTTCGTCTTCGTCATTTTCTCATCTCTTTTCTTGTTAATAATCAAAAACATTAATCAATCATTCATTACACAACGCACGTGCCTCCTCGAGAGAACGAACTCACTTTTCTTAAAGGTCATTTACACACGGTTTTCCTAAATCGTGCACGCTTGCCCTATTTACGTTCTTTTTCCTAAAAGACGTATTTCTATACACACTATGAACCAGCTCTTCTAATTTGTTATCACTTCCCCCTATGAAGCACTTATCCTTTCTCTAATTTTTGCTTTTATTAAAAAGCCGTAGCTTAACAGCTTATTCTTAGCTCATTTGGTTGTTGAATAATAGCTTTTTCATTTTTCTCCATTTCATTTTATGGTTTAAGATTTTTAGAAAGAGGAATAAAATTTTTATCATTATTATTCAATTTTCTAGGATTATTTTTAGATATAAATATTGAAAAAGTCATAAAAAAAAGAAAAAAGTTTATAAAAGTTTTCAAAAAATATTTTTTAGCTTTTATATAATATATTTTAGGTTTACAAATAAAAAAGTTTTTATTTTGTCTTTTTCTTAATTATTTTATTTTGTTAGGATTTTTATTTAACTTTAAAAATTAATATAAAGTAATTTAAAAGTTTTCAAAATTTTTGGTTTGCGCATTTTTCTTAGTTAGGATTTGTAGAATATTTTAGTAATTTTTAATTATTTTTTAGGTTAGAGTTTTCGTTTGGTCGCGTTTCACGTTCGCTCGTTTAAGCGTTTTCGATCGCTTTTAACGTAACTCGTTTCCGTTTTCCCTTCTTTCCTTCTATCTAAAAACGTAATCACTTAAATAAATAACGTCTAATATTGTTGGCTAAACACCATACCTCCACCGAGAACGAACTCGACGACGAGTATTCGCGTTTTTCACAAAACGTGATACTTAATACTTGTCCGCTTTTGTCGCTTTGTTTTTCCTAAAACAAAAGTGTACAAATACTCAACAATCAAAATGGCGCCGCTGCCGGGGAGGTTTGTTTAGCCATATTTATTTATCGTGTTTGTTTGAGTGTTTATGTTTTTATCGTAAATACTTCTTTTTTATTTTTCTATACTATTAGCCATACAAATAAATAGTGTTAAATAGAACTCTATTAACACAAAATCGTTTTCTTGTTTTTATTGTGCATAATATATTGTATTTACGTAGAACAATTAACACACAATAATTATCCAAATACGCGAGAAATCGCACCTCAATAGTTGAGCGTTCCGGTCACCATTGTTGTATCGAATTCAAACGAAAGTCAAAGGCAAAATAGATAAATACTCTTAATTGGTTTAATCTCGATAAATACAAACTATAAGGTGGGTATAAGGCGGTTGTATTTCACGACCTAAGGAAAAAAGGCTCTTAAGTGCTTCGCGCCGCCTCGTTTTCTCCGCTCACTTGTGCGTATTTTGAAAGTGACGATTAATTAGGGGTTTGCCACATCAAGTATTATTAATCTATTTTAGTGAGTTTTAATTATTGAACCTCGAAACGTTTTGGCGTTCCGCCAAAGTTTCAAAGTCGACGAGGGTTTTTACTTCACGTAATTACATATATTCTTCTTGGATTCATTAATCGAGACCTTTGATTAGTGGATAGTTTTTGTAGATTAATTTCTACGTAATACACCAAAATTCCAAAAAAATTAAAAAACCAAAAACACAAAAAGATTCTTCGATTTTTTTCCTCTATTTTCATAATTCTCTTCTTTCACCCTCTATAACGTTTAATTCTCGAATCGACTTTCTCGTTGCATCATGTCGAATGATGGTGGATATTATTCGTGTCCATATTGTGGAGGCCCGCCCGATGGTGCCAATTGTTTTAATTGTAAGGTTATTGGAGGTCGAGAGGGTTATATCTATAACTCCGCTCCATGTGATCGTGGTGACAAGTTTCGATCTTACGACCAAGATCACCCATCGTCTTCGTTTTATTCGTCATATGATTCGTCTTATAATTGTGATCAAAATGATGAGATGAATCAAAACACCTTTTGTGACTATGTGAGACGTAATAATAAAAACTTAACGATGATTCAAGAACAAGTTACGAATCTTAAGGAACATTACGAAAAACAATTGGAAACTCAAAAGGAATTTTACTTAAAGGAAATGGCCTCCATGAGAAGCGAGTTGGAAAACGAATATGATGCCGCTTCTAAAGAATAAGAACGTTTATTTGACCTAATTGACGAGAGATGGGATAAACTTGTTGATAAAGTTGTGGAGGCTTACACTAATAAGCGAAATGAACTTCTTTCAACGATTGAGACCTTAGAGAAAAAAGTAGCTTCATACGAGTCGAGTTCTTCATCGGACGTCACCAATCCTAATCTCAAAGGAGAGGTTCAAGCCTTATCGACTCCTAATACTCGTACATCTCGTATTGATCCCTATCTCTCGAATTTTAGAGTCGTGCTACCTTCGCCGTCTTGCAAAAAAATAGAGGAAACAAAAACATCATCTAACGAAGTTTTGAAAAATGTTTTTCAAAATAAACCAAAAGAAAAACTCATAGGATACTTGGGAGTATTAAATCTTATACCTTGTAAACCTAATTTTTCTAATGAGGATGAAATTATTGAGGATTTTCTAAATCAATACACACCAATTTTGAATGAAGAAATTCCATCAAGTGATTTTGAAAAAGGAAAATGTGACAAGGTTTTAAAGACAATCGTTGAACCCTCGTTTTTACAAGATGAGCGAAAATTAATTCCGAAGGGACGTGTTAGTAGTTTTGCTAAAATGTTTGAAAACCCATGTTCGATCCCTTCGAAGGACAAAGTTGAAACCGTCAAGGCAAAATCGTCACGAGACGAGCCTTTTACTCCTAATCCCACACCGGGTGAGATTTTAGATTTATCATGTGAGAAGTCCGCCGATGGCCTTGCTCACATCGATACGTTTTTCGATATCGATGTCGAAACGACAAAGGCAAAATCTTCAATCGAAGAGCCTTCTTTTCCTAGTTTCACGACAGTTGAAGCTAGCGACTCGATTATCGACGACTTTATTGTTCAACCTCTTCCACGAGGAAGAGAAGACGTTTTTGATCCCGATGGCGATTTTTCCGAGATCAAACGTATTCTTAATGATCCACATTCTATTCTCGAGTTTGATGAGGACCGTTGCGTTAGCCCGGAGGGGGATGTTTTGTTAATCAATTCACGTTTTAAAAATTCAAATCCTCCTCCCGCCTTCAAGATAAATGTGGAAATTTTAAGTGTGCCTAGAATTGTTTTAGAAACACCAAATATTTTCAATTTAATCAACTTGGGTTTTCGTGACAATGAGTTAAAAAATGAAAAAGGGAATGAACTTTGTTAAACACGTGATTATTCATGTTTTTAGTACAAATTTCCCTTCATTTTTCGTATAATAAATAGCAAAAATGTATTTTTGTTATGCATATATCGTTTATATTTGCTATTTATTATTGTAGGAACGGATATTAAAGGAAATGAGCAAAAAACAAGCCAAAGAGCCAAAAAACGAGCACGTGAAATGGAAAGAGCACGGAAAATCGAGTCCGACGGTGCATTCATCTTTTATTGGGTCGGCCCGACACCATTTATATGAATCGAACCGACCCATTATTACTAGTATGGACTTAAAGTCCAACACTTGCATCTTGGCCCGCTATTAAAGAATGAAGCCCGTTGAATGAAAAGCCCACAAGCCCAACAGTGAGCTACCTTATCCTCCAAGATATAACAACAGATCTGGTGATATAGCTAAAGGGGGACACAACTTTTTTTTTCTCTCAGTCTTTATTTTCTTTTTGTTTCTTAGGATTAGAAATAGATGTAGATTTAGATTTATGTTATAAGCATCAATCCTTTCGCAGTTTCTGTTCTTTTTATCAAAGTCTTGTATTCGAACTTGAGTTATATTATGTCTTTTCGTTGATGATTTGTGGTACGTTAATTTGATATTTTAGTTTGTAGTGTAGTGATTTTCTTTATTAATCATTAAATTCTCTACTTTCATTAGTCATCATTGAATTAACTACTTTTATTAGTCAATTAATGATTTCTATTTGTTACAGCTTTGTACGAGTGAAAATAATACCAATGGTCCATAAGTGGCTTTCTTTTGTTTTTATTTGAATTTAATTGTTCCAATTTTATATTAATTAGCTTTAAAGCATCTAAATTGTTGAACTCCATTTTGTTTTCTTTCTAATAAAATTTAGCTTGTAAAATTCGGATCTATAATTCTAAAATTGGAGCTTATTGTATTAGCCTTTTAATCCTAACCTTGTTTGCTTATGTTGTGCGATTATATCATTCTTACACTTTCGGCGAGGAGCTTTCGGGTTTATTAGATTTACTTGATAATTAAAGTTTAGACCTTAATTGGTTTAAGGTTTAAATATCGACTAAGTTTTTTAAATCGGGTGGTAAATATTCGTCTCCGGTTCTTCGCTCGGGTATCAATCTCATATCTCTTTTCTTATTATTATTTCATTAGCTTCTATATGATAATTATCGTTGCCTTGTTCATGTTTAGCTTTAATGTCATGATTTGAGTAGTTTTGATTGTAGTTGTTAGTAGCATCTTTATTGTCATTATCATTATTCTAGATATCTCTCGCTTTATAATTGTAGTTTAATTTTATTCCTTATCACTTTTATATATTTTAATATTTAGTCTTTAAAATTATTAGTTTTAAATATATAAAACTCAAAACCAGTTTATTCGAGCATCAAACTTGAGACATAAATGCGGATTTCCATTCACACTTCGCCAGGAACTACGATAACCTTCGGGTGTACGAAAATGACTCAATCAAATGGCGCCGCTGCCGGCTTTGTGTGTAGCGATGTTTGCGTTGTGTTTTTAGTTGGTGACTTGAAGATCCTTTCATTTTGAAAGTTTATTTTCGTATTTGTATATATATATATAAAAAAATAAAAAAAAAATTAAAAAAAAATCCAAAAAAATATATATAATTTATAAAAACCAAAAATATTTTCTTATTTTATTTTATCTCTACTACTTATAAAGGAGATTACCCAAAACCTTGAATGTTGAAAAACAGGTTAATTTAGGAATTGTTGAAAAACACGTTAATTTAGGCATTGTTGAAAATGTAGCTAGCTGTCATATGGTTTTAAGAAAACCTATTAAATATAATTCGTAGAAATAGAAAACACACACAAAACATCTTATTTCTTTCACTGAACCCTAAAATTCACAGCCGCCGCAAATCTTATCACCTCTTTGATCTGCCAAATCTGTCACCACCTATCGGTGGTTTATTCTGGTTGGGGTATGGTTTTGGCTTTGTGTAGTAGATAACTTTTGGTGGTTGTTCTAGCCGACAACAAACCTACGACGCCGTCGTCTAGCCGGAAAGACGCTGCCGCCGCCTCTGTAACTACATGAGGTTTGTTATATAGATCGATAAGTTGTATTTAAGATCTGAGTTTTCATAAACTTTCATACGTTTTTTTTCAGCCACTATATGCTGTCGGGTTTGTTTCACCGGAGAGGTGGGTATTTGAAGGTCCAGTTACATCGAGGTAAGACTACGGTGTCACTTTTGTTCCATAGCTTGATTGTTTTTCGGTTCTTTTGGGGGTTAATATTTAAGATTACGGTGTCACTTTCTTCCACCAACCCCACAATAAATTGCATCTGTTCCATAGCTTATTGTTTTATTGCATCTGTTCCATAGCTTATTGTTTTTTTAGCTGTTATCATTCTTTGTTAACATTCTACTGCCGCCACCAGAAACCATACCTCCATCTGCCGGTGTTTTCGGTTCGTTCGGGGGTTATTGGTTTAGTTAGTCGGTTTTGATGCTTGGTGGTTTTTATTATTGGTTTGGTTAGTGTGTTTATTTACAAAATACATGGCAATACTAATTATTGTTACAACTGTATCTTCTTTCTATTGTTGTACACAGCGAGGAACCTACTGTTGTGGCAGAGGCATGACCCAAGCAAGCTTTTGATCTTCCATATTATTCAAGGTACTTGTTATAGACTATTTCAAGTATGTTTGTAAAAATAGTGCCAATTTTAATTGTTTAAAGTTTATCTGTAAATCCTCTTGTAAGGAGACTGTGAACCAAAAAGCGGATCGTCAAAAATGATAGAAGTGATTGTGGAGCTATAGTTTCGATGAGATTCAAATCAACCTTCATTGCTTCGAGGTTACTAATTGTGTTTGATTGAATTATGCATGATTACGTCGTTTTATTTTCTTTCATTTATCTTTCTTATTTATGAATATTTAGAGGTTAGTATTTGTGTTTGATTGTATTATGAAGCATTTTGTATTATGAAGCATTAGATCCAAAGATTTACAAGTTGAGGCATTCTGGTCACTTGGATCTGAAACATGATTCTCAAAGGGCTTCTTGGATTCAAAGTATCAATGGGACATATATCATCTAAAATGCAAATGGGTGGTTTAATTGGCCAAATGATCCACCACGTCAGGTAGCTAGAAATATTTACCATTATTTGTTAATCATATTGCTTGAGTGTAAATATAGTTACAGAGACGCCGTACTACCGTGCTCATGGAAGAATCAATCGTGAGTCTAGCTTTTATACTTTCTTATGTTTTCGGTCGTGTTAACGAGTCATAACTGGAAGGTCTTTAGATTAAGGCTTGATAATTTGTTTGTTATATACTCGGATGGATGATAAAAATACCTTTTTTGCAGCTTACATGTCATCTACCTGTCGCATTGAACTTACATCGTGTGAGAAAGAAGGGCCTGATAAAAAATAGTTCAGTTATACACATTTATTAAGTATGTTACTACTTCTTGGTAGACCTTTTTGGACAAGTTTAATTTACTAACAGCGAACTTGTTGCGAAAATTGCAGCCTGAGAGTAAGTTGGCGCAAGAACCAAGTAGAAGCTGAGACTTGAGTTGGTTTTAAATAATGAACTTGATTACGCAAGGTGGAAGACCAAATGAATCTGATGCAGCCAAGTTCATCTCAGCAATTGGAGCAAGGGCCTTGTGTTTTCTTTTTGGTTGTTTACATACATACTCACAAAACACGCAAGAGACAACATTAACTTATGGTGATGACCTGACACAACGTTAACCTATGGTGATGACCTGACGCAGCCGAGTTCATCTCAATGTGGATATATGCAGTGGGCCAATATGATTGCGTGCATCTCCTGAAGAGTGTTATCTTAGTGGGCAAGTTATTTATTAACCTCATAAAATGTGTCCCGTCATTGTGGTATGTTTCCAAAACTCATGTGATAAAGCATTTTAAGAGACCCCCATTTGCGTTTTCAGTATTATGTTAGAATAAACTCAGGTGATGTATATGTATTCATTATCCCACTGTTAATTTGAAAAATCTTATTATAATGAGGATTGTGCAATTAAAAATTGGTAACAAGTAAAGTGTATTACGTTAGAAAGTTACTCTTTGATTACTTTTACGAAATAAAATGATGGTGCTTAGTGCAATTAGCATCTTTCAATGTTTAACTCATCTATATATGTCTTCTGTGCATTAATAGGAATCCTGAAAAAGGGCATGTTACTCTCTTTACCACCTCTAATTCAATACTAATGGAAAAGTAGTTCTCAACTATAATGGTAACTTAAAAAGGACTCAAATAATTGTATCAGATATGATCCATGTAAAACCTATGTGGCTGTGTTGATCTAATTTAAAGTTGTACATATATTAGTAATATTTATTTCTTAACAGTTTAAGTGCTTCATTTTGTTTTGTATGATATGAATTTACAAATCCCATTAGTTATGCTTAACAGTTTCATTTGGTCTCAAACAGCCATTTATACAACATAATTTGGTATATGACACAACGCAAACTAAGTCGCCGAATGCATATTCGTCATATGCCGTAACTTTTTGGAACAATAAAGAAGATCCGCCGCAGTGAAGCGCGAGTCTTTCATACTTGTACTATAATTTAAGATAGTTTTGCATATTAGTATCAATTATAGACAAATGTAATTGATGCATTTTCCTTGATAACCAAATGTATTGGAGAATTTTGTTTAGGCCTTTTCTTTTCTTTCCTTTTAAAGTGTGTTGTTATATTTCATAATTAATAATAATTAATAATTGATGTAATGTTTTACTTTTACTTTCACTAAATATTTGTATATATTGCTTGATACATGCTAAAAATTTATCCTATGTTACGAGTGTTTGCAAATTCATTTTAACAATTTAACTAGGCTCACGAAACACTGACCACAAAATAAAATATAGTTAATTATCTCTCGCTAGACATGTCCGCCGCTATGCGCGGGTACTCGTCTAGTTTTCTTTATTACTATATATATCATAAAAAAAAGTTTTAAAAAAAATATTCTTCTTTATCTTCTATTGTGTTTAATTCTTTTTCTCAACCCCTCTTATTTTTAATTCTTCATGGATTCATATTGTATAGGGTGTGGGTCGTCTGATAGTCAATCATGTTATTGGTGTTCATGTGAGCGGTGCGGTATGGCTATACCTAATCACGAATTTGGACATTGTTCATTTTGCAATTGGACCAATTCACACTTCACCTCTAATGACACTATCTCACACTCTCCCACATATGACGATCCGTATCCGCAACATGCACCGGGTTTTTCTCAATACCCGTGTTGCAATCATTGTGGGGGCCCTCACGATACTTCTTATTGTCAACCAATGAATTATGAGCCACATCCGTGCTATACTTCCGGTTTTCAAAATTTTGAACCCCCACATCCCACCCTCAATCATCAATCCTCTCAGAGAATTCAACAAATCAATGCTTTGAATGACGAAAGAAAAGCCCTTCTTTTGAAACTTCATGACGGCTTAATTCGACTGACCGAGACTTTGGAGGAGCAACAACAACAACGACAAGAGCAAGTATCTAATCTTAGTGATTATACTCCTCCTCTTGTGCGTTCTTACTATTATGATGATGATGACGATGAGAATTCTATTTCTTGGAATGATCTTTGTGCTCAATGTCCTAGTGCAATTGTAATTCCTTCTCTCGACTTGCCGGCTCTCGAGCCTAAGGATTCAACAACTCCTATTCTTGATTCTTCCACTACAGACACCGATGCCTCTCTCATCATGGGGGATGAGGGTCTTATCACTATTCCTTGCGATGAGCTTCTTATTCTAATCCAAAGTGAGCCTACGGTTGCTTCCGACAGTGACGATGAGGGTGAATCTCTTTCTAGTGATGATTCATTACCTCCCACCGACATCTTGGGAGACGATTCTTTGGCTTTCTCTAATCCTCTCTTTGATCTCGATGATGATTTTACTTCTAGTGATGACGAGTCACTATCCGATGAAGAAGTTCAAAAGGAAACTTTCAAGATTTATTTGAACCCTTTACTTGATTTTGATGACGCCTACATCTCTAGTGAGGTGAATCCTCTCTTTGAAGAGGGGATTGAGGACATTGATAGCTCCGACTCTCCTACTATTGATGAGCATTCATTGTTAGCCATGCCACCTCCCATCGTAGAGGAGGTGGAGAGATTTGACCCTACCTTCCGTTTGATTCGGTCTGGAGAGGTGACGAGGGTGGTCGATATTTCTTCTGATATTTCTCATATTATGTTGCCACCCCGTCCTACTGCCTGCACACCCAAGCAGGTGATGTATCGCTTTTACTCGCCTCATTTCATACCGGGAAATGAGGATGAGTGTTTTGATCCTGGAGGAGACGTTGATGTTGCTATTACTTGTGATGTTTTACCGGTTACCCCATCGACTCTTGCTTTGAGTTTCTATCAAGTGTCCTCGGGTGACACTTTGATATCTTTTTCTCCCACCCTCCCGCCCTTGGTGAAGACGAGTATTCTTAAGGATCGCCTTTTTACCTATTTCTCGTATGTTATAAGAATCCTTTTGCTTTTCTTCACTTATACTATGGATTCTTCTTCTTTATTCTCATCCTGTAATGAGGATAAGATTTTTGACCCTGGCATATCTGTTTTGAGCCAGTGGTGATTCTCTTGCTCCCCCATGGACCATTTAATTCGGGGTCGAGTCAGGCTCGTGACTCGGTTAACAAAAACAAGCGCTTCTCGGGAGGCAACACGATGATATATCATTTTTATCTTTTTCTAACATAAGTGTAGGGGCGTGTGCTTCTCTCCATGTGTGCTTGTTGGTATTTGTTTTTGTGTGCAGGTTCCCTTGGATCGAGAAGACTTTCAGAAGGTTGATGTTGCTGTTTTCCATCATCTTCTTCATTCAGTCTCCGATCGATCTTCATGTCTATATCAGGGGAGTACTCAGTTCTCATCTTTATCCATACATATTTGATTGTGTTCTCCTTCTTACACTTGGAATTCTAGCATTAGCCTTTTGTGTTCTTAAGTGTAGGGGTAACACCTTATCACTTTTGAACATTGTGGCCAATGTTCGGTTCTAAGTGTAGGGGGGTTTATATCATATGGATCATATTCATGCCTACTTGTTTGCCCTCTTGCATCCTATTTTGATCGAATGTCTGTTTTTATTTTATTTTATTAATAATAATAAAACGTTTTTGACCGTGCGTGATTGACTTGTCCAGTAGGCTAGAACAAAGGGGATCCTGACTCTGCGGGAGTGTTGATCTGGTTGCTCCCTTTACTTTTAGACTAAGCTTTTAGGAATTGTGCAAATAAAAATGCTAAACATGGAGTAGTTGGTTCTCTTTAGAGCTTATATGAGTAACCTATGGCTTTTCCTCCTAGATTATAACTAGATTAAATAAGTGTGTTTTTTCAAGCCTTTGAACGTTAAAAATTGTGTTGTTATGCAAAAAAATAAATTCTTATGCAATTTTAATATAGAGTCCTAGTTCAACTTTTTATTTAAATTTGAGTGAAAGTATACTTTCTTAAATTTGAAATAATGTTGCGTGAATAAATATGTTAAAAAAAAATTAAAAAATGAAAAAATAAAAAAAAATGAAAAAAAAAGGAAAAAAAAGAGAGGAAAGAAAAAAAAAAGCAAGAAAAAAAAGAGAAAAAAATTATTTGAAAAAAAAAATTAAAAAAAAAATGAATAAGAGTTTTATGTTTTTGTTTTTTTTCAATTATAATTGTGAGAAACTTTCTTTTTCTCAAATTTAAATCTGAAGTTGAACTAGAATTCGTCAATTTTGTATAAAAGTTTAGACGATAATTGAGAATGTAGAAGTCAAAGGTCCCGTGAGCTCTGATACTATTCTCGAGGGTGTAAAAACCTAGCCTCCTAAGCTTTGCTAAAGGACAAGGTGAGAAGAAAGTCACTACATGGAGTGATCTCTCCTTTGAATCTTCATTCTCTAATTACCGTCGTTGTTTTTCATCTAAGTGTCTTTTATTAGCTTAGCGGTGATTTCAAGATCTTTGATTTCAAAATCCCGCCAATCCCGGTACTATTCTCCGTGGGGTGTCAAAAGCCCGGGCACTTAACCGATCAGGTTGGGACGTTCCGAGAAGAAAGTCGCTACATGGGAAAGGCCATTTTTGAATCTCAAATCTCGTCATTTTCGGTGAGTCTAATATTCCACTTAGATGATTAGCAACCATAACAAATGTCGATTTGAACGATCAAAAATTTGAAAATGAACACACTTGCCTAGTCTTTTATAATTATAGGAGTGAAAAGTTATATTTACATAGTTTATTAGTATAAGTAGTGTTAGCATTTTGCCAAAACGTTTGCACGAGGAATCTTAGCTTAGTTGGGAGTAATAAAAAGAGGATGACGATATTTATTCCCTGGAGACACCCAGTTTGCGTGTTTCCCGTTCTATGATCCTTATACCTTGAAAAAGAAGTCGAGCATGGCGGGTCACAATGTATTTTTAATTTTATTTAAAAAAAAAACAATTTCGAATAAAGTAGCTTTTAATTGTTTTTGAATTTAACGTTTGTGATGATAGTTGCTTGAGGGCAAGCAACGTGTTTAAGTGTAGGGGTGTGTTAAACACGTGATTATTCATGTTTTTAGTACAAATGTCCCTTCATTTTTCGTATAATAAATAGCAAAAATGTATTTTTTTATGCATATATCGTTTATATTTGCTATTTATTATTGTAGGAACGGATATTAAAGGAAATGAGCAAAAACAAAGCCAAAGAGCCAAAAAACGAGCACGTGAAATGGAAAGAGCACGGAAAATCGAGTCCGACTGTGCATTCATCTTTTATTGGGCCGGCCCGACACCATTTATATGAATCGAACCGACCCATTATTACTAGTATGGACTTAAAGTCCAACACTTGCATCTTGGCCCGCTATTAAAGAATGAAGCCCGTTGAATGAAAAGCCCACAAGCCCAACAATGAGCTACCTTATCCTCAAAGATATAACAACAGATCTGGTGATATAGCTAAAGGGGGACACAACTTTTTTTTTCTCTCAGTCTTTATTTTCTTTTTGTTTCTTAGGATTAGAAATAGATGTAGATTTAGATTTATGTTATAAGCATCAATCCTTTCACAGTTTCTGTTCTTTTTATCAAAGTCTTGTATTCGAACTTGAGTTATATTATGTCTTTTCGTTGATGATTTGTGGTACGTTAATTTGATATTTTAGTTTGTAGTGTAGTGATTTTCTTTATTAATCATTAAATTCTCTACTTTCATTAGTCATCATTGAATTCACTACTTTTATTAGTCAATTAATGATTTCTATTTGTTACAGCTTTGTACGAGTGAAAATAATACCAATGGTCCATAAGTGGCTTTCTTTTGTTTTTATTTGACTTTAATTGTTCCAATTTTATATTAATTAGCTTTAAAGCATCTAAATTGTTGAACTCCATTTTGTTTTCTTTCTAATAAAATTTAGCTTGTAAAATTCGGATCTATAATTCTAAAATTGGAGCTTATTGTATTAGCCTTTTAATCCTAACCTTGTTTGCTTATGTTGTGCGATTATATCATTCTTACACTTTCGACGAGGAGATTTCGGGTTTATTAGATTTAGTTGATAATTAAAGTTTAGGCCTTAATTGGTTTAAGGTTTAAATATCGACTAAGTTTTTTAAATCGGGTGGTAAATATTCGTCTCCGGTTCTTCGCTCGGGTATCAATCTCATATCTCTTTTATTATTATTATTTCATTAGCTTCTATATGATAATTATCGTTGCCTTGTTCATGTTTAGCTTTAATGTCATGATTTGAGTAGTTTTGATTGTAGTTGTTAGTAGCATCTTTATTGTCATTATCATTATTCTAGATATCTCTCGCTTTATAATTGTAGTTTAATTTTATTCCTTATCGCTTTTATATATTTTAATATTTAGTCATTAAAATTATTAGTTTTAAATATATAAAACTCAAAACCAGTTTATTCGAGCATCAAACTTGAGACATAAATGCGGATTTCCATTCACACTTCGCCAGGAACTACGATAACCTTCGGGTGTACGAAAACGACTCAATCAAACTTAAAATCATATTTAAAGATTTTCCAAAGATAACTCCATCATCACCTCGCTTAATTGAGCTTGCTACAAACGCGTCTACATCTTTTGACGACGTTTTGTGTGGATCTAGTATGGGGGAAGCCCCATTTGTTTCCTCACACTTCTCCACCGAGGACGAGATTTTTGACCCCGGTATCACATTTAAGATAAAATCTCGGTCTTTTACCGAAGTAGTCACTAGAAATCCTTTCTACACTTACGGTGAGAGTTTACCTCGAGTAACTCGATTTTTATGTCCACCCAATATCCCACCCTTCTCTTCTCATCCGATTTTCTTGTGTCCCTTTGGGACAATGTTACTTGAAGTCGTGTTGTTTCGTTTATCATCCGAAAACGAAGACACGATCTTTGATCCCGGTATAAAGGCTTTGCCTTTATTATCGGTTGCTTTTGGGCCTTGATTACATGTAAGTCCCACCAAAAATGACCGAACCAAGATAATCCCTAAATGATCACATTTGTGGGGATCCGAGTCGAGCTTTTGACTCGGTTATCAAAAACAAGGTGCCTCGTGGGGGAGATCTCATGCTTATCTTTGTAAATATTATTGCTTTTTAGTTAACCTAATGTGAGGGGATTTGTGCCCTTCCAACCTTTGTCTCGTGGTTGTTTGTGATTGTGTAATCTAGGTCCTTATCATCACGATGAAGCATCTCGTATTCGTTTTACTCGAGCTTCAATCGTTTCTTTGAAGAATTTCTCGATATCCATATGATATATCCTTATTTGTTCTAACCTTAGGTTTTTAGCACACTTCATAAACGGCTATTAATTTAATGGTTACACCCTTTCCATGCTAGATTAGGCATTCGACTACGTCTCTAGTATGGGGATGTTTTCACCCCTAGACTCGAAACATTGACGACAATGTTTAGTTTTAGTATGGGGGTGAGTAGATACTTCACCTTGCTTACATCACCACGCAATCCAAAATTTCATCTTTTTGTTATCATTTTATGCAAATAAGGCTAAAATTGGCCAAATTTTAATTTTTTTCGTATTTTTCATAAGTGTTTAAGACACGAATGTAGGTTTTCCGATGGTGAGAAAAAGAGTAATTTTTGACTCGACCGTGCGTATTGAGCACTTAGCTTCGATTCCTTAACTTTTTTGGCTAAGTCTCTTAATTGAGGACGAGAAATGAAAGAGTTATTTATAAGTCTCGTAATTGTCACGATCTCATGTGTAGTAATTATTAGCTTATTCTCCCCACGCTTTTGCATAATAAATTGTTAATAAATATTGATTTGGCGGTTTAGTCACTATTGTTGGTTTCTAATTTTTTTTAGTAGCTTCCATGTAATTAAATTGGGAAAACATTAAGGTATCGCCAGCATCACGGTTTTGAAGTATTGGCACCCGAATAATCGAAAGCTTCACCTAATAATAAGATTTCAAGTGCTCACCTAGATCAAGCAAACAATTTGAAGCCCCACAAGGCCGAAAAATCTATGCAAAATTGAAAGTGAATCAAGCCTTAATCTTCGAAGCTTTAAAGATCCAAAATTCGCCTTAGCGTGAGGATATACGTCTTTGGCTAATAAAACCACCGATGAGGCGGATAATAAAAGGCAAGGCAAGACCGAAGTCATAATAAAAGCTTCATGGCGAAGTTGAATAAAAGATGGAGGTAAACCAAAGATAATAAGGCCCTTCCGTTAGGGGGCGTATAAAAGTCTTGGTAATAAGTCTCATGTTCAAAACCGTTATAAAACCGTGTTTATCGATCCTTCTTGTTGACTTAATTTTTTGACATCGTTGTCTATTAGGATGAATTATTAATTTAATGATTTTGGTTACACCGTTAAAACTCTATTTTCAGACTTAATCTCTATTCACGCATAAGTCAATGATGTATCCTCGTGATCATTAAGACAAAATAAAATATAAGAGATACCAAGTAGGAATAAGGGAGTTTAGGTTCGTAATTAACACTCATGAGATGTGTTCGTGTTGCTAACTTATAATAACAATGATCTCGTCGCACGCTTAGCATGGAATTGGGGTGAAAATCGAGGACGATGAAATTATTTCTAACGAAGCATTCACGTGTTCTTATTCTTTGACCCTAAAATTCACTTTATCGTGATGAAAATCATACATTATGTCTAAAACGCAAGTAGTAGTAGCAATAGTAGTAATGTAGCTAGTTTACCTTTGAATAAAAGTACATAAAAATGAATTTTGGAGGTGCTATGATACTTAATTCTAGCATTTCGTGGGGACACGGCAATGGTTTAGTATGGGGGAGTGATGAGATTGAAATTATACATAGTCTCATCGTTCAAATCGGGCTTAAAACCTTAAAATATCATGAAAATACCCCTATATATGCTTGTATTTGTGTCTTGTGTATTTTAGGTACGGATATCGTGTAATCAACAAAAAGATCACAAGAATGAAGCAAAAAAGAACACGGGACACGAAGCGACACAATGAACCGGACCCAAGTGTTGATTTTCCAAGAAAAGTCCTCCAAGTTTGAAGACTTGTCACCTTTGGTCCTTGAAGAATCAGACTATACAAGTTTGATCCTTGAAGATATGTCATGATTAGCCCGCGAAGATTGGTCATAATTACAAAATTAATCCTTATAGTTATGTAATTTAGTTGTGCCAAATTTAGCAAGCCACTCAAACTTATTTATAAAGGAAATCAAGCTGCCATGTTTTCACCAAGTTCAAGGGATGGAATTGTAAATTTTGGAAATCTCAAAATATAGTTAAGAATTAAGGACGGGGGAAACATAGTTTTCATCCCCAAAACAGATTAAACATGTCCTAATCCTCCCAAGAGCCCTAACTTAATTCCAGGCATAATCAACTACAATTCAAGTGATTATGTAAAAACATTAGAGGGTTTTTTTACATTGGCTGATAACAAACACTCCCATGTGCTTAATCAAGAGGCCACATCATCCTTGGTCCCCTCACAGCTCACCATTGACAGAGACTTGCATACCAATCTATGGTCTAGATCGTTTGGCGTGTTCTCCACAACAAAATCAATGACCAAGATCCATTTGTCTAGATGTGCATCACATGTATCCATAATACCATCTAGAAGAAGAAATTCGAATAGGGCATCTTCAAGGAATATCCGGGGGTTGTTTTGGAAGATCAAAGACTAGGGTTTATGGTTTGTAAATCTCTCATATTTTGTGTATAAATAGTAGCAGATGTAGCTATAAGCTCTTGTTCCAATTTCTAGTCAATGATTTGTAATATACGAATATTGAGTTTTAATTGAGTTCCACCTTTATTTTCTTGCAAATCATTTACATTTCCAACACCTTTTAATATATTGCACTTGTCCTTTACATTCCATTTCCATTTCCTGTTTACAAATTCAAAAAAAATTTGTAATCCCACGAAATTACTGTAGCATAAGCTCTCTTCATATGCTGCTTGACAATCAGATAGTGTAAGGGATTGTGGTTCATGGTTTTGTGGTAAATAGACTGTTGGTAGTCTATTTGGTTCTTGTTATTTTCGGTTGAAGATATTTTAATGTTCTTTGGTTTCGAGATAGTTGATAAGCTAATCTGTATAAGCTCTGTGACAAAGGCTTATTCAGAAGGTTTAAGAGCATTGGTTGAAGTTATTAAGGCTGTTGGGGCTTTATAGTGTAGTTGTGATTTCAGAGTTTGGTTCAAGTTAGTTGGGTATGTGGTTGATGGTCTCTTGGGTTTCATAAGCTGCGAGAAAAGCTAATTGGGGCTCGGGTTGATTAAGGGGTAAGAAAGTGAGTTGAGAAGCTTGTCTGTTAGTGTGTTAGAAGTCGTAGAGCTTTGGACCCTTTAGTAAGTTGCTCCTTCATTTTACTCTCTTAAACTCCTTTATTCTTCTTATGTTTTTTTATTGGCTTATGTGCTTTATTAATAGCTTATTTGTACATGTTTGTTTCGTGCGTATTTACTATCTTCTGCATTTACTTATTGTGTTTGTCTTTTTAATCAGATTTTCTTAAGTTATAAATTTCATTCTTTGTTTAAATCAGTGTTTGGGATTTGGCTTTATATCGTCAATAGCTGAGGTAATTTGAATTGTATGTTCGTGTTATCGTTTGCGTTTCATCACATTGTTCTTAAACCAACAGCAAACCATAGTCAACAAAACAAAAAAAAGGGAAACCAAAAGGAACCAAATTATAGAAGTAGGTGTGCTTGCTCGTGTTTACTTCGTTCTTAACTGTGCAAATACAAACCGATTCATAGCGTTTAATTTGTAAGGATTGATTGGGGTTGTGTTGTTGGCAATTTTTGTTCAAGTACTGTGACTGTCCATCATCCAAAAACAATATAAAAACAAAAACAAGAAATGAACAAATCATAGCACTCTCATGTTTCTGTCATTTGTGGCGTGTGCAGTGAGATTGCTGTTGTGTGTTAGTTACGTTGTCATTATCAATTGATTTAGATCAGTAGGGGTATTGGTTTGATCTTTGAGGGTTTTTGTTAGATTAGAATGTATTTGTTTTTTTATAGCTTCTGTTAGTTATATATTTCGGATAAACTTTTAGTTCAATAATATGTCCTGGAGTACTTCTGTGTTTGTTTTCTGTGATATATTGATTGGTTGTTGCTGATATGACACTGTGATTTCTGTCCAAACAAAAGCAAAAAAAACACACAAAAAGGTGACAACAGAGGGTATCGAACCCAAGACACCTTTACACAAACATACACAGCAAACAACTAACAAACCATCTGCTCTCACTACACGTTTTGTTATACTAGCTTTAACTTTTTCTTTAATACTTTGTTTTAGTTTGTGCGACCACTGATAAGAAAAAAAAAAGAGTTCTGGCATGGTTCGAACACACGACCCCTCGTATGGGGGACTAGTGTGTTTACCATTGTACCAGCTCTTCTAATTTGTTATCACTTCCCCCTATTAAGCACTTATCCTTTCTCTAATTTTTGCTTTTATTAAAAAGCAGTAGCTTAACAGCTTATTCTTAGCTCATTTGGTTGTTGAATAATAGCGTTTTCATTTTTCTCCATTTCATTTTATGGTTTAAGATTTTTAGAAAGAGGAATAAAATTTTTATCTTTATTATTCATTTTTCTAGGATTATTTTTAGATATAAATATTGAAAAAGTCATAAAAAAAAGAAAAAAGTTTATAAAAGTTTTCAAAAAATATTTTTAGCTTTTATATAATATATTTTAGGTTTACAAATAAAAAAGTTTTTATTTTGTCTTTTTCTTAATAATTTAATTTTTTTAGGATTTTTATTTAACTTTAAAAATTAATATAAAGTAATTTAAAAGTTTTCAAAATTTTTGGTTTGCGCATTTTTCTTAGTTAGTATTTGTAGAATATTTTAGTAATTTTTAATTATTTTTTAGGTTAGAGTTTTCGTTTGGTCGCGTTTTCACGTTCGTTCGTTTAAGCGTTTTCGATCGTTTTTAACGTAACTCGTTTCCGTTTTCCCTTCTTTCCTTCTATCCAAAAACGTAATCACTTAAATAAATAACGTCTAATATTGTTGAATAAACACCATACCTCCACCGAGAACGAACTCGACGACGAGTATTCGCATTTTTCACAAAACGTGATACTTAATACTTGCCCGCTTTTGTCTCTTTGTTTTTCCTAAAACAAAAGTGTACAAATACTCAACAATCAAGGGTAATGGGGTGATTAGAGCTTATCAATGAGGTATTTATATGGGAATAGGCTAGATGTCCATCATAGGTTGATGAGCCATCTTAGTGATTTGTTCATGTATTGATTGCGTGTTTTTGGTTTCTTAGCTTGTTGCTAGTGCGAGGACTCGTGAAGAAGCAATCAGGTGAGTTTCATAGTCCCATGTTTACTATTGATTTTGACTTCCAGATGGGATGGAAGAGACACTGTGTTATGTTGTTTATAAATTGATGCTGTGAATGTTTTTTTAGGTTTGAGATGGACTTGTGTGTACATTATGTGATTAACTGCTATGTGATTCTTGTTCGTGTATGATTTGGATGGGAAAGGTACATAGGTGTATGGGCGCCTACGGTACCATGGTTCTTGTTCATTCGGAATATTCACTATAAAGCCTTCATCCGGAATAATTCCTTTACTCGGAATAATTGGTTGATCTGGAATAATCCACTTATCCGGAATAAATCACAAAACTAACCAATGAATCCTTCGTTCGGAATGTATCACTGATCCGGAATAAAGGTCTTGATCCAGAATAACCTGGAAAACAGAATATAGCGAAGAACACGAAAACAAAAAGAAACACGAATCTAACCAAAACTAATCAAATCAAACCAAAAGATTAAACAAGACTAATCACAAATGATCAACTAATGGTAATCTATCAAACCAAATCAATAACACTAACAATAATAATCTCAATAATAAAAACCCGCTTGATTAAATCAATAAAAACTTTAAGAACATGAACATAAACAATAAGCATAAAGATTAAAGATTAAACAAGATAGGAAGATAAGAGATTAACAAGAAAAGTAAAGATTCAATAACATAAAAAGGAAACTTACTTGAATTTAAATGAATTAAAGGTGCAAGACAATTAAGTAAATGATATGAATTTAAAGTGCAAGTAATTAAAATGGAAGACTAATTGTCACTATTAGCCAACAAAACTAAATAAATGACTAATGAGGTCTATTTATAGGGGAGGAGGTGATTAGTGGAAACTTCCTCCTCTCTTTCTTCTTTCTTTAATTATCATTTAGTCCTTGTCTTCTTAATTCTTCGACTTTTGTCTCGGGATTAATAAACTCGTCTTTGTAATTTCCTCAATAAATTAGACTTGAGTTCTTCGGCTTTTAGTAAACTTCCGTCTTTTGACTGTTTCTTCGATAAATCTTCAGAATTGGTCTTGGAGTTCCGTTCTTTTTGCACTCTTGATTTCTTGACTTTGTCTTTTGTCTTTTTCTTCGATAAAAGCCCGTGAAAGCCCGTGTTTTCCTCCTTTTTCACATTTTCGTCCTAAATCACAACAAAAACACAAACCACGCATAATTCCGACATTTACGACATAAAATACATGTTTTGGCCTGGTTATTATTGTAATTAAGTGGTAAAAGGATGGGTGTTTTCACACCTATCAATTATAAAACATTTCGTGGGTTTGGATCTTTAAAGATCTTGGCATGCATGTCAAATTACGAGTTGAATCTGAGATTTAAATATTTTATGTTTTTACTTGTTATGGTTTGAGTCGTGATGGGTGAGTCGAGTTGATTCTGAAAGATGAGTGAGTGAATCGAGGTTGTTGATTGGCTTTGTGTCAGTTTGAGTGGTGTCGAGGGTCGTGATTCGAGAGGGTGTCTGTCGAAGTCTTTGGTCTTTGGGTTATCAGTCTAGAGTCGGATGTGATTCAGATGGGACGAGGGTGTTTGTTTGACCGAGAGATGTTGGTCGAGAGTGTGAGGGGTTCAAGGGTCAGTTGGTGTCTGTTTGTTGTGGAGTCGAGTCTGTCGAGTGTTTGGTGTCTTGTTCGAGGGTGTTTTCGAGAGTTTATTGTCGAATGCGTGTGGGTCGAGTGGTAGTGGATGTTGTGTGAGTATATTGGTCGTGTGGGTCTGTATGGTTGAGTGTTAGACGATGAGGTCAAGAGTGGGTGTCGTGTTCGAAGGTGTTCGAGAAAGAGGGTGTGGATTCTTGGGTCCGTTTAATGTCAACTCAGTTTGAGTCAGTCAAATTCTTTTTGAGATGGGTTGAGTCTTTGTTTGTTTATCGAGATAGTTTGGTGTTGAGTCTGGGTGCACAATCCTTCATTTCTTCGGATAAAAAACTACACATCTTCGGATAATTAGAAATTCTTCGGAATAAACTCTTCTTCGAAATATGTGAAATTTTCAGAGAAACAAGGATTTTCAGAAAACAAAGCTTTTTCTGAAAAATGGAGATCTTCGGAAAAATTCACTTCTTCGGAGAAATATCTTCGGATAATACACTTTTTCGGAATAATTGGGTTTTCAGAGAATTCTTCGGAATAATACAGTTTTTCGGAGAAATATCTTCGGAATAATACACGTTTTCGGAGAAATATCTTCGGAATAATGGAATTTCTTCGGAAAAACGGAATGTTTTAAGAATAAAGTGAAACACTTCAGAATGAGAAACCCTTTTGCGAAGAAAATGTTTTGGATGACAGCTGTTTGGTAACTTTTTGGATAAACACAAACTGACAAAATAGAAACTTGTAAAAAACAGGTATATCAAGAAGGAACCATAAATGTTATATGAAAGACACAAATTAACTAAAAACACTAAAAAATTTGTGATATACTATAACATAAGTAAACAAAGATTTATCTATCAATTTAAACCATAAAATCACAAAAATTTTCAAGATTAGAGATTAATTAAATCAAAACCCACCAAAATCAATTAAAACAAATACAAGAACAATCAATCAACCATAGCTCTTGATACCAATTACAGGTCTATGATTTCTAAAGATTGTTACAAATGTTGGATTGATCTAAATAGAGATAGGGATAGATGAAGATCTTGATATGAACAAGAGAGAGAAAGGAGAGGAGAAGAGATGTAGAGAGAGAAAGTAAGAAAGAAATATAGATTGATGAAATGTGTCAAATGAGCAACCCCTCCTAACATGCTAGGATGGGGTATATATAGCCCACCCTACATGTGGGCTATATGGACTATATGTTTAGATAATGGATCATGAGCCCAATACTTGAATATATCATTGGAGTGATCGATCCTTTCTAAATACGTAAAAACGTATTTCCAACAATTTACCCCTAAGGGAGGTCACTCCAAGTTACAATGTCATAAATCGTCTATAGCTCGTGATCTATGCTAATAATGATGTGACCGAGACTTTCCTTTGAAAAACGTATTTCCAGCATAATGATTTTAAAATAATACTTGAGAATAAAATAACGACCTCAAATTGATGGATTGTCATAGCAGTTACCCCTAAAGAGGATCTTTGTCCTCAAAGATCAATTCATCTTACTATTCGCTTCTTATAGAGTTAAAGCCATGTGGGTATTTCCTCCACATTCGGTCTTTTCTCACAAGTGTAATTCAATAAAATTATGCTAGTTTCATCAAACATAACTATGGGAATATGATCACGCTTAAGTTGACTTACTTTCTCTATCCATGATGTCCACGGGTTTTCGATGAATGCAACTTTTCTCCGATCTAAACTTCATTAAGAAATAATCAGATATTCACTTGATAGACATTTTATCAAGTTCGATATATGGAACATAATTCATGCAGCCCTTGAAGTTCTGGGGTAGATCCAACTTATATGCCTCTAGGTCCATATCTTTTAATCATCTCAATGGTCCCATACAACGGGGACTTATTTCCCATGATCTTTCAGATCATTAATTCTTTTTTCCATGGCGAAAATTTTCGGCATAACTTTGCTACCTATCATGCACTTCAAGATCTACATTTCATATTCACATAAACTCCTGCCCACTACTGACAGTCAATTATCAGATCCTAATTTTCGCAATCATTTCAGGTCTCGCGGGTCGGGTATTTCCATCCCAACTCATGCCTACAGATGCTCTTAAACTTTTCTTTATATAGATTCTCGCAAGATTCAGTCTCAAACCTAAAGCGATAATTATCAATGATAATCTCTCCAAAGGAAAACGATTATCATGTTCATTACCAAAGGTCAATTATTCAAACATAAAACAAGACTTCTAGTGTTCTTATCGTTACTTTACCTTGTCCCTTCGATTGGGGTGGTAAGAAGTACTCATATCAAGATTCGTTTCCAATGAATTCTGAAGGAATCTCAAGAAATTCTATGCGAAGCGAGGATCTTGATAGAGATGATCGATACAGGCACACCATGCTTACACAAATCCTTTAAATACAAAAGAGTCAACTTCTCCATCGAGAATCTATCATTAACGGGAATGATATTAGCAGATTTGGTCAGTCTATCGACGATGACCAAAATCGAATCAAATTCAGATGATGAACTTGGAAGATTTATGATAAAAATCCATGGCGGTTCTATCTCACTTCCAAACAAGAATTATAAGCTGTAGAAGCAATCCTTATGGATTTTGTCGGTCAGCCTTGACCTTCGCAAAAGTTAGACATGTGCCAACGTATGTTGTGATGTCTGCTTTCATATTTGCCAATCAGTACAACTTCTTCAGATAAGATACATTTAATCAGAAATGGCATGAATAGAATACTTAAACTTATGAGATTCCAACAAGACTAAATCTCGAAATCCTCCATATTTAGGCAACCACAAGCGGCCTTTTAAACATTAAACGCAATCGGCTCTCATTTCTAATGGTTCACATTAGCCGCGAACCCCTTTTATTATCTATATTATCCTTCTTACAAGCATCAATTATTTCTAAATTGCTCGGGCAAATTACTCTGCACGATCATTACTAAGGAGCACATCCTAATTGATTTTTTTATCCTTTCTACATAATGTGCCAGTATCTACATTCACCTTCCCTGATGAAATAAATATCATGACCGCAATCATTCAGACATTTTTTATTCATATTTTCTATGTTTTAGTTTCGTCTCAACTATTATCTTTATTAGTTTTGCCTAGTCCGACGTTTAAAGTGTCGATAAATATTAAGTAATTAAATAATAAATATTTAATTTTAAGAAACGTAAACGTAAAATTCTTAAATTTCTCAGTTCGTCCAATTATAGAAAAATGTTCAAAATAAATTTGAATTTAGTTAACACGATTTTTGTTGATTTATCGAAAATATTTAATAAGATCCATAAATGTTCGAAAAATCTTTGTTCAAACTTTGGTCAAAATTTTCTTAGTTGAAGAGCAAAAACTGCCGCTCCAAATTCCAAGTCATAAGTTATATTGTTTCCTCCATTCCTCTTAGGTTGTCTAGAAGTATACACAATCATTTACTCCTAAGGGAGTTTAGTTAAATGATATGTGTATGAGGGAATAATTCCGTAATAATCCTTTGATAAAATATCTATCAAAACATTTTTACACTTTATTTTCGGTATAACACAAAGCCTTAGTGGCTCTAATCTTTGAAGAGTCAATATAGATTCCGTTACCATTAATCACACGGTCAAATAATGTAAAGGATTAAGCCTTAAATCACATGATGAATACCCAGGGTACAGGTTTTCACTGCTCGGCCAACGCAGGGCAGTCTACAAATGATTACTAACTCCTTCTTATTCTTAGAAACAAATAGATGGTCCTTAATGATCACAAGCATGAACTTATTAAAATAAAACTTACACACGCGATTCATAAAATTCATGAATGCTACATGTGCATTGGTCAATCCAAACGACATCACGTGCAACTCATAATGTTCATTACGAGTTCTGGGTGTAGTGATTGGAATAGATAATCTTTTTTGCGGACGCGAAGTTGATGATGATAACCATGTCGTGGATCAAATTTTTGAATACACGCTAGAACCTTGTAAATGATCGAACAAATCTTCCATCTTGGGTAATGGATATAAATTTTTGATCGTCAATTTACTTAGTTCACGGTAATCAATAAATATAAGGAATGATAACACCATAGCTCTTCATGATGACGAGCTCAGCAGAATAAAAGCTTTCTCCGACAACTCTCTCAGTTGTACGGTAACTCTTTCGATTCAGATGGTGCTGATGTCCAGTGCACATGCCACAGGTGCAGCACCGGGAATATAATCAATACCAAATTCAACTTGCCTTAATGGCGAAAGTCTAGGTAACTCATCAGCAAATACCTCAGAAATTTTCAAATAACAGGAACATCTTTTAATAAATTTACGTTAAGTTCTTTCTAAATTACAAGATCTATGACTATTTCATAACCATTAACGGTAAAATTTCAAGCCTGAATGCAGGATATGATCTCCCATCGGGAATTATTTAGATCACTTTCGATAATCAACATCTTATCTTTTAGGTTAATTTCACTCGAGTTCCCATAAATTTAGACAATGAAATCATGTCATAATCAACCAATCCATTCTACTGGCACTACCAACTTTCCAGTTTCTTTACCGTTGATAAGATATGAACTTCTCAAAAGACTAATAATAACTCAGAATCCTTCACAAATTCAAGGATATCTGGAGACATAGCTAACATTAGAAGAGTAAGGTCAACGCATAATTTACGCGAGAGAATTTAAAATCAGATACAGACGAAAACACCAACGAATATGAATATATCCTATGTTTTCATGAATTGAGTACGCATTCGAAAGCACCTCGGATCGTTACCCATGTCATTCAAATGGAATCTAATCAAAGAAATGATAGGAATGCCTATACACCCAGCCGGGTATCAACACTCGATAATTAGTAAATTTTCCAAAGAATCTTGCCATGAAAGAATTGGACAAGAAGGGGATATCAATTGTCAATTAAGACAATATCCACAGATCAGTAAATTTGATTCAGAAAAAAATAAATGGTACGGTCACATATGTAGGTGTCCCTAATAATATGTCCCTATTTTACACTTCTTGCAGATCTCATAAAAGTTTAATCATTCACAATTTCAAAGAAATGTTGTGTTTATTAACAATTTCATGGTGACTACTAATCAGCCTTGCATGGTCCCTTCCAAATTGTACGTAGGCGCGCAACTATATACAATTTTAGGATTAACGATTCAAAACTCAGTTCGTCAAAACTTTGTCATCATGTTTAAAATATATATTCATATTTAATTATGAAATAAAACTAAAAATGATTTTACCGAAATGTTCATCATTATGAAAGCATTTCTAGTTACAAAATATTTAATAAAAACTTTATTTCGACAGTAACTACTAATAGTACCGATTTTAATAAATCATGTAAAAATGAGAATTTCATACTTTCCCCCAGATGGTTTCGTATTACTTATAAAACAATGAGTGATCTTCAAAAGGAGTGATGAAGAGTTGTTCACCAAGAACTAACTACAATATGATAGGAAATGAGCTTAGCCAATTAATCATGAGGTTCGTGACCTCGATGGCACTCAGGAATATAAATAGAAGAATATACAACGCAACTCAAACCGAGATGAGTGCTTGTTCAATGGTTGCATCACTAATGCGAACATTAGGAAGGAGCAAGAAAAGATAGATAACATCGATACATGTAAAATTCAGCAATCAAAGGTAGTTTATTCATTAATAACAAACAAGTCAAAAATTGTACCGTCACACATTACGTGTCGCTATGTCATACAATTCCAAAGACTCATCCTACCTATTGATGTCTTAGTTAAGTTAGTAATTTTAAAAGATACTATAATGAATACTAATATACAAAAGTCATTAGGTGTTCCACCTGTCCTGGAAGATCCATCGGTCCCAATTCAGAAGAAGATTTCTTCAATTTATTTCTTGGACACTAGGCATCCTCGTCATTGGACAATGGCCTAGGAACAACCCGTAACACAAACCAACAATCATTTAAAACCTTATAATTCAACCACAGGGCTTAACGAATTCCTCTTAACAATCTCATATTCCATACAAGTTAAATTTGACTTTATTCATGTTTTCAACCAACTTATACTCAATGCTACATCCTATCTCATTTTCCGATACTTCAACCTTATTATTAGACCTTGAAAGGGCAATAAAAGCTCGATATGAAAAACACTTAATTTCCAATCCTATAGCTTCTACAACAATAATTATCAAATGAGTCACTAGTATGAAATGACTCACACATTCAATTAGACTTCTCGGAAAGGTACAAGTGGCATGAGGCTTTTGGGTAATGGTTCCAATAACAGCATCAAGTGCAACATTTACCTTTTTCGATTTCAAATTTAAGAATTGGGTGACACCGAATCAGATGACACCTTTCTAGGTTGTAAGGTCTTGTCAAACACCACTCTATAAGGAAAGATCGTCATGACATCGATATCAGATTTAATCTCACCAACTCTTCTTCAAGATCACAATCAACTACTATCAACATTTCTACAAATATCAACCATTTTGTTGGGATCATAAACATCCACAACTTGGTTTAGATCTAGAATTACTAGATTTCCTACAGGAATAGCTTCGATTGATTTGCTAGGGGAGTTAGGGTTCCTTGTGACAATCTACGTCATATAAATATCTCGTATAAGTATTAAAATAATCATCACATAATCATGTAATCAAATTACAACATACATATATATATATATATATATATATATATATATATATATATATATATATATATATATATATATATATATATATATATATATATATATATATATATATATATATATATATATATATATATATATATATATATATATATATATATATATATATATATATATATATATATATATATATATATATATATATATATATATATATATATATATATATATATATATATATATATATATATATATATATATAATCCAAGTTATATATATATTAAAATAACACTTCTCCGTCTGGCCTTGTCGGTAACTCGGGAATTCTTTGGCACCGTTAAAGTCAAAAGATTTTTAAATATTTTGAGTAAAATTTTTATAGTTAAAAGGTTTTTGAAATGTTATATTCAAAACCTTGGTTTTAAAAAATCTTTCGATCTCTATAACGAGAGCTCTGGTACCAAACTATAACACCCCCAAATATTCATAATTCAATGCAGCGGAAGAGGCGTTGGTGTTACGGGATATCACATTACTCAAATCATAGACAACGCTTAAAAATCGCGTCGTTTAATAATAAAGCATTTTCCATTCATAAATATCAAATTATATAGGTGCTTAGGTGTAGTAAATCGAACTTTTAAATCAACATTTAAACCGAGTTCTAGTTTTCATGTTCGTTCAACAAATAATATTGAATTCTTGACTAACCGGCAAGGTAAGGACTTTAACGTATAAACGCGTCATTTATTAGTTATCGGAAAAGTCTATGTCCGTCATCGACCGTAGACATTTTCGATATGACATAGAAATATTTTCTATTGTCGTCATTTTAATTTATCGTTTTACGAGCATTTATGGTAATTCACGTTAAGCCTTTATGCGCCATTTGTTTAAACGATGCGTTAGCGTTTATTAAATTATTAGTCCTCGTTTATTTATTGAAATATCAATGTTCTCTGAATGTCATTGTTTTATTTTATAATGAGTGTTTATTTTTCGTGTTTTACGGTATCTATTAAATTGCGTAACTTTAAAATATCAGGGGCTTCGATAATACTCGCTTTTAACAATTGTAGGACAAAGTTTAATAATAAATGCCATCCCACTTATCTATTTTACACGACACATTACGAAGACAACGTGTCTTCTTGTGTTATATTGTTTTAAGATATAAGGACACATGGTGTGTCCTTTTTGAGTCCATATACCAGGAAAAGCTAGTAACTTCACCTCTTAATCTTTACTTTCATTTTTTTATCAACAAACAAATACTCCCCATTCTTGGTACTTGTGATTTACGTGGATCATCAACACATTTCCATCATCTTCACTAAATTTTACCATGTTATTTTGACTATTGGTTGAAGGCTAAAGGTTGTAGTCTTATTTTTGGTTAGCTCCCTTAAAAAAAACAAGAGTTATAAAAGGAGATAACTTTGGGCTGAATATATTGGAGCTCATGCATATGTTTATATGATTTGGTAAATTCATATTTGAGTAAAGTGATGTGATTTGAAGTAAGAATTTGATGGGTTGATTCTTATGGTTAAATTGAGAAAACTGGTGATCATTTGATCTTCATCTTTTGTAAGGATCTTTTCACTAAATTTCTTTTGTAATTTCTAATTGTATATTAATTTGTAAATATTTAATTATAATTTTACTACTGATATCATTGATTTACTAGTTTATTTGAGAGGTCATGAACATTGTATATGGTTTTGATGTTTAAAAAGGATGATAAACAAGCTTGTAGTATTGATTTTGATTTTCACAAATAAATCAGTAGTAAAGATTGTATTTCGGTATAAAATCAGTAGGGTTTGAGGATGGTTTGAATTCATAGATGGATCGGTCTATATTTTGTGGTGATTTTGTCGGGTCACTCGTCTCGTGACGATACCCGATGAATTAGATATGGCTGAAACGATAAAAAGTGTTGATTCTGAACATGTTGAATGAACAGACTGAGAACTCATTTTAGAACCCAGAACCTTTTTAAAAAGTAAAACTATGGGTTGTAGCTACACTTATGTAGAATACACACGAATCGGATGCTTTTCTATGGATAAACGGTTTGGATATGGCGGGCAAAACGGTGAAACTGAAGTTGGTTGCGAAAAATAGCCAACTCTTCTAAGTGATAGAATGGGTAAATGAGTTATGATAAGTATAAATTAGGGGTACATGGACTTATAATAAGTAAACTACATAAGTTGGGAATTATTTTGGTAAAAATAGCTCATGTAGATTATTTATGATTTAAGATAAACGATCTAATCCACGAGGCATGTCGATAAATTGTAATAATTTGATCATATTGAATTAATGTAAAACGTGTTGATTTTTATAAAACCGAAGTGGTAGGACCCACTTGCCGGAAAACATAGACTTATTTATGTATACTGATGGTTTGAATACCCGATACCTGACCATCGTGAAATATTAAGTGGACATTTTTTGGAGGCATTTTAGAACCCGAAAAGCTTATAAAGTGGATTTGGGTGACAAAAGCCCAACTTACACTTATAATAGCTATTGTGCCATTGTTGGGCCTGAGATTTATAAATAAGTTTGGAGTTTAATACTGAGATTGAAATTGAATAAAGTCACATAAACATGTAATGGGTCACTAATGGGCTTTAATGGTGATAATGGATAATACATGAAAATTATTATCAAAAGTCTTGTGAAAAGTTTTACAAAACTTAAGCAATGTCCAAACTTACTAAAGTGAACTATTTACATATATGTATGACTTATGTATAGTCTCGAAACCTAAGACGCGCCTCGTCATTATAGGTTTTGTTCGGTTATATGTTGACCGTTGGGCATCTCGTTCTCGATCAATGAGCGATTGATATCTCGTGAAGTCGTGTATCGACTATTGGTTGTTTGTTCCTTGATCTACGTGTAATATCTATATCAGGTGAGTCTATAGCCTCGCTTTTATACTATCTTGTAAATGATTTTTAACCCGCGAGGGGGAATACATGTTGTTTTATAAAATGAACACAAGTTGTTTTTTATATGCTGGACACGCATATGATGATAAATGCCTAAGTACCATTATCTTATGAAGTCCCTGAATTTCATGAACTGTTAATTACTTTGCGAGGTAAACGCTAATACATATGATAGATCTATT
Source organism: Glebionis coronaria (assembly GCA_025667525.1). Taxonomy (NCBI): domain Eukaryota; kingdom Viridiplantae; phylum Streptophyta; class Magnoliopsida; order Asterales; family Asteraceae; genus Glebionis; species Glebionis coronaria. The sequence goes on along the minus strand of JANFOE010000969.1, from coordinate 97,095 downwards.
TGGTTTGACAGTCTTATCCTAGGGTATGTATCCTTGTGATCACCTGAAAGAGATATTATGTATAAGAGGTCGCTGGCGTATGACAATATTACATGTTATAGGGGCACCGTAAGTGACTCGGTTTGACGTATTGGTTAACGTTCAGTTGCATGAGCTTAAGGCGTTTATCGATATATATATATATGACTTGTCTGTGTGACAAGCTTGAGATGATTAAAAATTCTTGTGTTTAAATGATGATTTACAAAACCTATAGACTTGCTCAACCGTTGTGTTGACGATTTTAAGCATGTATTTCAGGTAATCAAGATGGATAGCAGCGGAGCATGTGAGTATGGAGTTGGTGCTTACTTGTCTAATGTTTATATTATTTTCCATCCTTAGAAATGAATAAATGAATTTTAAGTCTTTGATGAGTGTTGTGTTGGTAACTGTTTTTGGGACCAAACGCTACACGGATTTTATATATATTGGGATGGGAAACCTTTTAGACAATATTATTATATTATTTTAACGTCTCTTTTAAGGTCGTTGTCTATGATTGTGTGTGATGTGCTATGAGTAGCTCCCCATAGTGGTATTTCGCTGCGTGGTAATTTAGGGGTGTTACAGATTGGTATCAGAGCACTAGTTATAGAGAACAAGGTCGTTTTTAATCCCTAGACTATAACTGATCTTTCGTAAAATTGTTTTGTTACCTTATAGAGTATTCGCGCGCTCATGGCTCCTAGAAACCAAGGTTTGATTATGATAATGTGATCTTATGTGTATGTAGAAATGATTGTATGTATATGAATGTATATACTATGGTATTTAAGGGCATTGCGCATGAAGCAATGGTCCTTGCGTGATTATCGTACATTTTATGATACGGTTTTATTGAGAGTTTGGCCTTGGCGCTAATCACTTTTCTCGATAATTAATTTATTATCCGAATACGAGTATGTAACTCGTTTGATATTTATGGTACATATATATTGTTCCATAATCTATCGCATGTCGACTAATTTAAGCTCGATTTTTGTCATCGCATCCTGATGTGCCATTTTAGGACATCTCCTTTTGAAACGTAATTGATAAGCGTATTATTTTATTTCTGCACTCCTTATAATTTTGAAGAATCATTTCTTCAAGGAGACATCTTCTACGTAATATAACATTTAATTTAATTGTGTTTGATTACGTTTTGAGGCGAAAAGGAGGATGCCAATGTTGGACCAAAAAATATATATACCCAAATCAACTATATATAATTTGGGTACAACAAAGATATGCTCATATTAGTCATTAGTTGAGAAATTTAAAACTTTGTATTTAAATGGAATGGGACATTTAAATATAATGATTAAATCGCCCAACTATGTGTCGTTTAAGGTTCTCTTATTGAAATGGATTGGGACATTTGGATAAGAAAGTTTAAAACCACTGGACCTTAGATTGTTTATGGTTTCTTTATTCAGATGGAATGGGACGTTTGAATACAGAAATCATGGAGTAAGTTTGACACCCTGTACTTTTCTTGGCATTTAATTTTGTTATGATATCGTGTTTTGTGACGGTATTAATGAGTAGGATGATTTATAATCGTCTTGTTGAAATAAATTGGGACGCTAATAAGTGTGTAAACACATATCCTTTTGACACTAAAATCAAGGAAAAACAAGACCTAATCGTGTGTTTTATATCGTAAATGTTGGAATTACGCGTGGTTTTGTGTTCTTGTGTTTAAATAGGTACAAATGATCAAAAGAAGAGAAAACACGGGATTTCACGGTCAAATGTCGAAGAAAAGTCCAAGAAAGAGACAAAGACAATGTCAAGGACCAAAAGTGTGCCAAGATCACGAAAACCGGCTAAACCAAGACAAGTTTGAAGAAAAGATAGACAAAAGCTGAAATCGAGCTCGTTATTAGCGGATTTAATATGTATGGAGTTAATCGGGCTTGTGGGACCCACATTTGGATTAATGGGCCCAAAAACCCATTAACATAAGCTAAAAAGAACTATTTTCTCACTTAAGCCCATATGGCCCAACTCATATCATTCGGATATAAAAGTTTAAACAGATTTGGGCCAAAGCCCAATTATCTATACATTAAGGAAGGACGGACGAATGAAAAAAAAAAGCCCTTTTGGCTTGGTAAAATGGACGAAGATGGAATTTGCTAGTCAAAGTTTCAATGACCCAGTTTACCCACATCACAACAAACCTCACACGTGTAAACTTACCCAAATCCCAACCCCACTCAGTCTTTAATAAAACGCGTATTTTTTACCCCACTTTCTTTACTTTGATACAACCTAGAAAACTCTCTCATCCCACTTCATCTCCCTCCCCCAAAACTAGCAAACCCTAATCCATATTCAGTAAAAATTCACAAGTAAAAATTGGGGGATTTTACATAGTTGATTAATTCACCCATTTCCACAAATAAATCCCCCCAAAAATCGCATCAAACACCACTGGTGGTCCTCTACCCCAATCTCACGTGGCAGGAACCCTTTCCTTTGATTGGAGGATATTAATCACTCATCAAATCCTCTAATAACACCATTCCACGCTGGCAATCCGAGACACAAGATCATCCTCAGCCGCTTGATTAGAAGAAAAGAAGAGAGAGAAGAGGATTGAAGAAATCAACGGTTTAAATCGCAAGCCTTGGGCACCAAGAGAACCTAGAAGGTTCGGGGTTCTCCTATAAAACCCCCTCTTTTCATGTAATTTGGATAGCACTTCTTTATTTTTAATTTTCAGTTTTTAGATTAGGGTTTAAAATTTAATCTTGAATTTTTAATTTTCCAGCATCTGTAATTTTTAAATTATTAATGAAAAGTCAGTTTAATTAATTTTCGTCTCTTATTTTTAAATCCTGCCTCAATTCAATTTCAATTTTAAATCTAAATATTGTTACTGTTCGTTTGATTATTATTGTTATGATATAAAAAAAAGAAGATAAAGAAAGTGTAATATATATTTTCCCCACTGGGAAATACAAAAAATACATGTGTTACTGTTTCGAGACGAAGGAGATAAAGTTGTTGATGATTCGGGGTAGATCGAAGGTGGTGTTTGTTTGGTGATTGTTTCGGTATTAAGGTGGCTCAGCGCCTCACCTTCGGCTCAATGGTTTCGACACAAGGTTCTTTTCCTCTTTTTATTTTTATTAAGTTCTTATTATTTAGTTTAATAAAATCTGTTAAAATTTTAGTATCTGCTTGTTTTGGTTTACTGTTAATTCGGGAAGTATTTGTTTTGCTTGTTTTTTTTATTTAGTCTGCTTGTGTATTTGGAAGTTTAGATCTGCTATTGGATGCGTAGGAATTTTATTTATTTAAGTTTGCTTTTTATTGCTTATTGTTAATTTTGCGTAGTATGCTTATTTGTTTCCGCTTATTTTCATCATAGCTTATTTATTAGGTTTAGCAGCTTATTTTGGTCGGGTTAGTTGCTTATTTGAGTCTGCTTATTAGGATAATTAATCTGCTAGTTTAATGAGATTTTAGAGGTGCTTATTCAGTTTTTAGCTTATCTTGTTTTAGCTTATTTAAGATTTCTCTTAGCTTATTTGTAATTTGCTTTTCAATATTTTTAGCTCATTTGATTCTGCTTATTTCCTTATCCTGTTTTGTCGTATAGCTTTTGTATATATGTTATCTGCTACATACAGATTCATTTGGTCTGTGATGTTTGATTGTCCAAAAAAAATTCCATAAAGTATTAAAAATAAAAAGCAAATTCTGTCTGGGGTGAGATTCGAACCCCAGACCCCTCGTTCAAATACCCAGCGCCCCAACCATTACTCTAGGCATCTTTTTGTGAATTGATTTGCAACATTAGAGTAATATAGGATAGTAACTTGTTGGCAGTTTATTTTAATTAAAATTAGTTAAATTAAAGTTTAGTTTTATTTATATTAATTAAATAGTTTTATTTAAATTCAATTTTTTTTTATAAAATATAAAAAGGATAAAAAAATATTTTAATTTACTTTTATAAATTTACATTAGTTTTATATTTCTTTTATAATTTTAAATAGTTTTCTTTTATATAGATTTAAAAGTAGTTTTCAATTCTCATTTAAATTTTAGATTTAAAATAAGTTTTCAATTTATTAAGTTTTGTTTAAAAAATAGATTTTAATTAAAAGTTTTTAAGTTTTATTAATTAGTTAAATTTTATTAATAGTTAAAATAGTCAATTAAAATAGTTTTCTTTTAATTAGTTGATTTAAATTAGTTTATAAAAAAAAATTCCAAAAAGAGATTTTACCAAAAACAAAGTTAAGTCGATACGTTAAACCGGAAATCAAATTCGAGTCGAATCGAGGAAAAACGAACATAATTAATTGGACTAAAAATCCTAGTTTCAAATTGGCGCCGCTGCCGCTTCGCTCGTACGATTGACGATTTTTCGTGAAGACGTTTGGATTTTGGGATCCGTTCACCTTGAACGTTAATTTTCTTGCACAAAAAATCAAAAATCTAAAAAAATCAAAAACTTAAAAAATACAAAAAAATAAAAAATCACAAAAGCAATTTCTTTCCTAAGAATTGCAACAAAAAAATTAAAAAAAAAATACAAAAGTAATACTTTTTCCTAAAAGTATTACACCAAAAATATTACGTATTAGTGTTAATTTTTAGATTCGATTTCTTTCGATTTTTCTTGTGAATATATATTTTTTTAAAAAATACAAAAAGATTTTTCTTTTACTATAATATATTACGTAGCACAATAAAATTACCTACTTTTCAAATAAGCCTTAGTTGGGATTTCATCACCTAACTATTGTAGTCGCATCCATAACAAGAAAAAAGGGCAAAATAGATAAATACTAGTAAGACGTTTGAACTCGACATATACAAACTATAAGGTGGGTATAAGGCGACGCGCTATAAAAGGCCGTCTAGGGAAAAAGGTTTTTAAGTGCTTTGTGCCACCTCGTTTCCCCGCTCGCTTGTGCGTATATTGAGAGGGACGACCAATTATTGGTTTGCTGACTCAATTAGTATTAAGTATATATTTTTGTAACCTTTTCATATTGCTCCTCGAGAGGAAAAATCCTTTTCCTCTCAAAGTCGACCGAGGTCACCTACCTCATTCCAAAGTTTTAATTGTATGCGCACTCGCGCACATACATACATACCGATTGGTGTACGAAATACTTCTAATTCTTCTAAAAAGAAGAATAAGAAAAAAAAAGACCGTCATTAAAGCCGATCCCGAGAATCGAGCTTTCGACAATACGATGGCAACGAATAATCGACCAATGATTGAGATTCTTCAATCTCACGTTGAAGGAAACGATGACGCGATTGTGGTGCCAAATATTGGAGCTAATCATTTCGAACTTAAATCGGGTTTCATTCAAATGGTTTCTGCTACACCATTTTTAGGCCGTACTAATGATGACCCACACGCTCATATCAAACGTTTCATCCAATTAGCTAATACCGTCAAATACAATGGGGTGCCCCAAGAGGTCGTTCGCCTCCAACTTTTTCCTTTTTCCCTCGAGGGACAAGCCCGGATTTGGCTTGATAAGGAACCACCCCAAAGTATTACCACATGGATCGACTTAGAGACCAAGTTCATTAACTAATTTTTCCCACCATCACGGACCACATCCTTAAGGAATGAAATAATCAACTTTGAGCAACAATATGGGGAAACGTTTAGTGAGTCTTGGGATCGTTTTAAAGATCTTTTGAGAAAATGTCCACAACACGGTTTTACTAAAGTTCATCAAATCAACACGTTTTATAATGGTTTAACTCTAAACGACCAAGACTCACTTAATAGTGTCGCGGGGGGCAATATTCTTGTGTAAACAATGAACGAGGCTTGGGCCATTATTGAGAACAAGGCAAAAGTGCAAACCAAGAGTGTTAGGGCTAATATGGCAAGTGCTAGTACTAGTAATAAGGAGGTGAATGATCAAATTAAGGAGCTTACTTCAATTGTGAAAAACCTTGCTATAAGAACCGACGCCCTCACTACACATGTGCATGCCGTGAAAGAAAAAAGTGAAACGTGTGAGACTTGTGGTGGACCACATTCATACTTTAATTGTGACAAGGTTTACAATGATCAACAAGAAGTTTATGCTTATAATAACAATGAAATTGATCGGATTCAATTCAAACCAAATGTTGATGTTAACCATTTTCTTTCAAGTCTAATAACTATTTGGCTCCCCCGGGTTTGGTAGCACCACAAAGACCACCCCCACCCGCCCAAAATAGGAACCAAGGTCCTCAATGGGGTAATTTTCAAGGAAATACTAATCAACGGTGTTTTAATCAAAATCAAGGGAATTTTCAAGGGCAAAACCAAGGGTTAAATAATCAAGGATAGAATAACCAAAGTTTTCAAAATCAAGGATTTAATCAAGGTTCTAATCAATATCAAAACCAAGGTTTTCCTAATCAAGGTTATAATCAAATGAACATGCATAATCCTCAAATGGACTTGGTTTTACAAAAATTATCCGACCATGAACGAATGATGAGAGAGATGCAAGAATCGACCGATAAGAAGTTTTTGACTATGATTCAAACATTCGTCCCCAAGGTACCCTTCCCTCGAACACCGTGACCAATCCTAGGGCTAATGTTAATGCTATCACTACTAGGAGCGGTAAGACCACCGTAGAACCTTCCCCACCTAACCAAGGACCCGAGATTCCTTCTTCTTCGACACAACCTCCTTCTTCTTCCACTTGTGACATACCTCTCGTTATGCATTCGTCTACACCTTATGTTCCACCGATACCTAAATTTTCTACCACACCTTCGGTTCCAAAACCGGTTCCTTCACCTTCTATTTCTACTCCTCCTCCTCCTCCAAAGGATGTGAGTGAGCAATCCACTCCAAAGCCTTCATCTCAACCCAATATACCTTATCCCTCAAGGTTGCGGAAAGAGAAATTGAAGAATAAGGATGATATTCAAGTTTCGAACTTCCTAAAAATGTTCAAACAATTGAATTTTAATATCACCTTTGCCGAGGCGCTCGCTCACATGCCTAAGTACGCTAAGATGTTTAAGGATCTTTTAAGTGATAAGGAAAAGTTGCTTGATATCGCCAATACCCAATTGAATGAGAATTGTTCCGCGGTTCTTTTGAGAAAATTACCGGTTAAGTTAGGAGATCCCGGTCGATTCCTTATTCCGTGTAATTTTCCGGGTGTTGAGAATTGTATGGCCTTGGCGGATCTCGGAGCAAGTATCAATCTTATGCCATTATCCGTGTGGAAACAATTATCTTTACCCGAGCTAGTCCCCACTCGTATGACATTCGAATTAGCTAACCGTACGGTTGCTTATCCGGTGGGGATAGCCGAGGATGTTTTTGTAGGAGTCGACAAATTCACTTTTCCCGCCGATTTCGTCGTCGTCGACTATGAAATGGATCCCCGTGTTCCCTTAATTGTGGGACGACCCTTCTTGAGAACCAGGTGTACATTAATTGATGTAGCCGCGGGTGAACTTATCATGAGGGTCGGGGATGACAAAATCGTCTTTAACATGGGTAAACTTTCCAAACTTCCCGATGAGCCCGAATCCGTGAATTTCATCGATGTGCTCGACGAAGCATGCGAAGAACATTTTCACGAGGCTTGTAAGAGCGGGATTTCTTCTTTACCTCATGTTGAGACCGTAGCTTCTATTGCTCCTTCATTGACTCCATTTGGAGAAAGTGACTTAGATGATTTTGAAGCTAGCTTGGGTCCTCTCGAGATTAATTATGATAATTCTCCCACCAATTGGGATGAAGACATTCGTACCATTGAGAGACTTCTCAATGAGGACAATATTTCTCCACCCACTCCTAAAGAAGTTACAAACAATGATCCTACTTTGACTAAGCCTTCCATTGACAATCCGCCGGATTTAGAGCTTAAGGATTTACCGTCTCATTTAGAGTACGTTTTCTTAGAGGAGGATAATAAGTTGCCCGTCATTATTGCTAAGGACTTAAAAGAAGATGAAAAATCCCGACTTATCGATGTGCTTAAGAATCATAAGAAAGCAATTGCTTGGAAAATCTCCGACATTCGCGGAATTGATCCTAATTTTTGTACTCATAAAATTCTCATGGAAGATGACTTTAAACCCGTAATCCAAAATCAAAGAAGGGTTAATCCAAAAATTCATGAAGTCATTAAGAAAGAACTTATCAAACTTCTCGATGCCGGAATGATTTACCCTATCTCGGATTCGCCATGGGTTAGTCCCGTCCATTGTGTGCCTAAGAAAGGCGGAATCACCGTTGTTCCCAACAAAAACAACGAGTTGATTCCTACTCGTCTCGTAACGGGTTGGCGAGTTTGCATCGATTATCGTAAGCTCAATGATGCCACTCGTAAGGATCATTTCCCTCTTCCTTTCATGGATCAAATGCTCGAGCGTTTAGCGGGTAATGATTTCTATTGTTTCTTAGATGGTTTTTCCGGATATTTTCAAATCCCTATCGATCCAAAAGACCAAGAGAAAACCACATTCAATTGTCCCTATGGAACATTTGCTTACAAACGAATGCCTTTCGGCTTATGCAATGCTCCCGGGACTTTCCAAAGGTGTATGATGGCGATATTTCATGACATGGTTGAAGTAACTATGGAAGTCTTTATAGACGATTTCTCGGTCTATGGTGATTCTTTCTCTTCTTGCCTTGCTAATTTAGAACGAATGCTCCAACGGTGTGAAGACACTTGTCTCGTTCTTAATTGGGAAAAATGCCATTTCATGGTAAAAGAAGGCATCGTCCTCGGTCATAAAATTTCCAAAGCCGGTATCGAAGTCGACCGTGCTATAGTTGACGTCATTGCTAAGTTACCTCCGCCTACCACCGTCAAAGGAGATAGAAGTTTTTTAGGCCATGCGGGATTTTATCGACGTTTCATACAAGATTTCTCGAAAATAGCTCGTCCAATGACTCATCTCTTAGAAAAGGATGCTCCTTTCATCTTGAAAAATAGATTTTGTATGCCCTTTTTATTTTTACTATTATCGTTCCTCGACTCACCCGAATTGATTAGCAATTATCGTAACGACTTGATTTGTTTTTGGTAAAATCTATTTTTTTTTAATAATTTTTAAGCTAAAATCTATTTAAAATAAAATCTTTTTAATCTAATTTAGAAATTAAACTATTAAATACTTTTTAAATAAAAACTATTTTAATCTAATTTACTAAAACAAAATAAAGAAAATCTTTTAGATGACTTTTAAAAATCTTTGAACTAATCTATTTAAAATAAAATTTAATATTTTTCTATTAAAACTTCTATCCTAATTAATTTTTAAACTAAAAACAATTTTAAATAAAGTCTATTCTAAAATAAAAGTAAATTTAAAAACAAATTTTTTAAATTTAAAAATAAAAGTATATTTAAATTGAAATCTATTTTAAATAACCTAAACAAAATGAAAACAAATTTTAAAAGTAAATAAAATAAATGTAAACTTCTCTATTTAATGATAAATAAAACTTAAACCTTAATTAAACTACTTTTAATCAAATAAAAACTACCACTAAAATTAAACCTATATTTAATTAATGAGGCAAAACAAAACATAAAAAGAGATATAGTCTAGTTGGTTGAGGCGCTGGTAAGCTGAACGAGAGGTCTGGGGTTCGATTCCCACCCCAGACAAAAATTGAGTTTTATTAATATTTCACTTTTTTTTTTTTTGGAATTTTATCACAGACAAAATCAGTAATATCAAATGAGCTAAACAAAAATATTCAAATAAGCCACTAAACGAAAAAGCTGTAAAAACCTAAATAAGCATGAAAAACAAAAACAGTAATATCAAATAAGCTAAACAATAATTACCAAATAAGCAGAAAAAACTGATAACTAAATAAGCATTAAGCTAAAAAGAACTTGTACTAAAAAACAATAAGCTAACTAAAACGAAATAAGCAAACTAAATCTTAGACTAAAAAAATCAGTGAGCAGATCCAGATAACTTCTAAAGTAGATTGGACAAAACTAAAAACCAAACTAGCAAGCAACATAATCAGATAAAACTATCTTAAAGCTAATACCAATATCAAATTAAAACAAAGCTAATAACTAAGCAGATACAAACAAACATCAAAATAAGCCTAAAAGAAAACTAAGCAGATTAATTAATTAAACATAAAATTGAAATAAGATTCGAACCATTTGACGACAACCGTTGGGACGTAGATCGGCGCTGAGCCGTCTATGAAGCTAGATCGAAACCACCATCGGTAAACATCAAAACACTCGAACTAAAAACATCTCCTTCGAACCAAATAGTAACTTTAACCGAAACAGATACAAACCTCAAACCAAGCAATACCCTTCGATCCAATATTTTATAAATCTCCCAGTGGGGAAGATTTAATTACACTTTCCTTTATTTTTTTTTATTTTTTTTTTTTTATTATTATTTTTTTTTTTATTATTTCCGAATATTAATAAAACCACAGCAGTAGTATTTAAAGAAAACAGAAAGCAGAATTAAAGATTTAATTAAGACAGAAATTTAAATCGAGAAGAATAAAATTAAAATTCAACTTTTCATTAATTTAAAATAAAATTACAGTGCTGGAAAATTAAAAGAATACAAGATTTAATCTAAAACTAATTTACTGAAAATGAAAAATAATCTAACCCTACTCCTAATTAATTAAAAAACTGAAAATGAAAAATAATGAAAAGCTTGTTTTCGAATTACAAGATTGTGAGGGTTTTATAGGCAAACCCTAAAACTATTTCCTTGGTGCCTACGGCTTCGGATCTTGATCGTTGATTTTCATTTTCTTTCTTCATTCTTGATCAAACGGCTGCAAATGATTTATGAGATGGATTGCCAGCATGGAGATGAGGACCACTAGTGGGTGTTTTGATCCGAAAACAAAGGGGGTTTTAAGTGGATTTGGGTGAATTAATTAAATTGGTGTGAATTAACCACAAAAAAGCCCCAATAAATTTTACTCATGGTTAATTTTTAGTGATGAAATTAGGGTTTGTGTAAATGGGTAAAAAAGATGGCTGTGGGAGAGAGAATAAACAGTGGAGGGTTATAATTTATTTATTGTGTGAGTTGGGTGAGAAGTAATAACCGTGTGAGGTGAGGGTACATGATAGGTAATTGTGGGGCGTGGGTTGGATGGAAAACACGTGTGAGGGGTAAGGCAATCGAGTGAAGTGAGGTGGGGTAACTCGTTGGGGTAAAAGAAAGAAAAACAAACTAACGTGGGGATGTGGGGTGCGTTTAATTATTTGGGGTGAGACACGTGTATGTGGGATTGAGGCAATTCAAAAAACACGTTTTGTGGTCAAAGAATACTGTCCCATGTTTAAATTTACAGGTCTTTGGATCAAGTTTTGACCAACCAATATGTTGCTAACCGTCATGTGTTTATTGATTGGGCTTGGCCCAATTTTAAACTTCATCCGTCTTCTAAAATGTATTTGGGTACTATTTAGGCCAAGTAACTTTTAATAAGTAGAGTATAACTTTCAAATGGACCTTTGAGCCCAATAATCTAAATGTAGGACCCACTTAGCTTGAAATCTTCGTGAAATTGAATCCACTAGAAATCGAGCTCGATTCCGACTTTCTTGATTATTTCTTCAAATACAAGTCGACTTTGTCGGTTTTCGTGATCTTCGGCACACTTTTGGTCATTTGACTTTGTCTTCGTCTTTTTTTGGACTTTTCTTCGATATTTGACCGTGAAATCCCGTGTTTTATCTTCTTTTGGTCATTTGTACCTATTTTAGCACAAAAACACAAAACCACGCGTAATTCCGACATTTATGATAATAAACACATGATTCGGTCTTGTTTTTCCTTGATTTTAGTGGCAAAAAGGATAAGTGTTTTCACACTTATTAAATCCCCTACACTTGACCATTGCAATGACCCCATGCAATGCAATATTTCAAAGCACAAAGTTACGTTTTTCTCATTATTAATCCATCCCGGCCTTTATTAAGATATACTAATATTAAGACGAAAAGATAAAAACTTAAAAGGAAATAAAAGTTATAACAATTAGCTTGAAATTATTTGAATGAGAAACTCGTAAAGAAATCTAAGACTTAGATTAGGGCTTTGGTGTCATGGATATTAATCACCCTCAAGTTTCACGTTCCCCACACCAAGCATAAAAACAAGATCATTGTTATTATAAGTTAGCACAACTAACACTTGCTCATGTGGTTTAGTTAATCACTTAGACCCCCTTATTCCTACGGTGTATCTCTTATATTTTATTTTTGTCATGAATGATCACGAGGATGCATTTTTGACTTATTTCGATAATTTATTAAGGCCGAAAATAAAGTGGGACGATTTAATCAATAGTTAGCTAAAGGACAAAATCTTTTAAAACTGCTTCTCGAAACCTCATAAAGTTCATATCTTGGCATAACTCGTTTCACGATTTGAGACCTCTCTCGGACCGATATTTGGCTTGTACTTCAAACTTCAAATCTTGAGAGACGATCTTGAAATTATGGTCTTCTCTTCATTTTGGTATACATCTTCATAAGGAGTGAAAGATGCTTCAAACGTTGACCACGACTTCATAATTTATCCTCTTCTTTATTTAGGATTTTGATATACAACGATCCGCCTCCTTTTCGGACTTGGATCTATTTATCCTCATACCTTGTTAGGGTCTTTTTGGATAGACTTCTCCATGATCTTTAGGGGAGTAATTGCTTCTCGTCGTGCGTCTTGATCCATCATATTGATTTGGATTAATGATCTTCACGTCATCTTTGGATCTTTAGCAAAAAAAATGAATCCTCATGCCTTGTGAGGGCCTTTTTGGACTCGGATATCCTCATGCCTTGTTAGGGCCTTTTTGGATAAGCCAATCTTCGCGTCCCGCTTCAATAAGTTATGCCTTGGCTATGAACTCTAATTAATACCGAGCAACTTTTAAACGATCTTGTGCTAGAAGCTAAGTAACCTTTTAAATCGTACAACCTTATTTATTGCAAATATATTTATTAACAAGTGATGGGAGAAAAAGCTCATAACTAACTCACTTAAGTTAATGAAAGAATACCGAACTTATAATTAACTCTATCATCTCTCGTTCTCCACAATTTAAAATCTCAAAGAATGAGACTCGTGGATGCTTAGCCTAATAAACCAATTAAGGTCCATATGGTTAAGGATACTAGCTAGAGTAAACTTGGATAAGTAAACTCGGGTTGAGTCAAAATATTCACGACGGGCCTAATATATCAAAGACATCTAAACTTGTTAAAACCATTTTATTTATTTATTTATTTTATTTTTGACTTTATTTTTGAAAATATAAATACGATGGAAAGAAAATAAAATAAAAGAAAAATACTACAAGGCCAAAATAGATCAAAAATTTGAAAAACGTTGAAAATTTTAAAAAATTTTCCGGTAAAAATGGGGTCAAATTCATGGAAAAGGCCACTAAAATTTCGATAGAAATCCCCCCTACACTTAATATAAACATTGTCCTCAATGTTTAAGCATGTGGGAGAATAAACTCCCCTACACTTAGGACATTGAGTGCGTTGTTTAAATCGAGCTAAGGAAAGGACAACTAAAGTGATTAAATTTATTCGTTTTAAGATAGAATCACAATAGCAAAAACTTATCGAAGGAACCGGGTAAACGGGTAACACGGGAACACGGGTCACGTCAAAAGTACCAAAAGTGGATCATCAAAGCATATGTCCCTGCACACAATCACAACACACAAAACAAACAACCCACACGGCTCCCCCCCTACACTTATTGTAGAAAAAAGATAAAAGATAGATCATCGGGTTGCCTCCCGAGAAGCGCTTGTTTTTGTTAACCGAGTCACGAGCCTGACTCGACCCCGAATTAAATGGTCCATGGGGAAACCTCGAATGTGATACCGGGATCAAAGATCTTGTCCTCGGTCCCGGATGAACATAATAAATGGGAGGCAGGAGGATAAGTCATAGAAGGGAGAAAAGTCCGCTCAACATACGAGAAGTATGTGAGGTCGTGATCCACGGGAGGTGGGATGGGTAAAGGAGACACATTGTCATCCCCCAAAGACAATGGATGGTCATAATTTGGCAAAGCCGTAAATGTATCAATCAAAGAATGGTCAATGTCACCTCCCGGGTCAAAGTAATCATCCTCATGAACGTGAATCTCTTCGATTTCTTCATCATAGATAGGCTCGTCAAACAAAGGTTTGTCGTTCCCCTCATTGAGGATTTTAGAAATTCTCTCGAAAAGATCACGATCAAGTACGAAACCATCATTCATTTGTGGGATTTGTTGATAAGTTAAATCCTCACGAATGTGGTAAACGTAATTCTCATTAGAGGAGTGTTTATTAGGTAACTCCTCGAGAATTGGATGTGTGGTCATGTGAGTTGGTTCGTCATTATTAAAAATAAGACGTTCCAACTCATCAAGTTCGGCCTCGATTTTGGAAAAATCGACCTCACTTGTAGGTGGAAGTGGAGGTAAAAGAGCTAGCTCTCGGTCGATAATTTCCTTAATCTCGGGCTCGAAGACGAAATCATCATACTCACCACATATAGAACTCTTATTGGAAGAATCAATCATCGCTTTTGGATTTGTGAGTATGTGATCATGGACTAGCGGAACGACCGTGTCCGTAAGCTCAGCAAAAGTCGGCACATCACAAACTTCATCAAAGAATTTGTCGAGCCCAAAATCGCTAATCTCACTTGATGTATCAAGATCCTTAGATGCATTTGGGATATTGAGAGAAGGGATTACAATTGCACTAGGACATTGAGCACAAAGATCACTCCAAGAAATAGTAGTCTCATCGTCATCATAATAGTAAGAACGCACAAGAGGAGGAGTAGAAACACTAAGAGTAGATACTTGCTCTTGTTGTCTCTCGTCATGCAAGCTAATTTCGAGTTGTTTTAAGCGTTCTAAAATTTCATCCAAACTAGTGCTTTGTTCCTTAAAAGAAGGTTGATGAACGACGGAGTTTTGTGGGGGTTCAAAATTTTGAAAACCGGAATTATAGCACGGATGTGGCTCATAATTCATCGGTTGACAATAAGAAGTATCGTGAGGGCCCCCACAATGATTGCAACACGGGTATTGAGAAAAACCCGGTGCATGTTGAGGATAGGGATTGTCATAGACGGGAGGAGGGGAGAAATTTGTGTAAGAGGAGAAGTACGAATTTCTAGAATTGCACAATGGACAAAATCCAAATTGTGTATTGTCGATATCGGAACCACACTTCGCACAAGTACACCATGGACAAATTGGAAAACCGAGCCATGGTCTCCCACACCGAACGCAAGACAAATCCATGAAGAATTATAAATAAGAGGGGTTGAGAAAAAGAATTAAACACAATAGAGGATAAGAAGAATAGTTTTGTATTTTTTAAGAAAAATATATATACACAAGAAAAATCGAAAGAAATCGAATAAGAAAAATAATAATAATACGTAATATTTTTGGTGTAATACGTTTAGGAAAACGTATTACTTTTTTTTTTTTTAATTTTTTTTTGGTGCAATTCTTAGGAAAGAAATTGCTTTTGTGATTTTTTAATTTTTTTGTATTTTTAAGTTTTTGATTTTTTTTGTTTTTGATTTTGTTAACAAAAAACGTAACGTTCAAAAAGAACGGATCCCAAAATCCAAACGTCTTCACGAAAAATCGTCAATCGTACGAGCGAAGCGGCAGCGGCGCCATTTTGAAAAATAGATTTTGTATGCCCTTTTTATTTTTACTATTATCGTTCCTCGACTCACCCGAATTGATTAGCAATTATCGTAACGACTTGATTTGTTTTTGGTAAAATCTATTTTTTTTAATAATTTTTAAGCTAAAATCTATTTAAAATAAAATCTTTTTAATCTAATTTAGAAATTAAACTATTAAATACTTTTTAAATAAAAACTATTTTAATCTAATTTACTAAAACAAAATAAAGAAAATCTTTTAGATGACTTTTAAAAATCTTTGAACTAATCTATTTAAAATAAAATTTAATATTTTTCTATTAAAACTTCTATCCTAATTAATTTTTAAACTAAAAACAATTTTAAATAAAGTCTATTCTAAAATAAAAGTAAATTTAAAAACAAATTTTTTAAATTTAAAAATAAAAGTATATTTAAATTGAAATCTATTTTAAATAACCTAAACAAAATGAAAACAAATTTTAAAAGTAAATAAAATAAATGTAAACTTCTCTATTTAATGATAAATAAAACTTAAACCTTAATTAAACTACTTTTAATCAAATAAAAACTGCCACTAAAATTAAACCTATATTTAATTAATGAGGCAAAACAAAACATAAAAAGAGATATAGTCTAGTTGGTTGAGGCGCTGGTAAGCTGAACGAGAGGTCTGGGGTTCGATTCCCACCCCAGACAAAAATTGAGTTTTATTAATATTTCACTTTTTTTTTTTTGGAATTTTATCACAGACAAAATCAGTAATATCAAATGAGCTAAACAAAAATATTCAAATAAGCCACTAAACGAAAAAGCTGTAAAAACCTAAATAAGCATGAAAAACAAAAACAGTAATATCAAATAAGCTAAACAATAATTACCAAATAAGCAGAAAAAACTGATAACTAAATAAGCATTAAGCTAAAAAGAACTTGTACTAAAAAACAATAAGCTAACTAAAACGAAATAAGCAAACTAAATCTTAGACTAAAAAAATCAGTGAGCAGATCCAGATAACTTCTAAAGTAGATTGGACAAAACTAAAAACCAAACTAGCAAGCAACATAATCAGATAAAACTATCTTAAAGCTAATACCAATATCAAATTAAAACAAAGCTAATAACTAAGCAGATACAAACAAACATCAAAATAAGCCTAAAAGAAAACTAAGCAGATTAATTAATTAAACATAAAATTGAAATAAGATTCGAACCATTTGACGATAACCGTTGGGACGTAGATCGGCGCTGAGCCGTCTATGAAGCTAGATCGAAACCACCATCGGTAAACATCAAAACACTCGAACTAAAAACATCTCCTTCGAACCAAATAGTAACTTTAACCGAAACAGATACAAACCTCAAACCAAGCAATACCCTTCGATCCAATATTTTATAAATCTCCCAGTGGGGAAGATTTAATTACACTTTCCTTTATTTTTTTTTATTTATTTTTTTTTTATTATTATTTTTTTTTTATTATTTCCGAATATTAATAAAACCACAGCAGTAGTATTTAAAGAAAACAGAAAGCAGAATTAAAGATTTAATTAAGACAGAAATTTAAATCGAGAAGAATAAAATTAAAATTCAACTTTTCATTAATTTAAAATAAAATTACAGTGCTGGAAAATTAAAAGAATACAAGATTTAATCTAAAACTAATTTACTGAAAATGAAAAATAATCTAACCCTACTCCTAATTAATTAAAAAACTGAAAATGAAAAATAATGAAAAGCTTGTTTTCGAATTACAAGATTGTGAGGGTTTTATAGGCAAACCCTAAAACTATTTCCTTGGTGCCTACGGCTTCGGATCTTGATCGTTGATTTTCATTTTCTTTCTTCATTCTTGATCAAACGGCTGCAAATGATTTATGAGATGGATTGCCAGCGTGGAGATGAGGACCACTAGTGGGTGTTTTGATCCGAAAACAAAGGGGGTTTTAAGTGGATTTGGGTGAATTAATTAAATTGGTGTGAATTAACCACAAAAAAGCCCCAATAAATTTTACTCATGGTTAATTTTTAGTGATGAAATTAGGGTTTGTGTAAATGGGTAAAAAAGATGGCTGTGGGAGAGAGAATAAACAGTGGAGGGTTATAATTTATTTATTGTGTGAGTTGGGTGAGAAGTAATAACCGTGTGAGGTGAGGGTACATGATAGGTAATTGTGGGGCGTGGGTTGGATGGAAAACACGTGTGAGGGGTAAGGCAATCGAGTGAAGTGAGGTGGGGTAACTCGTTGGGGTAAAAGAAAGAAAAACAAACTAACGTGGGGATGTGGGGTGCGTTTAATTATTTGGGGTGAGACACGTGTATGTGGGATTGAGGCAATTCAAAAAACACGTTTTGTGGTCAAAGAATACTGTCCCATGTTTAAAATTACAGGTCTTTGGATCAAGTTTTGACCAACCAATATGTTGCTAACCGTCATGTGTTTATTGATTGGGCTTGGCCCAATTTTAAACTTCATCCGTCTTCTAAAATGTATTTGGGTACTATTTAGGCCAAGTAACTTTTAATAAGTAGAGTATAACTTTCAAATGGACCTTTGAGCCCAATAATCTGAATGTAGGACCCACTTAGCTTGAAATCTTCGTGAAATTGAATCCACTAGAAATCGAGCTCGATTCCGACTTTCTTGATTATTTCTTCAAATACAAGTCGACTTTGTCGGTTTTCGTGATCTTCGGCACACTTTTGGTCATTTGACTTTGTCTTCGTCTTTTTTTGGACTTTTCTTCGATATTTGACCGTGAAATCCCGTGTTTTATCTTCTTTTGGTCATTTGTACCTATTTTAGCACAAAAACACAAAACCACGCGTAATTCCGACATTTATGATAATAAACACATGATTCGGTCTTGTTTTTCCTTGATTTTAGTGGCAAAAAGGATAAGTGTTTTCACACTTATTACATCTTCTCTCAAGAATGTCTCGACTCTTTCGAACTTCTTAAAGGTAAATTAACTAAGGCACCGGTCTTAGTCTCTCCAAATTAGGAGTTACCTTTCGAGCTCATGTGTGATGCTAGTGATTTCGCGGTAGGAGCGGTTTTAGGTAAACGAGTTAACAAACATTTCCAACCCATTCATTATTCTAGTAAGACAATGACGGGGGCTCAATTGCATTATACCACTACCGAAAAAGAGCTTTTAGCTGTAGTGTATGCTTTTGAGAAATTCCGCCCCTATCTTGTGCTTTCCACCACCATCGTTTACACCGACCATTCCGCCTTGAAATACTTGTTGACCAAGCAAGATGCTAAACCGAGACTCCTTCGTTGGGTTTTGCTCCTACAAGAATTTAAAATCGAAATTCGTGATAAAAAAGGAGCGGAAAACTTAGCCGCGGATCACCTTAGTAGACTTGAGGATCCTTATCAAGGGGAATCTCCAAATCAAGAGATTAATGAATCCTTTCCCCTTGAGACCTTAATGTCTATTAATTCCAATCTTGATAATACCCTATGGTTTGCCGACATTGCAAACTATTTGGCGGGTGGTGTTCTTATCGAAGGGTTATCGTCCCAACAAAAGAAAAAATTCTTCAAGGACGTTAAAACGTACTATTGGGATGACCCTTATCTTTTCAAGAAATGTGCGGATTTAATCATTCGTAGATGTGTTGATGGGCCGGCGGCTTTACAAATCCTTGAAGCTTGCCATAAAGGACCTACCGGTGGTCACTTTGGTCCTAATTACACCGCTAAAAAAGTGTTCGACTCCGGATTCTATTGGCCTTCCATTTATCATGATGCACATGAAATGGTTAAACATTGTGATGCTTGCCAAAGACAAGGAAAGATCACACATAAAGATGAGATGCCTCAAAATTTCATCCAAGAGTGTGAAATCTTTGACGTATGGGGCATCGACTTTATGGGGCCGTTTCCATCATCGAAGGGAAACAAGTACATCCTCGTAGCCGTTGACTACGTCTCAAAATGGGTTGAAGCAAAATCTTTACCTACTAACGACGCGAGGGTGGTTGTTAACTTCTTGAAACAATTGTTTGCTCGATTCGGTGTGCCTCGCGCTATTATTAGTGATCTTGGGACTCATTTTTGCAATGATCAATTTGCACGAGTCATGGCTAAGTATGGTGTCAATCACCGACTTTCCACCGTGTATCATCCTCAAACTAATGGACAAGCCGAGGTTTCTAACCGTGGTCTTAAGA
The DNA here is from genome assembly GCA_025667525.1 of Glebionis coronaria. NCBI lineage: Eukaryota > Viridiplantae > Streptophyta > Magnoliopsida > Asterales > Asteraceae > Glebionis > Glebionis coronaria. Next base: position 77,196 of record JANFOE010000969.1, on the reverse strand, counting down.
GAATCTTAGAGCGAACCGTGGGAGAGCATCGTGCCTCATGGGCCGATAAATTAGATGATGCTTTGTGGGCTTTTCGTACCGCTTATAAGACACCTATAGGTTGTACCCCTTATCGCCTTGTGTACGGAAAGGCGTGCCACCTCCCCATTGAATTGGAGCATAAGGCTTATTGGGCCTTGAAATGGGCCAATTTTGATCTTAACAAAGCCGGTGATCATAGGAAAATCCAACTCAATAAACTCAATGAACTTAGGAATGAGGCTTATGAAAATTCATTAATCTACAAAGAGAAAACTAAGCTCATTCATGATTCCAAGATTAAAAACCGAGAGTTCCATGTTGGTGATCAAGTTTTATTATTTAACTCTCGGTTGAAAATCTTTTCGGGTAAACTTAAGAGCCGTTGGTCCGGTCCATTCACCGTGGCCCAAGTCTTCCCTTATGGCACCATTGAGTTATCCCAACCAAATGGGCCCAACTTTAAGGTGAATGGCCAACGGGTTAAGTTGTACTATGGAGAGGACATCTCTGACGAGATGATTCCATCCCTCTCTACATTTCCCTTGAATTAATTCGGGACATCGAGTCGACCTAGAGACTCGTGATAAATAAATCAAGCATCGTATAACTAGGTTAGATTTTTACCTTTACCATCCTTTCCACCCTTTTTCACCTTCATCCATTTTCCACCAATAAGTGTAGGGGGAGCCAAATAGGTTGTTTGTGTGTTGTGATGTGTGCAGGGACATGTGCTTTGATGATCCACTTTTGGTACTTTTGACACGACCCGTGATCCCGTGTTCCCGTGTACCCGGTTCTATCAAAACTATTGTGATTCATACTTGTATATAAATAAAAGGAATAAATGTAATCACTTTAGTTGTCCTTTCCTTAGCTCAATTTTAAACAACATACTCAATGTCCTAAGTGTAGGGGAGTTTATTCTCCCACATGCTTAAACATTGAGGACAATGTTTATATTAAGTGTAGGGGGGATTTCTATCGAAATTTTAGTGGCCTTTTCCATGAATTTGACCCCATTTAACCGGAAAATTTTAAAAAATTTTCAACATTTTTCAAATTTTTGATCTATTTTGGCCTTGTAGTATTTTTCTTTTATTTTCTTTTCTTTGCATCATATTTATATTTTCTATTTTCAAGAATAAAATAAATAAATGAATAAAATGGTTTTTACAAGTTTAGATGTCTTTGATATATTAGGCCCGTCGTGAATATTTTGACTCAACCCGAGTTTACTTATCTAAGTTTACTCTAGCTAGTATCCTTAACCATATGGACCTTAATTGGTTTATTAGGCTAAGCATCCACGAGTCTCATTACTTGAGATTTTAAATTGTGGAGAACGAGAGATGATAGAGTTAATTATAAGTTCGGTATTTTTTCATTAACTTATGTGAGTTAGTTATGAACTTTTTCTCCCATCACTTGTTAATAAATATATTTGCAATAAATAAGGTTGTACGATTTGAAAAGTTACTTAGCTTCTAGCACAAGATCGTTTAAAAGTTGCTCGGTATTAATTAGAGTTCATAGCCAAGGCATAACTTATTGAAGCGGGACGCGAAGATTGGCTTATCCAAAAAGGCCCTAACAAGGCATGAGGATACCCGAGTCCAAAAAGGCCCTCACAAGGCATGAGGATTCACTTTTTGCTAAAGATCCTAAGATGATGTGAAGATCATTAATCCAAATCATTATGATGGATCAATACACACGACGAGAAGCAATTACTCCCCTAAAGATCATGGAGAAGTTTATCCAAAAAGACCCTAACAAGGTATGAGGATAAATAGATCCAAGTCCAAAAAGGAGGCGGATCGTTGTATATCAAAATCCTAAATAAAGAAGAGGATAAATGAAGAAGTCGTGGTCAACGTTTGAAGCATCTTTCACTCCTTATGAAGATGTATACCAAAATGAGGAGAAGACCATAATTTCAAGATCGTCTCTCAAGATTTGAAGTTTGAAGTACAAGCCAAATAATTGTCCGAGAAAGGTCTCAAATCGTGAAACGAGTTATGCCAAGATATGAACTTTTTGAGGTTTCGAGAAGCAGTTTTAAAAGATTTTGTCCTTTAGCTAACTATTGATTAAATCGTCCCACTTTATTTTCGGCCTTAATGAATTATCGAAATAATTCAAAAATGCATCCTCGTGATCATTCAAGAAAAAAATAAAATACAAGAGATACACCGTAGGAATAAGGGGGCCTAAGTGATTAACTAAACCACATGAGTAAGTGTTAGTTGTGCTAACTTATGGTAAGCAATGATCTCGTTTTTAAGCTTGGTATGGGGAACGTGAAACTTGAGGTGATTTATATTCATGACACCAAAGCCCTAATTAAAGTCTTAGACTTCTTTACAAGTTTCTTCCATCAAATAATTTCCAAATTAATAAATGATTATAACTTTTGTCTCTTTCTTAAGTTTTATCTTTTCGTCGTAGTAGTAGTAAGTTATAGTAATAAAGGCCGAGATGGATTGATTATAAGAAAAATGTAACTATATGCTTTGAAATAATGCATTGCATGGGGTCATTGCAATGGTCAAGTGTAGGGGAATTAATAAGTGTGTAAACACTTATCCTTTTGCCACTAAAATCAAGGAAAAACAAGACCTAATCGTGTGTTTTATATCGTAAATGTTGGAATTACGCGTGGTTTTGTGTTCTTGTGTTTAAATAGGTACAAATGATCAAAAGAAGAGAAAACACGGGATTTCACGGTCAAATGTCGAAGAAAAGTCCAAGAAAGAGACAAAGACAATGTCAAGGACCAAAAGTGTGCCAAGATCACGAAAACCGGCTAAACCAAGACAAGTTTGAAGAAAAGATAGACAAAAGCCGAAATCGAGCTCGTTATTAGCGGATTTAATATGTATGGAGTTAATCGGGCTTGTGGGACCCACATTTGGATTAATGGGCCCAAAAACCCATTAACATAAGCTAAAAAGAACTATTTTCTCACTTAAGCCCATATGGCCCAACTCATATCATTCGGATATAAAAGTTTAAACAGATTTGGGCCAAAGCCCAATTATCTATACATTAAGGAAGGACGGACGAATGAAAACAAAAGCCCTTTTGGCTTGGTAAAATGGACGAAGATGGAATTTGCTAGTCAAAGTTTCAATGACCCAGTTTACCCACATCACAACAAACCTCACACGTGTAAACTTACCCAAATCCCAACCCCACTCAGTCTTTAATAAAACGCGTATTTTTACCCCACTTTCTTTACTTCGATACAACCTAGAAAACTCTCTCATCCCACTTCATCTCCCTCCCCCAAAACTAGCAAACCCTAATCCATATTCAGTAAAAATTCACAAGTAAAAATTGGGGGATTTTACATAGGTGATTAATTCACCCATTTCCACAAATAAATCCCCCCAAAATCGCATCAAACACCACTGGTGGTCCTCTACCCCAATCTCACGTGGCAGGAACCCTTTCCTTTGATTGGAGGATATTAATCACTCATCAAATCCTCCAATAACACCATTCCACGCTGGCAATCCGAGACACAAGATCATCCTCAACCGCTTGATTAGAAGAAAAGAAGAGAGAGAAGAGGATTGAAGAAATCAACGGTTTAAATCGCAAGCCTTGGGCACCAAGAGAACCTAGAAGGTTCGGGGTTCTCCTATAAAACCCCCTCTTTTCATGTAATTTGGATAACACTTCTTTTTTTTTAATTTTCAGTTTTTAGATTAGGGTTTAAAATTTAATCTTGAATTTTTAATTTTCTAGCATTTGTAATTTTTAAATTATTAATGAAAAGTCAGTTTAATTAATTTTCGTCTCTTATTTTTAATTCCTGCCTCAATTCAATTTCAATTTTAAATCTAAATATTGTTACTGTTCGTTTGATTATTATTGTTATGATATAAAAAAAAGAAGAAGATAAAGAAAGTGTAATATATATTTTCCCCACTGGGAAATATAAAAAATACATGTGTTACTGTTTCGAGACGAAGGAGATAAAGTTGTTGATGATTCAGGGTAGATCGAAGGTGGTGTTTGTTTGGTGATTGTTTCGGTATTAAGATGGCTCAGCGCCTCACCTTCGGCTCAAAGGTTTCGACACAAGGTTCTTTTCCTCTTTTTATTTTTATTAAGTTCTTATTATTTAGTTTAATAAAATCTGTTAAAATTTTAGTATCTGCTTGTTTTGGTTTACTGTTAATTCGGGAAGTATTTGTTTTGCTTGTTTTTTTATTTAGTCTGCTTGTGTATTTGGAAGTTTAGATCTGCTATTGGATGCGTAGGAATTTGATTTATTTAAGTTTGCTTTTAATTGCTTATTGTTAAGTTTGCGTAGTATGCTTATTTGTTGCCACTTATTTTCATCATAGATTATTTATTAGGTTTATCAGCTTATTTTGGTCGGGTTAGTTGCTTATTTGAGTTTGCTTATTAGGATAACTAATCTGCTAGTTTAATGAGATTTTAGAGGTGTTTATTCAGTTTTTAGCTTATCTTGTTTTAGCTTATTTAAGATTTCGCTTAGCTTATTTGTAATTTGCTTTTCACTATTTTTAGCTCATTTGATTCTGCTTATTTCCTTGTCCTGTTTTGTCGTATAGCTTTTGTATATATGTTATCTGCTACATACAGATTCATTTGGTCTGTGATGTTTGATTATCCAAAAAAAAAATTCCATAAAGTATTAAAAATAAAAAGCAAATTCTGTCTGGGGTGAGATTCGAACCCCAGACCCCTCGTTCAAATACCCAGCGCCCCAACCATTACTCTAGGCATCTTTTTGTCAATTGATTTGCAACATTAGAGTAATATAGGATAGTAACTTGTTGGCAGTTTATTTTAATTAAAATTAGTTAAATTAAAGTTTAGTTTTATTTATATTAATTAAATAGTTTTATTTAAATTCTGTTTTTTTTATAAAATATAAAAAGGATAAAAAAATATTTTAATTTACTTTTATAAATTTTCATTAGTTTTATATTTCTTTTATAATTTTAAATGGTTTTCTTTTATATAGATTTAAAAGTAGTTTTCAATTCTCATTTAAATTTTAGATTTAAAATAAGTTTTCAATTTATTAAGTTTTGTTTAAAAAATAGATTTTAATTAAAAGTTTTTAAGTTTTATTAATTAGTTAAATTTTATTAATAGTTAAAATAGTCAATTAAAATAGTTTTCTTTTAATTAGTTGATTTAAATTAGTTTATAAAAAAAATTCCAAAAAGAGATTTTACCAAAAACAAAGTTAAGTCGATACGTTAAACCGGAAATCAAATTCAAGTCGGATCGAGGAAAAACAAACATAATTAATTGGTCTAAAAATCCTAGTTTCAGACGCCTTTTTGTTTGAACAAGATAGTTATAAGTTCCCGAACCATAAATTTATAAATTCTTGTTTACATGGATTGGGACGCCTTTTTATGTAAACACGAAATTATAAATAAGTGGACTCAAGAGTGCTTGACTTGGTTTGTGACTATTTTGTATACGGATGTATTTCTTCGACTCATGTTTCGTTGGTACGAATCGTTTATTTCGTCGTCATTATGGTCATTATTGATTATCGTCTATGTACGAGTAGCCCGTTAGTCTTCTCTCGAGTTATAATTTGTTTCTATGAACCATTTCCAATGTGTCTTAACTATCGCGAGCATTATAAGCTAATCGTCAAGAACCATTACCTGTTCCGAGAACAAATGACTTGTTTAATCCACACTAGTTGTGTACTTGTGGATTGACCGAGGATTAAGTTATCAACACAACTCATCTTGAATGAAAAGATCTTGAGATTCTTTCTTATTATTATGGATGGTTCATCGATGAATTTTTCAAACATAACGAGAAAATATTTTGGGTATGGATCCATTTGTGAGCACCCTGTAATATCTATTGGGTATGGATCCGTTTGTGAGCACCTTGCAATGTCATTTGGGTATGGATCCGTGTGTGAGCACCCTCTGATGATGAAAATATTGTTCGATATGCATCTATGCAATCAAGATCGTGAACATCCTTTAGCTTGCAAACTTTCCTTTGATTGAACTCATCTAAAAATCCTATCAGATATTCATTTTATCATGTCTTGACTATTTAGCAAGCATGAGTTAACTTGATTGAACTTATTGATTTGGCATGGCTTGGATATTTTGCAAGCATGTCGTAATGTGATTATATGTGCTTAGTGATGGCTTTCGTGTTTGATTTGGATCATAGTTCCTTCAATAGAGTAATGTATGCTCCGAACAATTTCCGTATCAATGCATTCGCTTTTGAGAAAATAGGTTTGCATGTTTGAGATCATGCAATTGGGTGATTTTGTACGACTAGTAAGAATTGCCTCGTCGTGAATATTTTGTAACGTTTTCGATGGAGTTATGTGTGATCCATACGATTTTATTTTATGAGGTAAATTTTTTTATGTAACTCGTAGACCATATGTGTTTCGATTTGATCGATGTGATCATCGATAGTTTTGAATTGATTCTCGCATTGAAGATTTTTTTAATGCGCCCACTTCTTTCAACTTTTCACTTGTCATGTGGAATTTTTCGAACTTATATCGACCGTAATTCTATTGCTTTTGTGGCTGCTACTTCAACAAAACCCGTTCCCCGTCAACAAACACCTACTCATTCCTCAAAGTCATCAAGCTCATCCAACAAACATCTAGCTACTGCTAAAAACAAAGCAAAATCAATTGTCCCCACTCCACCCAAAGTATGACACCGAGTCAGATGGAGACAGCAATGATGAACAAACTTCAAGGGATAAGAAGATTGAAGAACTCATGTCTTTACTCACCACAACTTACAAGAAGATCTACAAACCTACCAACAACAACCTCAGATCATCATCCAATGCTAGATATAAGGAAGTTGATCATGCACCTAGGTATAATCGTGATGCTAGGTATGATAATCAGAGGATTGCGAATCAAGTTGGGGCTAGAGATAATGTAGGCACTCCGGTTGTGTAGAAGATTGGGATTCAATGCTTCAATTGCAATGGATTTGGACACATGGCTAGGGAATGCAAGAAGCCAAAACGGGTTAAGGATTCGGGACAAGATGTTGCTGTGTAAGAAAGAAGAAGTAGGGATTCCACTCACAGCAGATGAAGTTGACTGGCGTGATGACACTGATGATGAAGTCGATGATCAAGAATTGGAGGTACATTATGTGTAGATGGCAAAGATTCAAGAAGTGATTCCAGAGACTGTTGATACTTCTGGACCTATCTTTGATACTGAGCCAATTGAAAAGGTACCATCTTATGATAACTATAATGTGTTTGCTAATGAACGACGACACCCTGAGCAACCTGAAAGCATCAATGACACATATGTAATGGACACGGAAGATAGCAATATCTCTACGGATTCACAACATATGTGTAATGATGACGGTAATGCTGCTCAGGATACTGACTCGGATGAGGATCGTGATTTGCTTGCCACTATCATTGATTCTTTAAAACATGAAATTGAGGAAAACAAAGAGGCTAATAAACGTTTGAAGCAATCAAATACATCCTTGACCGAGGAGATAGACAGGCTTAAAGAGTGTGATTATAAAGAAGTTGATCGATGAGTTGTAATAGCTAATGGTTTGATATATGAACGTAAGGTGCTCAACAAACAATATTGTTCTGAAGTAACACACGAAATTCATATGTCAAAACAAAAGATATCGGAACTTGAAGAACAACTGCTGCTACATAAACTCCATATTACTGAGTTAGAGTCGGTTAACAAAGAACAAACTGAGCTTTATAAAACTAGTGAAGAAAAGGATACTGAAAACATTCTTGCTTTGGAAAAGAGAGTCGAAACATTAAACAACATTGTTTACAAAACGAGCCAGTCTATTCAAACCATGAATATGCTCAATAAAAATATGAAAACGAGTTTTGTCAAGCCTGAATATCTCAAGAAAGTTCAAAGTACCAAGCCTGTTCTTTATGATATCAGTTGTTATGTTGATAATCTTGCTCTTATGCTTTCCCCTGACTGTGACGAAATTATTCGTCAACAAGAAGAAAGTCGATCGAACCTAAGTGACTTAATAAATCTTTCTGAATCTAATCATTATATTAAGTTTTTTCCTCAAAAAGAACTTTCCAAAGAACAAAAGATGTATAATAATGTTCCACCACCAAGTGATGAACCCTAAAAGAAAGTTTCTTTAAAAAGGAGTTTCAAAAAGAATTCAAATTTGTTAGAAAAACAAATTTCGGATGAAAAACAAAAATGGGATGAGAAAAGTAAAAGTGTTCAGCAATTTGACTTTATAAAACAAGGGCTTTTAAATTTGTACAAAGGTGTCGTCGATTATGAAAAAGTTTCTAGAGATACCGTTTGGAATATTAAACCTAACCCACAAGTAGAAGTCGTCATTCAACAATGTATTGTTCCAACCATCGATGATCTTTCAAATAATGTGGAAATGTTTTATAACGCCCTCACTGAGGAAATGTTAACTGATTTATGATATGTTAAATCTCTTGAAGATGAAGTTGAGTTTCTTCAAACTAAATTAAAGACACAAGAACACCAACTTTCTAACGAAATTGATCAACTTTCTAAGGAATACTTTTATGCTGACCATATGAATGCTATACTTGGTGTGTATGCTGATCTTGATCAATATTGTCATGTAGCATGTCTTGTGTCAGAAACAGACGAGAAATGTAGCAATCTTGAAGTAGAGATTTCGAAACAAATTTAGTCATATAACAAACTTTCAAAAAAAATTTCCCAACTTGAGAAACACTCCATTTCTCTTGAACTTGCTTTACAAAAAGGTGAAAAATCTCATAATCAGAAAAAGTGTCAAGAAATGGCAGCTTCTTCTGTTCGACATTTAAATGAAAAGGTTTCGAAATAAATGATTTGAAAGCTCAACTACAAGAAAGGGACATAGCCATCAGTGAGCTACAAAAACTCATTGAGAAAATGAAAGGAAAGTCTGAATTGGGTAAACCATCCGCCGTTCGTCAACCGAATGCAGTTAAGTGCCTTAAATCATCTATTTTGGGCAAACCCCCACAGACTTTGCCTAAGATAGGAACTGATAAGAGCACAAATGTGATAGCACCTGGAATATATAAGATGAACACTAGGTCCACTCACACTGGAACATCGCGGTTACCTGAGAATACTAGGAAAACTAATCAACGTGTGTCTTCTTCTACACGCGTAATTCCCACTACTAGCGTTAGCGGACCACAACTTAAGAGCACTAGAATTGAAGATAGAGTCATGCCTAACAATAGTCAAGGGAAGAAGATGGAAGTAGAATACCACCGTAGGAATTTTAAGTTTTCTAAGAATAAATATCTATAACTGCATGTAATGACAGTTTGAATGTTAAGACTTCGAATGTTGAATTTGTTTGTGTTAAATGTGGAAAATGTGTTCGTACTTTCAATCATGATGCTTTTGCTTTTAATCATAATGTCATGAATGCTAGAACTAGGAAGCCTATTCTTGTGCCCACTAGTACTAGAAAACCCACAAGAACTTTGAACCAGTCCACTTCTCAACCACTTAAGAAACTAAGTGTGTTAGAATCCACTACTCTGCGTAAACAAAACATGATAAAGAAGCTTTATGAGAACATGAGTAGGACATGTAAACGGGGGTACTCAAGATCTACACCACCTGGATACAAATGGGTACCTAAGTCCACCATTATTCTAATTGGGTCTATGAATATTAGCTTGCCTTTAGAATCTATATCTAGGCCTACTAATATTTTGGAACCCACTTTTATCAAGGGCTCCCATTTGTCAAACTCTACATTGTCTTCTAATTCTCATGCAGCTCGTCGAGATCATTCTCTTCATAATGGACTCTGGGTGTACAAAGCACATGACGGGCAATCTCAAGCTTCTAATTAACTTCGTAGAGAAGTTTTTGCGTACGGTACGTTTTGGAAATGATCAGTTTACACCGATACTCGGATATGGAGACTTGGTTCAAGGGAATATCACTATAAAACGGGATTATTAGGTCGAGGGACTGAATCACAATTTATTCTCGGTTGGTCAATTTTGTGATGCGAATTTAGACGTGGCTTTTCGGAAAACCACTTGCTATGTTAGAGACTACGATGGGAATGACCTTCTTACAGGTTCTCGTGGTTCTGATCTCTACACAGTAACTCTTCAAGATACATCTTCATCAAATCCAATTTGCTTAATGACGAAAGCTTCATCCTCTCAAGCATGGTTATGGCATCAACGATTGTCATATCTCAACTTTGACACCATCAACTTGCTTTCGAAGAATGATATTGTGACCGATCTTCCTAAGTTGAAATTCGTCAAAGACCATCTTTGTTCTTCTTGTGAGTTGGGGAAAGCAAAACGGAAGTCTTTCAAAACAACGACTACCCCATGCTCAAAAGGACGATTGGAACTTCTACACATGGATTTATGTGGTCCCATGCGTGTAGAGAGTATTAACGGGAAAAAGTATATTCTCGTGATTGTTGATGATTACTCTAGATACACATGGAATTTCTTCTTAAGGTCCAAAGATGAAACACAAGAGGTTCTCAAAAACTTTCTCAAGATGATACAACGCAATCTTTAAGCTCAAGTCTTAACCGTAAGAACGGATAGGGGTACTGAATTTTTGAACAAGACTTTGCAATCTTACTTTAAGAAGAAGGCATCGAACATCAAATTTCTATTGCTCGAACTCCTGAACAAAACAGCGTTGTCTAAACACGGAACCACACTTTGGTTGAGGCAGCTCGAACAATGCTTTCTGCTTCAAAATTACCACTATTCTTCTGGGCTGAAGCTATTGCAACCGCCTGTTATACTCAGAATCGTTCTCTTGTAATCCCTAGACATGAAAAGACTCCTTACCACATCATCAATGGCAGGAAACCTACTGTTAAATTCTTTTACGTATTTGGATCTTTATGCTACATTCTTAAAGACGGTGAGAATCTCGACAAGATGAAAGAAAAAGGTGATGCATGTATTTTTGTGGGGTATGCTACATTGTCGAAAGGATATCGATTTTACAACAAGAGAACAAATATTATTATCGAAACAATTCACGGGAACTTTGACGAATTGCCACAAATGGTACTTGATCACAACAGCTCAAGTCCCGCACCTCAACGTCCAGCAATGGCACCTACACAAAACAGTGTACGTCCCGTGAAAGAATGTCAAGAAAGTACTCCTACAGCAGACTCGACGGATATGAAACAAATGAATGAGTTGGTTGATTGATATGATCCAATGTTTGATGAATATTACTATGGAAACAATCAAGTTGTGTCAAAGCCTTTCGCTATCAATGCTGGTGATGCATCCACACAAAATCAACAAGACACAACTACATCTTCTTCAGCAACCGTTGCTCAAGAGACAATTCCATTGGATACTCAAGAAACTCAAGAAACCATCATACAACCAACATCACCAACCGTCAATTCAGAAGGAGCAAACAACAATCAAGAAGTCGATGCACAATCTAACGAGGAAGAAATTATCAACCCATTTGGTACACCGGTACACGAAGTCGGAGAGTCTTCTACTCAACATGTTGATCCGTTCAACATGCATACATTCTACCAACGATATCCATCCACTCACCATTGGACACGTTATCATCCATTGGAGCAAGTAATTGGAAATCCTTCTCAACCAGTTCGAACAAGCAGACAACTCGACACCGATGGAGATGTGTGTATGTATGCACTCACCGTGAGTTCTATAACACCCCAAATTGGCCCAGCGGAAGCCCACGAGTATTGGGGCCTGTTACGTCATGATTATCTGAGTCTTGATCCGAGAGAACGACCTCTATGCCAAATATCACAATGTTGACTCCAAATAATCATTTAGTCAAAGTACCTGAGAATACATGATTAAAAGTGTCAGCACAGAGGTTGGCGAGTTCATAAGTTTTATTAAAATGTTTAAGACGCTTTAAAAGTTTACAAGGACAACTACTAAAAGTAGTGTACAAAAACGTTCAGGAATCCAGAGTTTCACAATAAAAAGACATTACAACAAAGTTCGGTCATAAATCAAAGTTTAGAGCTAACATAACAGTTAACACAAAAACTTCAATTCATACACAAGTTGTAGTTCATGCTCACCGTTCATTTTAGTTCGGTTTTTAGGTTCATGAACTCATTCACATCCGAGTTCAATTCAGTAGCCACGGTCAATATACATAACAATGTCATATTCTCATATCATGTCAGTATCACAATCGAGATAGTTCAATTCAGTAGCCACGGTCAATATACATAACAATGTCATATTCTCGGATCATGTTAGTATCACAATCGAGATCACATATTATAACTATAGCAATAAGCATATGAGCATCATACCAAACCAACATATAAGTATAATATCAAACCAGCATATGAGTATCATAGCAAACCAACATATAAGTATCATATCAAACTAGTATATGAGTATCATATCAAACTAGCATACAAATATCATAACAGACCAGCATATAAACATCATATCAAACTAGCACACAAGAATCATATCAGGCCAGCATGTAAACATCATTTCAAACCATCATATAAGTGTCATATAAAAACCACATGCGTGAATCACGTCAATACCACACCTAAGGATTAGATCAATCCACGTACAATAATCCTATCATATCTCATGCAGGAATCATGTTAGAATCACATAATAAATTCTTGTCAAGAGCATTTCATTACTATAGTCAAGATTCATGTCGATATCACAATTAAAATTCACATCGGACCAATACATGATCGCAGTCAAGATTCATATCAATATTCATAGCAAGATCAAAGTCAAGATTCACATTCAAGATTCATAGCAAGATCAAAGTCAGGATTCACATTCAAGATTCATAGCAAGATCAAAGTCAGGATTCACATTCAAGATTCATATCAAGATGGACCGCAAAAGTTCAGTTCAAGTACCCAAGGCAACTATAGGAGATATAGTTCCAAGTGTCGGATAAATCGGGTATTTCAGTGTTTATGATAGCGCTAAGCTCATGATATCGAAGCTAATGATCCTGTACGTACACCACAATGTACATATAAGTTGCCCCAAGTGGGAGTCTAGCCAAGAGTACCCGAGTTCACACAAATGATATACACCCGTCCGGCGTCAGAATGCCCGAGTGGAGGTTGTCAAGCCTCAATAGATCTATCCATAACATAAGAGCTTACTCCAGCAGAGTAATTAACGATTCATGATGGTTGGTACTATGGCTAACACTACTTAGGCTAATCATAAACGAAGTTCACTGAGTGTTCACAGAATTCAGTTCTTTTGCGTCCACAAGCAAGCACAAGCAGTCATTTCACTTCAAAGTATTAAACATACAAGGCAGTTTATCAAGAGCTATTGTGATAGCTTAGATATTCACAAGTATAAATCATAAACAATCCGAAATGTATAAACACACATGTCATGTAAGCAATCCTCTAAAGTACAAGCACGTATGCAATATAAACAATCTTCAAAAAGATATCAACACGTATCTATCACAGTAACACTTGGAAAGTATATACATGTATGTCATAAACAATCATTGAAATGCACAACACACATTTGACATCGACAAGCATGTATCTCCCCTAAAAGAGATTCAAAACATTTATAAAGTGATTTGAAAATAAAAAGAGGGGGTATGAACTCACATCGATGTTGTAGAACAATTATCAGTGACGTGAATACAAGAGCAGTGTAGCGTAGGCCAGAACTGCTCGACACCAGAAGTCACAGTTCATCTTATCGATCATCTCTCATCATCCCAAATCGATGCATCCAAGATTTCCCGATGAAAGGTTTCTTCAATAACGTCGGTTCGTAAACCGCTTAAATCCCATATCGAAATCGTTCGATAACCGGTTCAATAACTGGTTCAGTACTCGGTTCAGTAATCGGTTCAGTAATTGGTTCGGTAAGGTGAAGCGGAGGATACCACCATGTATGTAATATATATACCTAATATAAATTACACACGAAGAATGGAACATGTGTATATAATTCATAGGTTAAATTATATAACAAGAACAGACAACGCACGGATAACTCAGAATATACATGACATGCGACATGTACTAGACTGAAGAAGCTGAGAACAAAAGAATAAAATACCCCAAGCATATAATATCTTGAAATTAAAATAAACATAAATAAGTTGACGCACTTTGAAAATCATCTATGAATTAAATAAAGATCGTTTTATAAAAGGGAGCACGCGTTTCAGAGTTCCAAATGAAGTCTCAAAAGTATATATAATAATTATGATTTTGTAAAATAATCTTTTATAAATGGTCACTTTCTTTACTCGTCAGTTTAATATTCCAAAAGCATTTTAGTTTTTATATAACATTTATGAAAATAATAAATATTAAATTTATAAAATTTCAGCATGACCTATTCGTTTATACAACGTTTCCCGTAATCACAAAACATGACATTTTCAATTTCAAAATCAATCCGTATTTCAATTATCAACATATGTCTCTTATGTCAAATTAATCGTTGTCGAATCACAAACAATAAATAAAATGAATTTACGGATAATCAAGTCGAAATCAAATCAACACTTCCAACCAAACACCCCTAAAACTGTCACAAAACCCTTATCCAAACGCCCCCTGTTGGGCTGTTAAATACGTTACCAAACACCCATAAACTGATATTTATCACATCAAAAGCCCTTAACGACTGTTAATCATTACCAAATAATACTAACGGTCGTTAATTTAAAAAAACCAACATAGTATCATTTTCGGATCTATACACATCTCACGGGAACACTAACAATCAAAATAAAGATTATAACAATTACCACGAGCCCAACACCTTTTGGGTGCGGCTGTGGCTGTGACAAACGCACACAAACGCCGTGTTTGGTGGCTGTTTTCGGTGGTACACTAACAACAACACACAATGAACCATGAACACCCCTATACGGCTGGTCAACATGAAACAAACACCACAATCGTAGTGGTGGGGTTTAGACAGCAGATCTGAGTCACAGTGGTGAGGACGGGATAATGATGATGGTCGCTATGGTGGATATGGTGTTGCAAGGTGGCAGATCCAATTAGTCGTGACGGTGGAGCGGCTAGTGTAGCAGCCATGATGGTGGTTATGCGGTTATACTTGAAAAATCATATAGATCTATGGTGGATCAAAAAGGGTGACGGTAGGTTTGTTGTAGGAGGGTGCGATGGTGGTTTTCGTTTTGTGGTGGCAGCGTAGTGGTCAAACCACGGTTGTGATGATGGTGGAACGAGTCACGATGGTGACGGATGTATGCCGGATCTTGTGGTAGTCATGGTGTAGGGAAGTGGTGCGAGTGGCGGCTGTTGGTGGAGTAGTTGAGGTCGGCGGTTGCACAAGGTGGCCGAAAATAGTTTAGACGATAGATCGGGTAACGGATCGAGTAGATCAGGTGGTGGAGAGTATATTGGAGCTTGGCCGGAGTTGGCCGGAAATAATGGCGGCGGTGGCCGGAAAAGTTTTCCGGCGGCTGGAGGTTGAGTGGGAGAGAAAGAGAGAGTTATATTATTTTTAGGGTTTGTGTGTGTTTTGTAAAATAGGAAAAATGAGAGAAGAATGTGTAAGTTTAGTATATATATTAATAAAATGAAAGTAGTTAAATTTAATGGTAAGTTGTATATAGTTGAGGGTTAACAATGTTGTGACAATCCGTCAATTTATGGTTTATATTTTATTCTCAAATATTAATTAAAAATATTATTTTAATGTTATATTATGAACTCACTTATTTTTGGGAAGAAATTTGGATTTACGTCTTGAAGTAGCATCGACTACGTCTAACCCAGAGGATTCTACGTTACGTGCTTACGTTTACATACACCGTTTTGGTGACAGTCCGACTGATGAGACTGCTTTTATACATAGTCTCATCGTCCAAATTGAGCTTAAAATGCATTAAATATCATCAAAATACCCAAATATATGCTTGTGTTTGTTGCTTGTGTATTTTAGGTACGGATATTGAGAAAATGACAAAAGATCACAAGAATCATGCAAAAACGAACACGGGAAACGAAGCCGCACGATGAACCAAGCCCTAATGAAGAATTTTCCAAAGTCAACCCTTGAATATTTGAAGAATTATGAAGATTGTTCCTCCAAGTTTGAAGAATTGACACTTTATACCCTTGTATCTTCATAATTACATGTTTGGTCCCTAAAGTTTGTCAAAACTACAAAAAAGACCCTTAACTTTGAAGAATTGGCAAATTTTGTCCTTCATCAAAACTAAATTGTCAATAATGGTCCTCCAAGAAGTCAACAAACAAGTCAAAGCCTTGAAGTATGAAGACATGTCAAAAACAGCCCTTGAAGATTGCCAAAATTGCACTTGTAGTCCTTAAAACAAGTTTCAAAACTTGTTGTGCCAAAACTGCCAATGTCCAGAAGTTGTCATGTGTTATTTAGGCGTTGAGGGCATTTAAAACAACATGAACAAAATTGGAAAAGTGAGGGGTCAAACCTGCCAGACAACCAAACCCCCACTCTCCACTCATAGCACGCCACCTCACCCACCCAACCAATCAAATCCCTCCCACACTCCACGTCAGATACCACCAAAAGGGTTTATTTAAAAAACGTTTAGGCCTAATTATTTGGAGGTAAACAGATTTTTAAATACCAAATAAGATTAAACCTCAACTGTTTAACCTTCATCCCAGGTATAAACCCTAATCTAATCATGGCGTAAAACAAAGGGGTTTATCCTAACTACTTCCAGATCCTTAATTTACCTAAACCTAATCCTAACCCAATCCCCAGAAAGATGTCACTCTCACTCACATGATCTCTCCAACCCTCCCCTGACCCACACTTTGGCTCCAAGACAAACTCACAGCAGAAAATCAACAACTCACAACAATTTCGTGCTCCCAAAGGATACACCAACGGCCAAGATCATTTTTCACAACTGGCACCTCAGCTACAAGCCAAGATCATCACATGAGTTCTTTGCGAAATTCAGAATTTGGCATCTTCATGGCATCTTCAAAGAATCTCCAAGGGCAATGAAGGAAGTTTACATACTAGGGTTTTAAGTTTCTTTTTGAATTCTAGAAGCATTTGTAGCCTATATAAAGGCACATAGGACTTAGTTTTAAGCTGTTCTTTTTTCTTCTCCTAGGTCAAAACCTTGTAAAGCCATATTTGTTTTGTGAAATAAATTGGTACTGAGTTTGTGACGAGAAAGAAAGAGCCATTTACATTCCTTGCATTTTAATTTTCCAAGTTTAAAGTTTTCAATTTAAGTTTTTTGTTGGTGACTCAAGTTTTGAATTTTTCTGAATTTGGTCCAAGGGTTTAAGCTTGCATCATAAGCCTGATAATCTTGTAGATTATCAAGCTTAAGTGAGGGTTTAAGTTCTTGTTGATTTAGTTTGTAGCAAAGTTTTAAGGGAATAAAAAATTTTCAGTTTTATTTTTTATCAAATAAGCTACAAACAGCTTAATCAATAAGCTGGTTTGTTAGCTTATTGACCTTGTGAACAACTCACTTTCTTGTTTTCCTCCTCTCTTAGCAGGTTTACAATATCTTTTTTATTTTAAGACAAATGTGGTGTGTGTATCAACAGTGACCACTACCACCCACTCTCTACTCTTGCTTACTTGTTCAAGGTTCAGCATAGGCCCCAGCCTATTGGAGGTGGCTAAGCTGCCACTAAGGGACCTGGATGTAGGTCCCTTAAGGTAAAAATCTTGTTTCCTTTTTTTAGTTTTGAAGATTTTCAGTTTATGTGTGATTTGTATGTTAAGTGTTTAAGTGGTGTTTTCTTGGTTGGATAATGCTCATTTAGGTATAATATGCATGTTAGTACTAATTAAAATCAGTTTGGTTAGCTTTTGTATTGATTTGCTTTGAAAATTTGTTTCTGAAATTTTAAAGGGGTGTTTGGGATTAGGGTTTAACATAGGATTGTTGTTGTTAATCTTGTGTTTAAACTGGTTTTAATTACTCACTAAGTTGCTGTAGGTTGTATGTTAGCTTTTGTTTTAAGTTTGGGTGAGTTTTAAAACAACTTGCATGTTAAAAAAGTGAAAAATAGCTAAAATCCAGTAAACTGCTTGTGTGACTGCATTTGTGTGATTCTGCCATTCAAGTTGCCTAGACTGCTAGATTTTAGGGTCATATAGGATTGTGTATTGGTTGCATGCTGATTGGGTGACTATTGTGCAAGATTTTGGCCTTGGAAATTCATTTTTATGCATGTAACTTGGTTATTTTGTTCATCAGTCAGCAAGTGTGCTTATCAGTAACTTGAATTTGCCATTTTGTGTGATCATTTGTGCCTATACCTGCCTGTTTTTGTGATTGATTTGACTCCTTATACTCCAAAGTGTATAAGGGTTCCCCATTGTCCATCAAATCACCACCAATGTCAAGAATCAAGGCCTCTTGGTTCAATTTTCACAAGTGAATATAACACTTGTGTGTTCATCAGAAACACACTTGTTTCTGGGCACGTTTTTGCTTTCCTAAGCTTAAATCTTGTTAAGTTTGATTTGTGTTTGTGATTTTGTAGTTTAAAGAGTATAAGGTTTATGTTTTTAAAAGTTAAAAAAAAAATACCAAAAAGGACGTGGCCAGGACTCGAACCTGCGCCACTCCTCCCACAACCAAACGTGTTAACCATCTGCGCCCTAGGGACTTTGACTGATAAGTCTCATTTCATTATATACTTAAGGGTTGTTTGATTTGTAGCTTATTTGATTAACATCTTTTAAATAAGCTTATTCTAGCTTATTTCTTTTAGGTTTTCACTGTTTAGCATTTTTCCTAGGATTTTATAAGGGTTTTTGACTTTTCATTCCAAAAAGTTTATTTTTCCCATTATTAATTAATTTATTAGGAATATTTTAAGTTTTTATTTTAGAAAGTCATTAAAAAATAGAAAAAGGTAATCTAAAAATCTGAAAAAATAGTTTTTAGGTTTTGAATTACATTTTTGAGGTTTACAGCTTTTTAAGTTTTCAATTTAGCTTATTTTTTATTTTATAGGATTTTAGGGTTTTTATCCAACTTTAAAATTTAATATAAAAATATTAAATAGGTTTCAGAAAACTTGGATTGCATTTTTGTTTTTGTTACATTATTTAGGATTTTTGGTATTTTTTAGAATTATTTAGTGAACTTTGAATTTTTTTGATTATTTTAATATTATTTTATTATTAAAAATTGAAGTTTTATTTTTTTAGTTTTTATATTTTTCCTAGGTTAAGGACACTTAATTAGGAGTTTTGTCACTTTCCAAATATTTTTAAGACTTTTCAATTAATTTCTAGAATTAATTTAAGTTTTAATAGATTTTAATAGTTTTTAAGTGTTTAAAAATAGTTTAATTTGGTTTTAAAATTTTTAAAATAGTTTTTAGCTTAATTAGGATATTTTTGAGGTTTACAAACTATTAGATCTTGTTTAGGGATTTTTAATAATTAATTGTGATTTTTAGGGCTTTAATTAGCATTAAAAAGTCATTATCTAATTAATTAAAAGGTTTTAGCAAGTTTGGATTTTTGTAAACTCTTGGAATATTATTGGGGATTTTTAGAAATTTTTAGGAATTTTTAGGTTAAAATTTTAATTTTGGTACTATTTACGATTTTACGTGTTCGCCTTTTTCGTCGTAGTTTAATTCGTTTTCGTAACCGTCTTTTCTTTCTCATTTCTATTCTCTTTTCTTCTTGTTAATAAAATCACAAACAAAATCAATTTATTACACAACACACGTGCCACCTCGAGAACGAACTCACTTAGGGTCATTCACACACGGTTTTCCTAAATCGTCGTGCACACTTGCCCTATTTATTGCTCTTTTCCTAAAGAGTGGTAAAAACTCCTACATCAATTTTTTGCGCCGCTGCCGGGGAGGCGTGTTGTGTTTTGGTTGAACAATTGTTATTTTTATATAACCATAAATAGCTAATTGTATTAGTAGCACTCTACTAATACGTATTATCGTTTTTCGTTTTTTGTGAATACTATTACTATATTGTATACGTAGAACAATAAATTTACAAGTACTCCAAATACGTGAGATATCACAACCTTGACTTGGGAGGTCATTACCCAATCATTGTATTCGAATCTCAAACCAAAGAAAAAGGCAAAAATAGATAAATACTTTCGTGAAGCTCGATTTTGAGAAATACAAACTATAAGGTGGGTATAAGGCGGTTGTATTTCACAACCTAAAGGAAAAAGGCTCTTAAGTGCTTCGCGCCGCCTCGTTTCCTCCGCTTGCTTGTGCGTATTTTGATTTTGAAAGCTAATCGAGGGTTTTGCCGCCCAAAGTATTACTTAAGTATCATATATATTTTCTTGGTTTCTATTGATTAAACCCTCTTGAACGATTTGGTGTTCCACCATCGTTCTAAAGTCATCGAAGGCGTTCACTTCACGTGATCGTTTTCATTCCTTGAGGCTTCTTTAATCGAGAGATTTGATTAAGGAGGAGATTTGTAGATTTGTGTCTACCTAATACATTCCAAAAAATCCAAAAAAAGTTAAAAACAATCAAAAACCACAAGAAAATTGAAAAAGTAAAAACACCAAAAAGAATCTTCTTTGCTCATCCCCTCGTTGTACGTGACGTTTATGCAAACTCGCTCTAAAGCAAGATGATGAGATGGCATTTATACATGATCTCATCGTTCTTTTCGGGCTTTAAATGCATAAAAATGTCATAAAATACCATATATATGCTTGTGTTTGTTTACTTGTGTATTTTAGGTATGGATATCGTGAAAAAGACAAAAGATCACAAGTTACAAGGAAAAACTGACACGAGAAACGAAGCCGTACAAAGAACCGGGCCCTAATCATGGAATTCTCAACAAATACCCTTGAAGACTTGAAGACAAACAAGATTGATCCTCATGCCTTGAAGAAATGACACTTAAAACCCTTGTATATTGATAATTACAAGTTTGGTCCCTTAAGTTTGTCAAAATTACACAAAAGGTCCTTCAACTTTGAAGAAATGGCAAGATTAGTCCCTCAACAAATCAAAATTGCCAATAATGTTCCCTCATGAAGTCAAAGATACATTAAAGACCTTTGAAGATCAAAAATGTCCAAGATCATCCCTTGAAATATGCAAAAGTGTCAAAAATAACCCTTGATAACCTTTTTCCAAAGTTTGGTGCCAAAAGTGACATATGGTGAAAGTTAATACAAAGGGAAATACGTTTTCTAGGCTGAAATACTTATTTACCAAAAATCCCAAAGAACAAGGACTGAAAGTGTGCATATGAAACATTTAAACACAAATTTGCGCCAAACACATCCATTTCCACCAAAATCGGATCAAAAGAACTACTGTTTACCCTTCTTCACCCCCAGTTTTTACTCCACTTAAAACTTAGGGTAAAAATCAATTCCCTTTGCACATGTGTGATTCACACATGCAGAAACCTATCCCACACCAAAAACCCTTAATCCCACTCACTATAGACCCCACCCCCAATTCCCTTTCCACCAATCAGAGTGCAACTTAGCCTCCAAGTTATGTGACGTGTCAAATTCAACAGCTATGATTCATTGCTTCATTCCAAAGCTAAAATGAACAGCCTTGATCAACTTGGACAGCTCAAATTCAGAAAACGTCTAGAAGACTCAAGGGCATAATAGGGAATTCAGTTCTAGGGTTTGTGAATAGTGTTTAGCCAGACATTTGCCTATAAAAGGAGACCTCAACATGTGAGAGTCCCTTTGTTCCAGTTTTAGGCTATCAATCTTTGTAATTCCTTTTTAAGTTAAATAAAATTTGAATTTCTGAATTTTGAAATCTCTTTTTGATTTAGTTAAAAGTTTGGTGTTTGAGTAGCCTAATTCTGAGTTCCATTTGATTGTTTAGACCTTCCTTAACCTTGTGGTTAAGGCACGTCTAGGTTTGAAAGGTTTTCAAGGTTCAAAAGCCTTGAAGTCCTTGTTTCTGAATTTGGTTATTATTTGTGTACTAACCCTTAGCCTTAAGCCTTGAGTTCTTTCAAGCTTGTTGACACCAAGCCTGAGAAGGATTCTAAGCCTTTGGTTGAGTTTGTTTGTTGCTTGTGTTGAAGAAATATCATAATCAAAGCCTTGTTCTGCTTTGAACATCAGCAGGCTTTGATCATCCTTGTTGAAGTACCTTGGTCTTGTTCTAGTTGTTGAACAAGGTCCAAGGAGCATTGCTGGCCTTCCTAGGATGTTGTGGAAGGCAGGTATAAGCTCTTGTTAAGATTCCCCTAAAAATTTCATGTTTATGATTGTTTTGGATTTTGTGTTTTGATTTTGAGTATTTGTGTTTGTGCTGGTGATTTATGTGTTTATTGTGTTAGTTGCTGCCTAGTAAGTGTTTTTGATCATTAAAATCAGTAGGTTATTAGAAGAAATCACAAGTTTCTTTTATAAGTGACTGATTAAGGAGTGTTTGGGATTACTGCATAAGTTTAGATTGTGGTTTGCTAAGTGCTTGTTTTGTGTAAGCAAGTGTTGGTATCTGTTGTTTAGGTGCTTGAGTTCATCTGTTTGCAGGTTTTGTGGGTTTGATCACATAGATTCTTGATTTGGCTATAAAATCTTCATAACTTGGTAAAATTGGCTAGGATTTTGAGGACACCTAGATCTAAGCATAGGTTAGGGCTAACAAGTGCTAAATCATAGCTAATCACACCAGGGTGGAAGGATTTGAGGCTTGAAATTGGATCAAGTGTCAAGTATATCAGCAAAATTGGTCTGCATATTGTTCTTTGTTCATCAGAAACATTTTGGGCTTTGATCTTGTTATTTACTTTGATTCAGGGTTTGATTCTTGTTGCTTTGTGTTTATTGTTAGTTTATATATCTTGTGTATGCATCTGGTTAAGTTTGGTTGGCTTATTCTGCTTATATCTGCTTATTAAGTGCTTAACTGCTTATTTGCATATCTGGAGCATATCTGGTAACTGTTTGGCTTATTGTGGCTTATTGTGTGAACCATTTTGTGATTTTATTGTTGCTATTGACTCCTTGTGATTCACTGATCACAAGGGTGCCTTTGTTTCCAATTGAATCAAACCAGAACTCTCATAAAAGCTTGGTCAATTAGTCAAAGAAGTGGGAACTCCTTTCCCCTGCTAGTTACCACTGCTAGTGCAAATTTGGTGTCAGCTTATCAATAAGCTATAATAGCTTATTCCAACCAGCAACAACTTTGTTTTTGTAATAGGTGCTCATATTTTGACCCATTTGTTCATACTAGAGCATTTTGGTGGTTGACTTTTAGGTTTGACTAGAAAACCAACTCCTTTGACTTTTACATAAGTTCATTTGTGCTTATTCTGGCTTATTGGTTGAGCTTATTGGATTTTTGTTGATTGATATTGCTTATTGAGTCCATTTGAAAGCTTTTGCAAGTTGAATCAAGTCCTGGGGTGCATTATTTCTCAAAAACGACTATTTTGTCGTTTTGTGGATTTTTGCTTTTCTATTTTCTGGCTTATTGAGTGAGCTTATTGGAAATTTCTTTTGACAGATCTCTTAAGCATCCTAAAAGAGGGTTGTGTGTCAAATTAGAGCTTATGGCATTAACTTATGGCTTAATGGGCTGAAAAGCCCAATAAGAATAAGCTTTGTGTTTAATAAGCTGTGATAAGCTCACATTCAGCTTTTGGGCCTTTAGAGTTTTGTTCTTAGAATTGAATTTTAAGTCAGATAGGGATTTTCCAAGTCAATTGGGCCAAGTTTGAGTTTTTGGGCCCAATAGCCCATTTTGGTTGACTGTTTTTGGATTTGGCCCATTTGAGGGTCCATTAGGGGTATTTTGGTAATTTCACTTTGATTTTCTGATTATTTAGGTTAAAATAAACTAGTTTGCAAGTTTTTAGAATTTTTTAGAATTTTTGGATTTTTAATATTATTTTATTATTATTTTTGAAATTTCACTTTTTCAACTTTTTACATTTTTCTTAGATTAATTACATTAAAATAGGAATTTAGCAACTTTTAGAATAATTTTATCTCTTTTAGATTAATTTTTATAATTATTTTAAGTTTTAATAGTTTTTAAATCATTTTAAATAGTTTTTATTAGTTTTAAAATTTCTAAAAATAGTTTTTAATCTTTTTAGGACATTTAAGAGGTTTACCAATTAAAAAATCTTTATTTGGTCTTTTTGATAATTTATTTATTTTTAGGGCTTTAATTAGCATTTAAAAATTGAATATTTAATTATTTAAAAAGTTTGAAAAAGTTTTGATCATTGGTAAACTCTTAGTTTATTATTTTTGATTTTTGGTGAATTTTTGGTAATTTTTAGAATTTATTTTTATTTTTGTGATTTTTAAGCTTCTACGTTTTAACTTTCTAGTAGTGATTTTTTGTTAATTTTTATTTTCACGTTTTCGTCATCGTCTTTTCTAATCCCCTTCTAAACCAAATATTAATCACAAATCTTGAACATCTTAGTCACACACATATACCTCCTTGGGAAACGAACTTTCACACCATTAAGGGTCATTAACACATGATTTTTCCTAAAGTCGTTTGTTTGATACTTACCACTTTTACGCCTTTTTCCTAAGAGGTGTAATTTACCACAATCACTTTGGCGCCGCTGCCGGGGAGGTGTGTCGTGATTAATTTGCATTGTTGTTTTTAATATTAACCAAATAGTATTTGTATTAGTAGAACTCTACTAATACGTATTATCGGTTTTCTTGGTTTTTCTGGTACAAATATTATTAATATATTGTATTAAGTATCACAATAAATTTACAATATCTCCAAAAGTGTGAAAACACAACCTTAATTGGGATTTCATCACTCAATTATTGTATTCGAATCTCAAACAAAAAGAAAAAGGCAAAAATAGATAAATACTTTCGTGAAGCTCGATTTTGAAAGATACAAAATATAAGGTGGGTATAAGGCGGGTATTATAAAATATACCCTAAGGAAAAAGGCTCTTAAGTGCTTCGCGCCGCCTCGTTTCCCCGCTTGCTTGTGAGTATTTTGAGATTGAAGGCTAATCGAGGGTTTTGCCGCCCAAAGTATTATTACGTATAGTATATTTGCTTGGTTTCTTTGTGATTAAACCCTCTTGAACAATTTGGTTTTCACCAAAGTTCTAAAGTCATTCGAAGGCGTTCACTCCACGTGATCGTTTTCATTCCTTTGAGGCTTCTTTAATCAAGAGATTGATTCGAGGAGAGATTTTGTAGATTGTTGTCTACGAAGATACACCAAAATCCAAAAAATTAAATATCATCAAAAACACAAAAAAGTTGAAAATTCACAAAACACCCAAAAAGAATCTTCTTTGCTCACCTCCCATTCTTCGTGAAGTTTATGATCACTCGTAATCAAGCAAAACGAGCTCGTAAACGACTTCAAAAGCAAGTCAATCAAGAGACGTTGATTGTTGAAGAACCTCCAATTGTTGAACCTATTGTAGAACAAGAAGTCGTCATGGTTAACCGTACTATGATGGAGTTGCTACAAGCACCTACCGAGGGTTTTGGAGAGGCTATTGTAATTCCCGCCATTCTTGCGGAGAATTTCGAGATTAAGACGGGTTTAATGTCGATGTTGCAAGCAAATAAGTTTAGAGGTCATGAGAAAGACAACCCGCATTACCACATTAGGAATTTTAACCGTCTCACCGCCACTAGCAAGTTTAAGGATGTTCCACATGACGCCATTAAGATGATGTTGTTTCCATACTCGTTGGATGGACCCGCAAAAATTTGGCTCGAGAAAGAACCGCCAAATTCGATTTTGACATGGGCCGATTTCGTTTCTAAGTTTGTGAACAAGTTTTTTCCACCATCTAAAACAACACACTTGAAAAATGAGATTTCACGATTTGTGCAAAGAAATAATGAAAGTTTTTCAATGGCATGGGAACGATTTAAAGAGATGTTACATGAATGTCCACACCATGATTTTACGGAATTGCATCAAGTGGATACTTTTTGTAATGGGCTTAATGATCATGAACGAGATTATTTTAACGCCGCCGCGGGTGGTAATTTTTTGTGCAAGACGACAATGAGGCTTTACAAATCATTAAAAATAGATCTAAGGTTTATAACCCTCGTAACACACCGAGTGTTGCCAATATGGGTTCGTCATCTTCGTCACAATCGTCTCGTAGCATTAATGCCTTACATGATGAAGCTAATGAGGAAAATCGGTTTTTTGATAGATTTGCTAATCTTATGTCCCATTGGAAGGCTCAAGAAGCTTCCAATTCCGCTTCGGTTAAAGCGGTTGCTAAGAGTTGTTTATCTTGTGGGGGAGCTCATGATCTTTCCGAGTGCATTACCGCGGATGGTAACACTTCGAGTGCTTATGTAGCAACGGGAACTTACAACCAAAACGGTCAAGGTTCCCGCCAAAATCAAGCTCCACCAAACCAAAATGTTAACAATTATCGAAACAACAACCAAGGTAATTACCAAGGCAACACACGCAATTACAACAAGGGGAATTATCAAAGTGGGAATGGACAAATTTCTAATCAAAACCAAAACCGTGATTTTCAAAACACTACACAAGGTTTTCAAAATGCTCACACTAAAAATTTGCAAGATGAGTTTTTGGATTATGCAAAAGCAAACGATGCTAAATTTGATAACATGCAACGTGAGATGATTAGCTTAAGGTCCGAGTTGAAAAACGAGCTTAAAAATGAACTTGCTAATGAACTAAAAACTCATGCAAACAAAATGGAAGGAAATGTCCAACGTCTTCAACAAAATCAACAAAAGATGGAATTAGGACAACATGAGATTAAGCAAGAATTATTAAAAGCGGATGCTAGGCAATCAAAATTTGAGGACCGAATGGCTAAGATGTTTAAAGCAATCATGTGTAAACCCTCTTCCTGGGGTGGTCTTCCTAGTGATACCATTGCAAACCCGAAGGGAGAAATGAAGGTTATTACTACACGAAGTGGTAAAACTTTCAAGGAACCAATCTCTCGTCCAAGTACTTCTACGGAGAAGGAAATCGAGAAAGAAACCCGAGGTGATGGTTGAAAAGGAGCACATTACAATGCCACGAAGTACCGCTCAAACCTCACCTACGGTTGAACCAATACCAATTGTGGAACCCGAGTTTCCAAGGCCGTTGCCTAATGACCAACCCACACCACCTTTACCCTACCCTTCGAGACGAAACAAAGAGAAGTTGCAAGAACGTAACAAACAACAAATCGAGCTTTTTATAAAAATGTTTCAACAAGTGCATTTTGATGTGAGTTTAGCCGACGCGTTGTTATATATGCCTCGTTTCGCTTCCACTTTTAAAAGTATGATGAGCGATAAGGGAAAAGCTTTCAAAGCTTGCTAATTGTTCTTCGGTTTATCTTAACCGCATATCGGAAAAAGTTGGTGATCCCGGAAAGTTTCTCATTCCTTGTGACATACAAGAAATGAAAGAATGCCTCGCCTTGGCCGATCTTGGTGCGAGCAATAATTTGATGCCATTTTCCATTTGGAAATCGCTTTCGCTTCCGGCTCTCATTCCTTCAAACATGTCCATCGAGATGGCCGATCATTCTACGATTATGGCATGTGGAGTAGCCGAAGATGTTTTCGTGAAAGTGGGGAAGTTCTACTATCCCGTTGATTTTATAGTAGTTGACATCCCCGCGGATCCTTAAGTTCCTCTAATTTTAGGTCGTTCATTTTTAGACACTTCGAGATCGCTTATCGATGTTCATGCAAGAACTATCACTTTGAGATTCAACGAAGAGGAACTTGTTATAAATGCTACTCAAAACTCGAAACCTTCTCATGTTTATGCAATCGCTACCATCAATCACATTGACATCGTTGATGTGGTTTGCGATGAGTTTTCACAAGAAGTGTTAGGTTTTTCCGATAGCTCGTCAAGTGGCAATCCCACTATTTTGGACCCCATTCTTGCTAATTCCACACCAAATCTCACTCCATTCCAAGGAGGCGATTTCACTTCAAATGAAATCGACAATGAAGATGAGGTGTTGATTAGTGATGAAATTTCTATTCCACCATTTCTTTCGCCGATGGAAGTTATGAGTGTTGAACCAAAACCTTCAATCGAGGAACCACATATCCTTGAATTGAAAGATCTTCCTTCTCACCTTGAATACGCATTCTTGGAAGGTGATGACAAGTTGTCGGTTATTATTGCGAAAGGTCTTGCTAATAATGAAAAAACCGAGCTCTTGAAAGTTCTTAAGGCTCATAAAGGGGCAATTGCGTGGAAAATATCCGACATTAAGGGCATTGACCCAAAATTTTGTACTCACAAGATTTTAATGGAGGAGGACTACAAACCCGCAATTCAAAGTCAAAGAAGGGTGAATCCCAAAATTCACGATGTCATTAAAAAGGAGGTCCTTAAACTCCTTGACGCGGGAATGATTTATCCTATATCCGATAGCCCATGGGTGAGCCCTATCCATTGTGTCCCTAAAAAGGGAGGAATGACCGTTGTACCTAATGAAAACAACGAGTTAATTCCCACTCGTGTTGTGACCGGTTGGAGGGTGTGTATTGACTACCGAAAGTTAAATGACGCCACTCGAAAAGACCATTTTCCTTTGCCCTTCATGGATCAAATGTTGGAGCGACTCGCGGGAAATGAATTCTATTGCTTTTTAGATGGTTTTTCCGGTTACTTTCAAATCCCTATCGACCCTCGTGATCAAGAGAAGACTACTTTTACGTGTCCTTATGGAACGTTCGCTTATCGTAGGATGCCTTTCGGACTTTGTAATGCACCCGGTACGTTTCAACGGTGTATGATGGAAATTTTTCACGATATGATCGAGAAGTCGATGGAAGTGTTTATGGATGACTTCTCGGTGTTTGGTAATTCGTTCACGTCATGTTTATCTAATCTTGAACAAATGTTGAAACGTTGTGAAGAAACCAATCTTGTGCTTAATTGGGAAAAATGTCATTTTATGTGTAAACAAGGAATCGTCTTAGGACATAAGGTGTCGAAGGCGGGGATTGAGGTCGATAAAGCTAAGGTAGACGTCATCGCCAAGTTACCTCATCCCAAAACCGTTAAGGGAGTTAGGAGTTTCCTAGGCCACGCGGGCTTTTATCGTCGTTTCATCAAGGACTTTTCGAAAATTTCTCGTCCTATGACACACCTTCTCGAGAAGGATGTTCCTTTTAACTTTAATGAGGATTGTGTTAAGGCTTTCGAAACTCTCAAAAGGAAACTTACCGAAGCTCCCATTCTTGTTGCTCCTAATTGGTAATTACCCTTTGAAATCATGTGCGATGCAAATGATTATTCTATAGGGGCCGTCTTAGGGAAACATTATGACAAGCATTTCCGTCCTATCCACTATGCTAGTAAGACGATGACCGAGGCTCAATTAATGTACACCACAACGGAAAAGGAATTCCTTGTCGTGGTCTATGCTTTTGAGAAATTCCGACCTTATCTCGTCTTGACTAAAAGCATTGTGTGTACCGACCATTCAGCTATCAAGTATCTCTTAGCTAAGCAAGATGCTAAGCCGAGATTGCTTCGTTGGATGCTCCTCCTCCAAGAATTTGATGTCACCGTGCTTGACAAAAAAGGAGCCGAGAATCTAGCGACCGATCATCTCTCTCGTCTAGAAGATCCTCACAAAGATGTTTTCGAGAATAAGGAAATTACCGAAACATTTCCTCTTGAGACTCTCGGTGTAGTGAATTCTAAAGACACCACCCCATGGTTTGCCGACATTGCAAATTACCATGCGGGCAATTTCATAATCAAGGGTATGACGACACAACAAAAACGAAAATTCTTTCGTGACGTCAAGTTCTATTTTTGGGACGACCCTTATCTCTTTCGGATTTGTGCGGATCAACTCGTTCGACGTTGTGTGTTTGGTGCCGAAGCTTCTAATATCCTTAGAGCTTGTCACGAGGGACCCACGGGTGGTCACCACGGTGCTAATCTCATGGCTAAGAAAGTGTTCGATGCCGGTTTCTTTTGGCCTTCTATCTATCGTGATGCACACGCACTTGTGAAGTCGTGTGATTCGTGCCAACGTCAAGGAAAATCGTCTCAACGTGATGAAATGCCGCAAAACATAATTCAAGTATGTGAGATTTTCGACATATGGGGAATAGACTTTATGGGGCCGTTCCCATCGTCTCATGGCAACAAATATATCCTCGTCGCGGTGGACTACCTTTCTAAGTGGGTAGAAGCTAAGGCTTTGCCTACTAATGATGTTCGTGTGGTAGTGAAGTTTTTGAAGCAACTATTCTCTCGGTTCGGAACCCCTCGTGCTATTATAAGCGATCGTGGAACCCATTTTTGTAATGACCAATTCGAAAAGGTTCTAAAGAAATATGGAGTTACTCATCGTCTTTCTACGGCTTATCACCCGCAAACGAGTGGGCAAGTTGAGGTTTCGAACCGAGCTTTGAAGAGGATTTTAGAGAGGTCAATTGGAGAAAACCGTGCTTCATGGTCCGACAAACTCGATGACGCTTTATGGGCCTTTAGGACCGCTTATAAGACACCTATTGGTTGCACTCCTTATAAGTTAGTCTATGGGAAGAATTGTCATTTGCCCATTGAGTTGGAGCATAAGGCATATTGGGCCCTTAAGCATGCAAATTTTGACTTGAAGACTGCGGGAGATCACCGGAAAATACAATTGAATGAATTGGATGAATTAAGAGATAATGCTTATGAAAATTCATTAATTTTTAAAGAAAAGACTAAAAAGTTTCATGATTCAAAGATTAAAAACCGGGTTTTTAACGTTGGTGATCAAGTGTTGCTTTTTAACTCTCGTCTTAAGATATTTTCCGGGAAATTGAAATCTCGTTGGTCGGGTCCGTTCACCATTACACAAGTGTTTCCATATGGGACCATTGAGCTAGCTCAAGATGATGGTCCTAATTTCAAGGTGAACGGACATAGGCTTAAGCACTACTTTGGTGGGGAAATTCCTTCAATGGTTGCCCTCGACCAAGTCACCTTCCCCAATGATAATTAGCATTGAGGGGATCAAGTCGAGCTCATGACTCGGTAATCAAAAACGAGGTGCCTCGTGGGGGAGATCCCATGCTTATCTTTTATGCTCACTATTCACTAATAAGGGGACTTGTACCCTTTCAACTCGTTGTCTCGTGGTTGTTTGTGATTGTGTTATCTAGATCATGATCATCATCTTCGATTGAAGACTCTCGTGTTCGTTTACGTGAGCCTCCATCGTTCGTTTGAAGAAGTTTTTCACGATTCCATGACATATCCTTTATTCTTCTAACAATTATCTTTTAGCATACTTAATAAACGGCTTTAGATATATTGTTGATCACCCTTTCCATGCTAGATCCTAAGCATTCGACTCTTCGTCTCTAGTATGGGGGTGCTCCACCTTTAGACTCGAAACATTGAGGACAATGTTTACTTTTAGTATGGGGGGTGAATAGGTACTTGCTTTTCTACGCCCTCACGCTTTCCAACTTTCAATATTTTGTTTTGCTAATAAGGCTAAAAATGGCCAAAATTTAAAAATTTTCTTAGTTTTCATAAGTGTTTTTAAGACACGAATGTATATTTTCCGATGAGTAGAATAAGAGTTAATTTTTGACTTGATGGGAATTTGGAGCCATTTACATTCCTTAACCCGCTCAATTCAAGTTTTGCTAGACTTTTATATAAGGAGCTTTAAAACGCGAAAGTCTTAATTCATACGGGTTAAGAACAAGAACTTTTCGCAAGTTCCTATAATTGATTCTAGAAAGTCACTTATCCAGGGAACTATAAAACGCATTCTCTAAACTTGAAAAAGTCCAAGAAAGTGCAAGATCCTATAGGTGGCTTGAACACCCAAAACTTTGATTTGATATAGTCTTAATGAAAGCTAATCCAAATTTGGCTTAATTTTGACTTGCATGGCTAAGTATTCACGAGTCTCTTTAATTAGAGGTCTTTATATAGTGAAGAACGAGAAATGATAGAGTTAGACAAGTGATCATGCTAAACGTAGAACACGAAAGTGTTCTTTCAAAAACTCATATGTTTTTAATTGTGGCTTTTTCTTCCCATAAGATCAATGCATTAGGAATAAATCATAATTGCAATAAGTAAGGTCGTACGATTTGAAAGGTTACTTAGCCTCTAGCGCAAGATCGTTTAAAAGTTGCTCGGGGTTGAATAGAGTTCATAGCCAAAGCATAACTTATTGAAGCGGGACGCGAAGATTGGCGATCATCCAAAAAGGCCCTAACAAGGCATGAGGAGCTCTATTTTTGCTAAAGATCCAAAGATGATGTGAAGTATCATTATTCCTAAATCAATATGAAGGATCGAGACACACGACGAGAAGCAATTACTCCCCTAAAGATCATGGAGAAAGTCTATCCAAAAAGACCCTAACAAGGTATGAGGATAAATATATCCAAGTCCGAAAAGGAGGAGGATCGTTGTATATCAAAATCCAAAGTAAAGATTGAAGAAAAATGATGAAGTCGTGGTCCAATATGAAGAATCTCTCAAAAATGTCAAGTGAAGAAATTCCAAATATATGAAGAGAAGACCATAATTTCAAGAACGTCTTCCCAAGATTTGAAGTATGAAGTACATGCCAAATATCGGTCCGAGAAAGGTCTCAAATCGTGAAACGAGTTATGCCAAGATATGAACTTAAGGAGATACACGAGAAGCCGTTTTAAAAGATTTTGTCCTTCGGCTAACTATTGATCAAATCGTGCTACTTTGATTTCGGACTAATAACTACTCAAATAAGTCAATATGAATCACTTGTGATCCATGACATATAGGTAAAAAATGCTAGTAACCCATTTCCTTTTATAATGACTAGGATTGCGGGGAGAAAAAGTATTACACAATTTGGACGTATGAGTAGTGTTAGCATTGTGACTTGTACTAACAATGATCTCGTTTTTGCACTTAGCATGGAATGTATGACAATCAAGGATGACGAAGTTTACTCTAAGGGACATTTACTTGTTTCTATTCTTTGACCCTAAAAGTCACTTTTTGTGATGAAAATCATACATTATGTCTTTACACATCATCGTAGTATGTTGCAAGTCTTTTACTCTTCAATAAAGGTTAATAAAATTGAACTTTGGTGATGCTATGATACTTTATTCTAGCATTGCGTGAGGGCACGGCAATGGCTTAGTATGGGGGAGTGATGAGATGGCATTTATACATGATCTCATCGTTTTTTTCGAGCTTTAAATGCATAAAACCGTCATAAAATACCATATATATGCTTGTGTTTGTTTACTTGTGTATTTTAGGTATGGATATCGTGAAAAAGACAAAAGATCACAAGTTACAAGGAAAAACTGACACGAGAAACGAAGCCGTACAAAGAACCGGGCCCTAATCATGGAATTCTCAACAAATACCCTTGAAGACTTGAAGACAAACAAGATTGATCCTCATGCCTTGAAGAAATGACACTTAAAACCCTTGTATATTGATAATTACAAGTTTGGTCCCTTAAGTTTGTCAAAATTACACAAAAGGTCTTTCAACTTTGAAGAAATGGCAAGATTAGTCCCTCAACAAATCAAAATTGCCAATAATGGTCCCTCATGAAGTCAAAGATACATTAAAGACCTTTGAAGATCAAAAATGTCCAAGATCAACCCTTGAAATATGCAAAAGTGTCAAAAATAACCCTTGATAACCTTTTTCCAAAGTTTGGTGCCAAAAGTGACATATGGTGAAAGTTAATACAAAGGGAAATACGTTTTCTAGGCTGAAATACTTATTTACCAAAAATCCCAAAGAACAAGGACTGAAAGTGTGCATATGAAACATTTAAACACAAATTTGCGCCAAACACATCCATTTCCACCAAAATCGGATCAAAAGAACTACTGTTTACCCTTCTTCACCCCCAGTTTTTACTCCACTTAAACTTAGGGTAAAAATCAATTCCCTTTGCACATGTGTGATTCACACATGCAGAAACCTATCCCACACCAAAAACCCTTAATCCCACTCACTATAGACCCCACCCCCAATTCCCTTTCCACCAATCAGAGTGCAACTTAGCCTCCAAGTTATGTGACGTGTCAAATTCAACAGCTATGATTCATTGCTTCATTCCAAAGCTAAAATGAACAGCCTTGATCAACTTGGACAGCTCAAATTCAGAAAACGTCTAGAAGACTCAAGGGCATAATAGGGAATTCAGTTCTAGGGTTTGTGAATAGTGTTTAGCCAGGCATTTGCCTATAAAAGGAGACCTCAACATGTGAGAGTCCCTTTGTTCCAGTTTTAGGCTATCAATCTTTGTAATTCCTTTTTACGTTAAATAAAATTTGAATTTCAGAATTTTGAAATCTCTTTTTGATTTAGTTAAAAGTTTGGTGTTTGAGTAGCCTAATTATGAGTTCCATTTGATTTTTTAGACCTTCCTTAACCTTGTGGTTAAGGCACGTCTAGGTTTGAAAGGTTTTCAAGGTTCAAAAGCCTTGAAGTCCTTGTTTCTGAATTTGGTTATTATTTGTGTACTAACCCTTAGCCTTAAGCCTTGAGTTCTTTCAAGCTTGTTGACACCAAGCCTGAGAAGGATTCTAAGCCTTTGGTTGAGTTTGTTTGTTGCTTGTGTTGAAGAAATATCATAATCAAAGCCTTGTTCTGCTTTGAACATCATCAGGCTTTGATCATCCTTGTTGAAGTACCTTGGTCTTGTTCTAGTTGTTGAACAAGGTCCAAGGAGCATTGCTGGCCTTCCTAGGATGTTGTGGAAGGCAGGTATAAGCTCTTGTTAAGATTCCCCTAAAAATTTCATGTTTATGACTGTTTTGGATTTTGTGTTTTGATTTTGAGTATTTGTGTTTGTGCTGGTGATTTATGTGTTTGATTGTGTTAGTTGCTGCCTAGTAAGTGTTTTTGATCATTAAAATCAGTAGGTTATTAGAAGAAATCACAAGTTTCTTTGATAAGTGACTGATTAAGGAGTGTTTGGGATTACTGCATAAGTTTGGATTGTGGTTTGCTAAGTGCTTGTTTTGTGTAAGCAAGTGTTGGTATCTGTTGTTTAGGTGCTTGAGTTAATCTGTTTGCAGGTTTTGTGGGTTTGATCACATAGATTCTTGATTTGACTATAAAATCTTCATAACTTGGTAAAATTGGCTAGGATTTTGAGGACACCTAGATCTAAGCATAGGTTAGGGCTAACAAGTGCTAAATCATAGCTAATCACACCAGGGTGGAAGGATTTGAGGCATGAAATTGGATTAAGTGTCAAGTATATCAACAAAACTGGTCTGCATATTGTTCTTTGTTCATCAGAAACATTTTGGGCTTTGATCTTGTTATTTACTTTGATTCAGGGTTTGATTCTTGTTGCTTTGTGTTTATTGTTAGTTTATATAGCTTGTGTATGCATCTGGTTAAGTTTGGTTGGCTTATTCTGCTTATATCTGCTTATTAAGTGCTTAACTGCTTATTTGCATATCTGGAGCATATCTGGTAACTGTTTGGCTTATTGTGGCTTATTGTGTGAACCATTTTGTGATTTTATTGTTGCTATTGACTCCTTGTGATTCACTGATCACAAGGGTGCCTTTGTTTCCAATTGAATCAAACCAGAACTCTCATAAAAGCTTGGTCAATTAGTCAAAGCAGTGGGAACTCCTTTCCTCTGCTAGTTACCACTGCTAGTGCAAATTTGGTGTCAGCTTATCAATAAGCTATAATAGCTTATTCCAACCAGCAACAACTTTGTTTTTGTAATAGGTGCTCATATTTTGACCCATTTGTTCATACTGGAGCATTTTGGTGGTTGACTTTTAGGTTTGACTTGAAAACCAACTCCTTTGACTTTTACATAAGTTCATTTGTGCTTATCCTGGCTTATTGGTTGAGCTTATTGGATTTTTGTTGATTGATATTGCTTATTGAGTCCATTTGAAAGCTTTTGCAAGTTGAATCAAGTCCTGAGGTGCATTATTTCTCAAAAACGACTATTTTGTCGTTTTGTGGATTTTTGCTTTTCTATTTTCTGGCTTATTGAGTGAGCTTATTGGAAATTTCTTTTGACAGATCTCTTAAGCATCCTAAAAGAGGGTTGTGTGTCAAATTAGAGCTTATGGCATTAGCTTATGGCTTAATGGGCTGAAAAGCCCAATAAGAATAAGCTTTGTGTTTAATAAGCTGTGATAAGCTCACATTCAACTTTTGGGCCTTAAGAGTTTTGTTCTTAGAATTGAATTTTAAGTCAGATAGGGCTTTTCCAAGTCAATTGGGCCATGTTTGACTTTTTGGGCCCAATAGCCCATTTTGGTTGACTGTTTTTGGATTTGGCCCATTTGAGGGCCCATTAGGGGTATTTTGGTAATTTCACTTTGATTTTCTGATTATTCAGGTTAAAATAAACTAGTTTGCAAGTTTTTAGAATTTTTTATAATTTTTGGATTTTTAATATTATTTTATTATTATTTTTAAAATTTCACTTTTTCAACTTTTTTTTTTACATTTTTCTTAGATTAATTACATTAAAATAGGAATTTAGCAACTTTTAGAATAATTTTATTTCTTTTAGATTAATTTTTATAATTATTTTAAGTTTTAATAGTTTTTAAATCATTTTAAATAGTTTTTATTAGTTTTAAAATTTCTAAAAATAGTTTTTAATCTTTTTAGGACATTTAAGAGGTTTACCAATTGAAAAATCTTTATTTGGGCTTTTTGATAATTTATTTGATTTTTAGGGCTTTAATTAGCATTTAAAAATTGAATATTTAATTATTTAAAAGGTTT
Organism: Glebionis coronaria; assembly: GCA_025667525.1. NCBI lineage: Eukaryota > Viridiplantae > Streptophyta > Magnoliopsida > Asterales > Asteraceae > Glebionis > Glebionis coronaria. The sequence continues at coordinate 40,402 of JANFOE010000969.1, read as the reverse complement.
GAAAAAGTTTTGATAATTGGTAAACTCTTAGTTTATTATTTTTTATTTTTGGTGAATTTTTGGTAATTTTTAGAATTTATTTTTATTTTTGTGATTTTTAAGCTTCTACGTTTTAACTTTCTAGTAGTGATTTTTTGTTAATTTTTATTTTCACGTTTTCGTCATCTTCTTTTCTAATCCCCTTCTAAACCAAATATTAATCACAAATCTTGAACATCTTAGTCACACACATATACCTCCTTGGGAAACGAACTTTCACACCATTAAGGGTCATTAACACTTGATTTTTCCTAAAGTCATTTGTTTGATACTTACCACTTTTACGCGTTTTTCCTAAGAGGTGTAATTTACCACAATCACAAGACGTGCTCGTAAACGAAGAAACAAATCAATCACTCCTACTAGTGAGGAGTCTCCTATTGACGAACCCATTATAGTGAAAGAAGCACCCATGGCTAATCGAACTATGATGGAGTTGCTTCAAGAACCCACCGAGGGTTATGGAGAAGCGATTGTGATTCCCGCTATCCTTGCGGAGAATTTTGAGGTTAAGACGGGTTTGTTGTCCATGATTCAAAACAACAAGTTTCGAGGTGACGAAAAGGACAACCCTCATAACCACATTCGCCAATTTAATCGTCTCACCGCCATTTGCAAGTTTAAGGACGTCTCAAACGACTCGATTAAGAAGATGCTTTTTCCGTATTCCTTAGCGGGGCCCGCAAAAATTTGGTTAGAGAAAGAGCCACCCAATTCTATATTGACGTGGAAGGATCTCGTTTCAAAATTCGTGAACCAATTTTTTCCGCCCTCTAAGACTACGCGCTTGAAAAACGAGATTTCAAAGTTTTCACAAGAGTATAATGAGAGTTTTTCGACGGCTTGGAATAGGTTTAAGGAAATGTTGCACGAATGTCCTCATCATGGTTTTTCCGACTTGCATCAAATTGACACGTTTTACAATGGCTTGAACGATCATGAGCGTGATTATCTTAACGCCGCCGCGGGTGGTAATTTTTTCTGTAAGACGGTCGAGGAAGCATTGTTAATCATTGAGAATAGGTCTAAGGTCTATAGTCCTCGTAGCACGTCGAGTGTTCGTAAGACTTCGTCTTCGCCTTCATTGTCACACACCGTTGATGCTTGCCAAATCGAGGCTAATTTGGAGAACAAAATTTTTGATAAGTTGAAAGGATTGTTAATTGAGTTTAAAGTTGGTGAACAACCCGCTCCCGCTACGATTAAAGCGGTTGAGGTTTCTTGTATGTATATGGTGGAGCTCACGATTATTCCGAGTGCATTACCAACGGTGGTAACACTTCGAGTGTCTTCGCGGCCGCGGGAACTTATAACCAAAACGGTCAAGTTCCTCGCACTAATCAATTGACTCCACCGGGTTTTCCATCAAATCAAAATGCTAACAATTATCGAAACAATCAAGTTGGTTACCAAAGCAATCAAAGGAACAATTTCAAGGGTAATAACAACTATGGGAATCAAGGAACTAGTAGCCAATTGCAAAATCAAAATCAAAACCGTAATTTTCAAAACACAAGTCAAGGTCTTCAAAATGTTTACACTAAAGAACTTCCAATGGACTTTTTGAATTACGCCACGGCAAATGATAAGATTTTGGAAAACATTCAAGAGCAATTGGCTAGTCAAGCTAGGGACACGGCTAAAAACACCAAGGAATTGGCTAATTTTGTGAAGGAAAATATTAACATGAGAAATGAGTTGAAAAATGATTTTGCTAATCAAATTAGAGGTCAAAACAATAAGATTGAACAAAGTCATGCTAGGCTTGAACAAAGAATTGACCAAAAAGCCGCTAGTCAAGATTTGAAGTTTAATAGTCAAGATGCTAAGCTTAATGCAATTTTAGAAGCCGTCATGGGGAACAAAGCCTCTACTTCGAGTGGTCTACCTAGTAACACCGTTTCAAACCCGAAGGGAGAGATGAAAGTGATTACCACACGAAGTGGTAAGACACTTAAGGAACCGACTCCTCAACCAATTACTCCAACGGTGGAGGAAATTGAGGAAGAACCCGAGGTGGTGGTCGAAAAGGAGCATATTTCAAGCCCACAAAGTACCGCTCATGCCACACCTACGGTCGACCCTTTACCAACATTGGAACCCGAGATTCCAAAGGCTATGCCTACGCCCCAACCCACACCACCCTTGCCTTACCCATCGAGACTTAGGAAGGAGAAACGACAAGAGCGCGCCAACTACCAATTTGAGCTTTTTATGAAAATGTTTCGTGAGTTGCACCTTAATGTGAGTTTCGCCGATGCTTTGGTCATGATGCCTCGATTTGCCGCTAACTTTAAGAGTATGTTGAACAACAAGGAGAAATTGCACCAAATGTCTAGTTGTTCGTCGGTTTATCTTAATCGCATACCTCAAAAAGTCGGTGATCCCGGTAAATTTTTGATCCCTTGTGCAATTCAAGATATGGAAGAATGCTATTCCTTGGCCGATCTTGGTGTTAGCATTAACTTGATGCCACTTGCAATCTTCAAGTCGCTCAATCTTCCTAATCTTACTCCTTCACGAATGTCGCATGTGGTTTGGCGGAAGACGTTTTTGTGAAAGTGGGGAAGTTCTACTATCCCGTAGACTTTATCGTTGTTGATATCCCCACGGATCCTCAAGTTCCTCTTATTTTAGGTCGTTCGTTTTTAGATACGTCTGTGGTTTTAATTGATGTGCATGCTAGAAAGATCACCTTACGTTTCAACGACGAGGAACTTGTTATAAACGCAACTCAAAATTCTCAACTTTCTCATGTTTATTCCGTTGCTACCATAAACCTCGTTGATATGATCGACGTGGTTTGCGAGGAATTTTCACAAGAAGTTCTAGGGTTTGGTGATGAAGAAACTAGTGGCAATCCCACTATGTTAGATCCAATTCTTGATAATTCGACACCAACCTTCACTCCTTTTGAAGGTTGTGGTTTTACGTTGGAAGAATGCAATGTTCCACGTACTTGTGACGAAGACCTCGACAACGATGAGGACTTCTCGATTATCAAAGATTTTCTTAACGATTTCCCATTTCCTCCACCCGAGGAGGTTATGAGTATCGAGCCCAAATCTTCACTTGAGGAACCACCTATCCTCGAGTTGAAAGATTTACCTCCTCACCTCGAATATGTCTATTTGGAGGAGGACGACAAGTTACCGGTTATTATTGCGAAGGATCTTTCCAATGATGAAAAAACCTCACTTGTCGATGTTCTAAAGGATCACAAAGGGGCGATTGCGTGGAAGTTATCCGACATTAAGGGAATTGATCCCAAGTTTTGTACTCACAAAATCTTAATGGAGGAGGATTTCAAGCCCACAATCCAAAGTCAATGGAGGGTGAACCCTAAAATTCACGACGTCATCAAAAAGGAGGTCCTTAAACTCCTTGACGCGGGAATGATTTACCCTATTTCCGATAGCCCTTGGGTGAGTCCTATTCATTGTGTCCCTAAAAAGGGAGGGATGACCGTTGTGCCAAACGATGCCAACGAGTTGATTCCCACTAGACTCGTGACCGGATGGAGAGTGTGCATTGACTATCGAAAGTTAAATGAAGCCACTCAAAAAGACCATTTTCCCTTGCCCTTCATGGACCAAATGTTGGAGCGTCTTGCGGGAAACGATTTCTATTGCTTTTTAGATGGTTTTCCGGTTACTTCCAAATTCCCATCGATCCTCGTGATCAAGAAAAAACTACGTTTACGTGTCCATATGGAACGTTTGCCTATCGTAGAATGCCATTCGGACTTTGCAATGCACCGGGAACTTTTCAACGATGCATGATGGCTATTTTTCATGATATGATCGAGAAGACGATGGAAGTCTTCATGGATGACTTTTCCGTGTTTGGTGATTCTTTCACTTCGTGTTTGTCGAACCTAGAGAGAATGTTAAAACGTTGTGAGGAAACCAACCTTGAGCTCAATTGGGAAAAATGTCATTTTATGGTTAAGAGTGGAATCGTCTTAGGGCACAAGGTGTCAAAAGCGGGGATTGAGGTAGATCAAGCTAAGGTAGACGTCATCGCCAAATTACCTCATCCCAAAACCGTCAAGGGAGTTAGGAGTTTCCTAGGCCACGCGGGCTTTTATCGTCGATTCATCAAGGATTTTTTGAAGATTTCTCGACCCATTACACATCTTCTTGAAAAAGAGGCACGTTTTGTCTTTGACGAAGATTGTGTACGAGCCTTTGAAATCCTTAAGAGGAAACTTACCGAAGCTCCCATTCTTGTTGCTCCCAATTGGAACCTCCCCTTTGAGCTTATGTGTGATGCTAGTGATTACGCTATTGGGGCCGTTCTGGGGCAACGTCATGATAAGCACTTCTTGCCTATTCACTATGCTAGCAAGACGATGACCGAGGCTCAACTTAAATACACTACAACGGAAAAGGAGTTCCTTGCCGTGGTGTATGCATTTGAGAAATTCCGACCTTACCTCGTCTTGACAAAATGCATAGTGTATACGGACCATTCGGCTATTAAGTATCTTATGGCAAAGCAAGATGCTAAGCCGAGATTACTTCGTTGGATTCTCCTCCTTCAAGAATTTGATCACACCATCGTTGACAAAAAAGGAGCCGAGAATCTAGCGGCCGTTCATCTCTCTCGTTTGGAAGATCCTCACCAAAGTGTTTACGAGCCCAAGGAAATCACCGAAACATTTCCGCTCGAGACACTTGGTGTAGTGAATTCTAATCTTGATTCTTCTACCCCCATGGTTTGCGGATTTTGCAAATTACCATGCGGGCAACTTCATCATTAAGGGTAAGACGACTCAACAAAAACGAAAATTCTTTCGTGACGTCAAGTTCTACTTTTGGAACCACCCTTACTTGTTTCGAACTTGTGCGGATCAAATCATCCGACGTTGTGTTTTTGGCACCGAAGCTTCTAACATCCTTAGAGCTTGCCATGAGGGACCCACGGGTGGTCACCACGGTGCTAATCTCACGGCTAAAAAGGTGTTTGATGCCGGCTTCTTTTGGCCTACTATTTACCGAGATGCATAAGATCTTGTGAAGTCGTGTGATGCATGCCAACGACAAGGAAAAGCCTCACAAAAAGATGAAATGCCACAAAAAATCATTCAAGTGTATGAGATCTTTGACGTGTGGGGTATAGACTTTATGGGGCCGTTCCCATCATCTCGTGGTAATAAGTACATTCTCGTTGCGGTTGACTACCTATCTAAGTGGGTGGAGGCAAAGGCCTTGCCTACCAATGATGCTCGTGTGGTAGTCAAGTTTTTGAAGCAATTGTTTTCTCGGTTTGGAACCCCTCATGCTATCATAAGCGATCGTGGAACCCATTTTTGTAACTACCAATTTGAAAGGGTTCTAAGGAAATATGGGGTTACACATCGGCTTTCTACGGCTTATCACCCACAAACGAGTGGGCAAGTCGAGGTTTCAAACCGAGCGTTGAAAAGGATTTTGGAGAGATCCGTAGGAGAAAACCGACAATCATGGTCGGATAAGTTAGACGATGCTTTATGGGCCTTTAGGACCGCTCATAAGACGCCCATTGGGTGCACTCCCTATAAGCTTGTGTATGGAAAGAATTGTCATTTGCCTATCGAGTTAGAACACAAGGCTTATTGGGCCCTAAAGCATTGTAATGATGATATGGAGACCGCGGGAAAACACCGGAAAATGCAATTAAATGAATTGGATGAATTGAGGGACATTGCTTATGAAAATTCATTGATTTACAAAGAAAAAACTAAAAAGTTGTATGATTCAAAAATTAAAAACCGGGTTTTTAACATTGGGGATCAAGTTTTACTTTTTAATTCAAGATTGAAAATCTTTTCTGGTAAATTGAAATCCCGTTGGTCCGGTCCATTCACCGTGACTCAAGTGTTCCCGTATGGGACCATCGAGCTAGCTCAAGATGATGGTCCTAACTTCAAGGTGAATGGACATAGGTTGAAGCACTACTTTGGCGGGGAAGTTCCATCCTTGAACTACCTCGACCAAATCACCTTCCCCAATGATAATTAATATTGAGGGGATCGAGTCGAGCTCATGTGTAACACCCCATTTTGGAAATGGAATCTTACGCATAATCATGGCGTGTCATCAAAGCATACAAGGATAAATGTCTAAGCATTATTTGACCATAAAAGGGGAAATACCGGAATCAAACATCGGTAACCCCAAAGTAGAGCTCATCACACACAAACATAAATACTGTAAAAGGAAAAAACGAAACAATGTCCATAGCAAACTGTATTAAAGTAAAGGAAATGCATAAAGTAAAGAAAGACAGTAAAGCTTCCAGTCCATATGCACGTACGTTTGAGATCTACGAGCGTCCCTGAGTACCTGCCGTTTTGGGAACATGAAAAGGAAAACGGCTGAGCAAGACGCTCAGTGCACGGATGTACAATATAGCATGAAATAGGATAAGCATGTAACATATAACAGCGGAAGACTAAGTTCTGAGTAAACTGGTTAAGTATTAAGAAAACTGGTTTTATAGTTTGAAAAGCCTTATGTTTATCTTATGAAAACTGTTTTAACATAAATATACCATAGCCCATATAGGTCATGAAAAGGTCACGTGCATGAATACTTGGAGGGGTGACCTCATCATGCTGATTAGAGGGGATGCCTCTAATTAATATACTGGTTTGGGTAGGAGGGATCAACTCCTTGTGAAGGATGCAAGGCACACACCACATTCACCATGAAATACTGAATAAAACATGTAACTAGGATGCACCCATACGCCCCACATGATATAATAATATGGCCAAACTGAAAGGGACGCCACGAGCAATCACTCTGCCGTGGGGAAGTCATAACATTGGTGCCTCCAATGTTATGGTTATGGTACCTCCATAACTAGGTGAAACTGGTCATGCTTGTATATGGCTATAGATTATGCTAATTAAACATAAGCAGTTCAAAACAATAAAACAAATACTGGGGAAAACAGTTGGCTGCATACGGGGAAATCCTAATAAGGAAAGAATGTCCATACTGAAAGGACGGGAATCCGTACCTCAAGTCCAGTGAATGAACGGAAGAAAGACTCCTACTTCTGGATCACTAACGCTACATGAAAACACACGTGTATAAGTATCGAATCACTGATTACGTACTGTGTTTTATGTCTCATCTTAGCTTACTTTGTGTGTTTTAGGTCATGGTTTACTGTTTAAAGCCTTAAACTGTGTTTATCTTGTATTCTGATTAATCTGATTAAGTATTACTGGTATTTCATGTATTATTATACTTACTGTGTAATAATAAGTAACTTTCCAAAAATAACAGGTTTCCAAAAATAGAAAGTTTCCAAAAATAGAAAATTTCCAAAAATAGAAAGTTTCCAAAAATAGAAAGTTACCAAAAATAGAAAGTTTCCAAAAATAGAAAGTTTCCAAAAATAGAAAGTTTCCTAAAACAGAAATTACTGCTTAAAATAGATTAGTTTCTAAAAAAAGAAAGTTTCCAAAAATAGATCAGCTGCCTTAATTAAATAAGTTTCCATATATAGAAGGTTTCCATGATTAGATTAGCTGCCTGAAATAGATAGATTTCCATATATAGAAGGTTTCCATTAATAGATTAGTTGCCTTATTTAATTAAGTTTCTATAAATAGAAGTTTCCATAATTAGAATTAAGCTGGTTACATAAGCTAACATATAAGTCTAAGTGTTTATAAGCTTATTTCTTAAGTCATATGATATAGTGTATAGTTTAATTATTATTTCATGTATTTAATTAAACTATAGGTTAAGCATTTTAATTAAAGTATAACATGTTTTAATTAAAATGGAATAAATTACTTAGGTTAAAATGTGTATTATTATGTATTAATAACATAACCTAAGTCATGTCTAAATTAATTAATTATAGGCATGTTTTAAATAATTAATTAATTATAACTCATAACATAAAATACTTAGGTTAAATTAATATCATGCTAAATTAATAATTAAAATAACCTAAGTCATGATTTAATTAATATCTCATGTTATTAATTAATTTATATCCTAAGTTCATAATTCATAAAATTAACATGTAGCATAAATCATGATTTAACCAACGAACCATGAATCGGGCATGAACTCGACACCGTACCCCAAGCCAAACTCGGGGTACTTGTGCCCCCTTGCTGCCGTGGGTCCCACATGCACCAACCAAGACCAACAATGGTCTTGGTGGTGGCGGCTAAAAGCAAACCGAACCCCCCCTCGGGTTGGTTATACTAGGCGGCCAAAACAAACACCCTCTTATATCATCCTTTGATTTTAATTTACCCAAAACATGTTAGATCAATGTTTAATTATCATGTTTTAATAAGAATATTAATAACATGTTCATGAAAATAATCAAAGATTTAAAAGAATTAAAAAGAAAGGTTTAGAATGATATACCAATACGTAGCTTGAAAGAGGATGAATAAACACCGTTTATAGCAATGATTTTTGTGATCAAGATCAATCAACAACCACCTATGGTGGTCCTTAAGGTGGCGGCACAAAGAGAGACCAAGGAGGAGGAGAGAAAACTTTTTTAGGTTAAATGCTTATTTTTCATGAAATGTAAAAATGAAATGAAAAGTTACCATAACCCCCCCTTTCATGTAAAAGTTAATGGGCTAAGCCCATTTTGGTTAGTGTGCCGTGGGTATGGGGCCCCACATGGGGTACCCGTACCTTTTCTCGTGTCCCGATGTTTCGTGTTCGTTCGTGGTTAAACGTGTTCGTGTTTAAAGTGTTTCTGTTTATTTTATCATGTAGTTTATCGTATTCTTAACGCTCGTAATTATATTATATGTATTTACGTAATTATTTTAGTTCGTGTTTTAAAATGGTGATCATGATTTAATTATGTTCACGTGAAATATCTATTAACTGTTTATCATGAGTTCGTACGTAATCGATACTTATCATGTCATACACGTATGCACTTGCTTGATTATTAGCACATGAATGTGATCAATACTAAAGAGGGTAAGTTTTAATCTAGGACGTACAATCAAAGGGCACTATTCATGGAAAAAGCATGTGGGTTTTACAATTCTTCCCCCCTAAAAAGAATAATTCGTCCCCGAATTATAGATAAAGCAAACTGGAAAGAAGTAACATACCCGAACTCAAAATATGAAGTGAGGGTAAGAAGCCCGGATAGACTCCTCTGTTTCCCAAGTGGCTTCCCGCTCGGTATGGTCCCTCCAAAGAATTTTGACGAATGGAATCGTCTTCCTTCTCATGACTCGTTCTTGCCTGTCGAGCACTCGTTCGGGTTCCTCTATAAAAGTGAGATCTTCATGTATCTGTTCCAGTGGATACTGAACCATGTGAAGGGGATGATACTTGTACCCTCTGAGTAAGGACACATGGAACACGTTATGCACGTGCGAAAGCTGAGGAGGTAACGCCAATCGGTAAGATACTTCACCGATTCGTTCAATGATATCAAATGGTCCGATGAAACGAGGACTGAGTTTCCCTTTGATCCCGAAGCGTTTAACACCACGTGCCGGCGAAACCTTGAGGAAGACGTGGTCTCCCACATTAAAATGTATGTCCCTACGATGCTTATCGGCGTAACTCTTCTGACGTGACCGTGCTTCCTGCAGCTTTTGCTTAGCTACTTCGATCTTCTCATTGGTCATTCCTATAATTTCTGGTCCTTCGAGTGTTCGCTCTCCCACTTGATCCCAGCAGATTGGAGCGCGACACTTCCTGCCATACAAAATTTCGAAAGGAGCACATTTGATACTTGCGTGCCAGCTGTTGTTGTATGCAAACTCGACCAAACAGATGTAATCGTCCCATACACCTGTCCATTACAACGCACACGACCTTAACATATCTTCCAATGTCTGAATTGTTCGCTCCGACTGTCCGTCCGTTTGAGGATGAAAGGCCGTACTCAGCTTAAGTTGTGTACCCCAAGCTTTTTGCAGACCTTTCCATAATCGCGACGTGAAACGAGGATCTCTGTCTGAGACGATGCTGGAGGGAGTACCGTGGAGTCTCATGATCTCCCTTCTGTAAGTATCTACGAGTTTACTTACCGGATCTTCCTTGCGTATCGGTAAGAAATGAGCTGATTTAGTGAGTCGATCAACAATGACCCAAATAGCATCGTGCTTCTTCTTGGTAGGCGGAAGACCGGTAACAAAATCCATGGTGATTTTGTCCCACTTCCACTCTGGAATATCCAACGGTTGAAGGAGACCGCCCGATCGCTGATGCTCAATCTTAACCTGCTGGCAGGTAAGACATTTGGAGACATAAGTGGCTACATCCTGTTCCATACCACTCCACCAAAAGTGCTGTCTGATGTCATGGTACATTTTTGTCGACCCAGGATGTATAGAAAATGGGGAGCTGTGAGCTTCAGCTAATAATGCTTCCCGGAGTTCTTGATTGTCAGGAACACAAAGTCTCGTGCCCTGCCAAACGATACCGTCTGCGTCCATTCTGAATTCTGTCTGCTTCTCCAAATTCTGAATTATCGCCCAAATTTCTCCATCATCCTTCTGCTCTTCCTTGATCCTAGACAGTAACTCGGGTTCCACTCTAAGATTCGCCCAGTATCCGTGCTGCCCACGTACCATGATTTTGATGTCTAGCCGCTCCAAGTCTCTTATGTTTTGTTCCTTGATTTCAATGTCGTTGATCATTCCGGACTTTCTGCTGAGTGCATCTGCTACTACATTAGCCTTTCCGGGATGATACTGTAGGTTAATATCATAATCCTTCAACAGTTCCAACCATCTCCTTTGTCTCATGTTCAATTCACGTTGAGTGAAGATATACTTCAAGCTCTTGTGATCCGTGAAAATGTCGCATGATTCTCCGTATAAGTAGTGCCTCCATATTTTCAATGCGAACACAACTGCAGCAAGTTCCAGGTCATGCGTAGGGTAGTTTTCTTCATAGGGCTTAAGCTGCCGTGAAGCATACGCGATCACTTTCCCATGTTGCATGAGAACACAGCCCAGCCCCTTCCCCGATGCATCGCTATAGATCTGAAATCCACCTGTACCAGATGGGAGAGTAAGAATAGGTGCGGATACTAACTTCTGCTTTAGGTCTTCGAAGCTCTTATCTCGTTCTTCCATCCATACGAATTTCTCTCCTTTTCGCATCAGTTTGGTGAGAGGTAATGCCAAGCGGGAAAAGTTCTTCACGAATCTGCGATAATATCCAGCTAAGCCTAAGAAACTTCGGACTTCTGTCGCTAACGTTGGTCTTGGCCATTTAGTGATAGCCTCAACCTTCGCTGGGTCCATTGTGATCCCTTCTGCTGATACAATGTGACCTAAGAATACCACTTTGTTTAACCAGAACTCACACTTGGAGAATTTCGCATACAGCTGCTTCTGACAAAGAATCTGTAGTACCGTACGGAGATGGTCTTCGTGTTCCTTCGTGGACTTTGAGAAAATCAGGATGTCATCGATGAATACAATGACAAACTTATCAAGGAATTCGTGGAAGATTCTGTTCATCAGATCCATGAATACTGCTGGAGCATTAGTCAGGCCGAATGGCATGACTACAAACTCATAATGGCCATAGCGGGTACGAAAAGCAGTCTTGGCAATATCCTGCTTTTTAACCCTTAGCTGATGGTAGCCTGACCTTAGATCGATCTTTGAGAAGTGTTTGGCTCCTTGAAGTTTGTCAAACAGATCATCTATACGTGGCAGTGGATATCTATTGCGGATGGTAATCTTATTAAGTTCACGGTAGTCTATGCAAAGTCGCATGCTGCCGTCCTTCTTCTTAACGAACAAGACCGGTGCGCCCCATGGAGATGCGCTTGGTCTAATGAACCCTCGTTCAAGAAGTTCCTGCAGTTGGTCCTTCAGTTCTTTTAGCTCTATGAGAGCCATACGATACGGAGCCTTAGAGATTGGTTCAGCTCCTGGAACAAGGTCGATGTTGAACTCCACTTCTCGTGCAGGTGGTATGCCTGGAAGTTCAGCTGGAAAGACGTCTTGAAATTCCGAAACTACTGGTTGATCCTGAATCGATGGGGATTTAGCATCCATGTCGTGAACCGTAGCTAGATAACCCTCACAGCCATGTGATAGTAATGCACGTGCTTGCAAAGTAGATATGACTTGTACAGACCGTCCGGGTATGAACCCGTTATGAATGTACTCTGGTGCATTAATGTCGCCGAAGATCACCCGATATGAGTGGCAGTCTATGGTAGCATGGTGCTTGGATAGCCAGTCCATGCCGAGAATCATATCAAACTCAATCATGTCTAGGGGAAGTGCATCTACTGCACGAACTTTATCGTCAAACTCTAGAGGAAGACTCTTGTATACATGAGTTATTAATACAGAGTCCCTCAAAGGCGTAGAAATGGTAAGCCTATTTTCTAATGGCAAGGGAACTGTCCTGATGTTCTTGGCATAAGTAGTGGAAATAACTGAGTGAGTGACACCCGTGTCAAAAAGAACACATGCAGCTTGGCCGTACATATACAAAATTCCAGTAATGGTACCTGTAGATTTGTTTGCCTGATCACGAGATGTCGTGTAGACACGCCCAGTGGTAGGAGGCGGCTTACTATCAGCATGACCCGAGGTACCCTCCATTTCACCCTTACGGCAATCTCTCATACGATGGCCAGGGAGGTCTCACTTGTAGCACGCGTCGGAATCACGACGACATGGGCCAGGGTGTCTGCGATGGCAAGTATTGCAAAGAGGATGAGTGAATCCTCCAGCAGGAGTCCTTGCTTGCTGAGGGCCTGCTGATGACAAAATGTGTTAAAATAAAGTATATGCATGAGTATAAGACATATGCGTCATAAGATGTTCACCAGTGTTAGCTGAACGGTTAGGCTGCGAACCCCTGTGGTTCTGGTCCTTCCCGTTACCGTGGTTCCTGGTAGAGATTAATATAGTGTCAGCATGAGAGATATAACATGAAATCATAAGAAGATGCGTAGATAGTAGGACCTGCTGTTGTTGGAGTGTCCACGTTATTACGGTAATTATCATTACCGCTACGCCTTTCCACAACAGAACGGTCGTTAGTGTGACCGTTTCCTTTGGGCTGATGAGGCTGCTGCTGAGTAGCCGGCTGAGACCGGTCCCCAGTTTTCTTCCTGGAAGATACAGTTTAAGAGATGATTATTGAACATAAAATGATAGGATGCGGTTTGGTTACCGTTTGAATACGAAATGTTTACCTCTTGTCGGGTCTTTCAGCTTCCCCGAACTCATCTCGTTCCTGCAACATCTCTAGCTTCCTTGCTGCGTCGGCCACTTGTGCTACTGTATTGTACGTAGCACACACCAGATTGTTCGCGACCGAGGTGCGAAGTGCCCACCTAAAGTGGTGTGCCTGCTCCTCAGGAGTACCAGCTGCTGCTCCCAGGAAACCAGCTAAGCGAAGAAAGCGCTGCATGAATTCGTTGCTATTCTCGCCCGCTCTCTGACGTATCCCATGGTACTCTCGCTTGAGCTTGTCCTGCTCTGCCTTGGGAAAGAACTGCTCCATCACTCTCTCCTTGAATTGGGCCCATGTCAAACCAGCGACCCAATCATCACCTCCTTCCGACTTCGTCAATGCTAGCCACCAGTTGAGTACATCGCCTTCAAACCGGTAGCATGCAAATCTCGCCTTGAATGCGGGGTCACATCCCATAGCATTGAAAATCTTCTCGATATGAGTCAACCAGCTTTCAGCATCGCTGGGGCTATCAGTCTTTTCAAAAGCTCTAGGACGGAGCTTGTTGAATCTTTCCAGCCACACTGCTAGTGTCACTGGGGGAGGAGGAGGAGGAGGTGCCTGATTCTGCTGCTGCTGATTGTTGGCAGCTTGGACTTCAACACGGATGTCATTTCTCAGTTGAGGAAGCAAGGCTTGCATGGCAGCCTGAATTGCAGCATTGAGCTGCTCTTGCTCGCGTGTGAGAACCATCTGACAGTATAACATAAAACATATGATTAACAGTTCGAAACCTAAAATATAAATTATATATATACATGAAAAAAAAAATTTATACAAAAAAAATTTCACGAGAAAAATTTTATGCAAGAAAATTTTTGTATGAATGCATGATGCAGTTTTATGAAAACTTTTGATGCTCGAGAGTGAACGCCTCTGGTCAGTTCACTCAAAACAAAAGACATATCGAGGGGACGCCTATGGGTCGGTCCCAAATCTAAAAGTTTCGATAAAACACATGCGACTAAATAGGGCCAGTCCTGTACCAACCATTACTTAGTCAAAAACCCTGTAACAATGACATGTATATGTATGCTTAAAAATGATGATTGCATGAAAACAACTGTCAGTTCTAGGAAGACCGTAGTGACTACCCACTAATCACAGGTCATATTTGAGAGCCTACAGGTCGAAACCTTGGCTCTGATACCATAATTGTAACACCCCATTTTGGAAATGGAATCTTACGCATAATCATGGCGTGTCATCAAAGCATACAAGGATAAATGTCTAAGCATTATTTGACCATAAAAGGGGAAATACCGGAATCAAACATCGGTAACTCCAAAGTAGAGCTCATCACACACAAACATAAATACTGTAAAAGGAAAGGACGAAACAATGTCCATAGCAAACTGTATTAAAGTAAAGGAAATGCATAAAGTAAAGAAAGACAGTAAAGCTTCCAGTCCATATGCACGTACGTTTGAGATCTACGAGCGTCCCTGAGTACCTGCCGTTTTGGGAACATGAAAAGGAAAACAGCTGAGCAAGACGCTCAGTGCACGGATGTACAATATAGCATGAAATAGGATAAGCATGTAACATATAACAGCGGAAGACTAAGTTCTGAGTAAACTGGTTAAGTATTAAGAAAACTGGTTTTATAGTTTGAAAAGCCTTATGTTTATCTTATGAAAAAAACTGTTTTAACATAAATATACCATAGCCCATATAGGTCATGAAAAGGTCATGTGCATGAATACTTGGAGGGGTGACCTCATCATGCTGATTAGAGGGGATGCCTCTAATTAATATACTGGTTTGGGTATGAGGGATCAACTCCTTGTGAAGGATGCAAGGCACACACCACATTCACCATGAAATACTGAATAAAACATGTAACTAGGATGCACCCATACGCCCCACATGATATAATAATATGGCCAAACTGAAAGGGACGCCACGAGCAATCACTCCGCCGTGGGGAAGTCATAACATTGGTGCCTCCAATGTTATGGTTATGGTACCTCCATAACTAGGTGAAACTGGTCATGCTTGTATATGGCTATAGATTATGCTAATTAAACATAAGCAGTTCAAAACAATAAAACAAATACTGGGGAAAACAGTTGGCTGCATACGGGGAAATCCTAATAAGGAAAGAATGTCCATACTGAAAGGACGGGAATCCGTACCTCAAGTCCAGTGAATGAACGGAAGAAAGACTCCTACTTCTGGATCACTAACGCTACATGAATACACACGTGTATAAGTATCGAATCACTGATTACGTATTGTGTTTTATGTCTCATCTTAGCTTACTTTGTGTGTTTTAGGTCATGGTTTACTGTTTAAAGCCTTAAACTGTGTTTATCTTGTATTCTGATTAATCTGATTAAGTATTACTGGTATTTCATGTATTATTATACTTAATGTGTAATAATAAGTAACTTTCCAAAAATAGCAGGTTTCCAAAAATAGAAAGTTTCCAAAAATAGAAAGTTTCCAAAAATAGAAAGTTTCCAAAAATAGAACGATACCAAAAATAGAAAGTTTCCAAAAATAGAAAGTTTCCAAAAATAGAAATTTTCCTAAAATAGAAATTACTGCTTAAAATAGATTAGTTTCTAAAAATAGAAAGTTTCCAAAAATAGATCAGCTGCCTTAATTAAATAAGTTTCCATATATAGAAGGTTTCCATGATTAGATTAGCTGCCTGAAATAGATAAATTTCCATATATAGAAGGTTTCCATTAATAGATTAGTTGCCTTATTTAATTAAGTTTCTATAAATAGAAGTTTCCATAATTAGAATTAAGCTGGTTACATAAGCTAACATATAAGTCTAAGTGTTTATAAGATTATTTCTTAGGTCATATGATATAGTGTATAGTTTAATTATTATTTCATGTATTTAATTAAACTATAGGTTAAGCATTTTAATTAAAGTATAACATGTTTTAATTAAAATGGAATAAATTACTTAGGTTAAAATGTGTATTATTATGTATTAATAACATAACCTAAGTCATGTCTAAATTAATTAATTATAGGCATGTTTTAAATAATTAATTAATTATAACTCATAACATAAAATACTTAGGTTAAATTAATATCATGCTAAATTAATAATTAAAATAACCTAAGTCATGGTTTAATTAATATCTCATGTTATTAATTAATTTATATCCTAAGTTCATAATTCATAAAATTAACATGTAGCATAAATCATGATTTAACCAACGAACCATGAATCGGGCATGAACTCGACACCGTACCCCGATCCAAACTCGGGGTACTTGTGCCCCCTTGCTGCCGTGGGTCCCACATGCACCAACCAAGACCAACAATGGTCTTGGTGGTGGCGGCTAAAAGCAAACCGAACCCCCCCTCGGGTTGGTTATACTAGGCGGCCAAAACAAACACCCTCTTATATCATCCTTTGATTTTAATTTACCCCAAAACATGTTAGATCAATGTTTAATTATCATGTTTTAATAAGAATATTAATAACATGTTCATGAAAATAATCAAAGATTTAAAAGAATTAAAAAGAAAGGTTTAGAATGATATACCAATACGTAGCTTGAAAGATGATGAATAAACACGGTTTATAGCAATGATTTTTGTGATCAAGATCAATCAACAACCACCTATGGTGGTCCTTAAGGTGGCGGCACAAAGAGAGACCAAGGAGGATGAGAGAAAACTTTTTTAGGTTAAATGGTTATTTTTATGAAATGTAAAAATGAAATGAAAAGTTACCATAACCCCCCCTTTCATGTAAAAGTCAATGGGCTAAGCCATTTTGGTTAGTGTGCCGTGGGTATGGGGCCCCACATGGGGTACCCGTACCTTTTCTCGTGTCCCGATGTATCGTGTTCGTTCGTGGTTAAACGTGTTCGTGTTTAAAGTGTTTCTGTTTATTTTATCATGTAGTTTATCGTATTCTTAACGCTCGTAATTATATTATATGTATTTACGTAATTATTTTAGTTCGTGTTTTAAAATGGTGATCATGATTTAATTATGTTCACATGAAATATCTATTAACTGTTTATCATGAGTTCGTACGTAATCGATACTTATCATGTCATACACGTATGCACTTGCTTGATTATTAGCACATGAATGTGATCAATACTAAAGAGGGTAAGTTTTAATCTAGGACGTACGATCTTAAAGGCACTATTCATGGTAAAAGCATGCGGGTTTTACATCATGACTCGGTAATAAAAAACGAGGTGACTAGTGGGGGAGTCCCATGCTTATCCTATGTACATATTATCGCTTTCTAATGTAGCTTACGTGTGGGGATTTGTGCCCTTCCAACCTTTGTTCCGTGGTTGTTTGTGAATTGTGGTTTTTAGATCATGATCTTCACGATTGGAGCCTCTCGTGTTCGTTTTATGGGAGCACTCGATCGTTTGCTTTGGAGACTTTCTTAATATCCATGATATATCCTTTTGATGTTCTAACCTTAGGTTTTTAGCACACTTCATAAACGGCTATTAATTTATTGGTTACACCCTTTCCATGCTAGATTAGGCATTCGACTACGTCTCTAGTATGGGGGTGTTTGCACCCCTAGACTCGAAACATTGAGGACAATGTTTAACTTTAGTATGGAGGGTGAATAGATACTTGCCTTGCCAAACCTTCACGCTTTCCAAAGTTTATCTTTTTGTTATCGTTTTGTTACAAAATAAGGCTAAAAATGGCCAAATTTTAAAATTTTTCTAGTTTCTCATAAGTGTTTAAGACACGAATGTAGGTTTTCCGATGGTGAGAATAAGAGTAATTTTTGACTCGACCGTGCGTGTTGAGCACTTAGCTTCGATTCCTTTACTTTTTAGGCTAAGTCTCTTAAATGAGGACGAGAAATGATAGGGTTAATTATAAGTTACTATGCTAAACGTAGAGTACTCGTATTCTTTCAAAAACTCATGTGTTCTCGTTGTTTGCTTATTCTCCCTTCGCATGTAAATATTTTTTGCTTAATAAATATTGACTTAGCGGTTTAGTTAGGATTGTTGGGTTTCTAGTCTTTTCTAGTAGCTTCCGTGTAATTAAATTGGGAAGACATTAAGGTATCGCCAGCGTTACGGTTTTGAAGTATTGGCACCCGAATAATCAAAAGCTTCACCCAATAATAAGATTTCAAGTGCTCACCTAAATCTAGCAAACAATTTGAAGCCCCACAAGGCCTAAAATCTATGCAAAATTGAAAGTGAATCAAGCCTTAATCTTCGAAGCTTTAAAGATCCAAAATTCGCTTTAGCGTGAGGATATACGTCTTTGGCTAATAAAACCACCGATGAGGCGGATAATAAAAGGCAAGGCAAGACCGAAGTCATAATAAAAGCTTCATGGCGAAGTTGAATAAAAGATGGAGGTAAACCAAAGATAATAAGGTCCTTCCGTTAGGGGCGTATAAAAGTCTTGGTAATAAGTCTCATGTTCAAAACCGTTATAAAACCGTGTTTATCGATTCTTCTTGTCAACTTAATTTTTTAACATCGTTGTATATTAGGAGGGGTTATTGATTTGATGATTTTAGTTACACCGTTAGGACTCTATTTTTAGACCTAAATCTCTATTATC
Source organism: Glebionis coronaria (assembly GCA_025667525.1). Taxonomy (NCBI): domain Eukaryota; kingdom Viridiplantae; phylum Streptophyta; class Magnoliopsida; order Asterales; family Asteraceae; genus Glebionis; species Glebionis coronaria. Next base: position 21,590 of record JANFOE010000969.1, on the reverse strand, counting down.
GCATAAGTCAAACAATGTAACCTCGTGAAACATTCAAGACAAAATAAAATATAAGAGATACAACTTAGGAATAATGGGAGGATAAGTACGTGATTAGGGCATATGAGTAGTGTTAGCATTACTAACTTATAATGACAATGATCTAGTTGCACGCTTAGCATGGAATTGGGGTGAAAATCGAGGATGATGAAATTATTTCTAACGAAGCATTCACGTGTTCTTATTCTATGAACCTAAACGTCCCATTTGGCGATGAAAATCATACATTATGTCTAAAACGCAAGTAGTAGTAATAGTAGTAGTATAACTAGTTTATAATTCCAATAAAGTGAATAAAATTGAATTTTGGAGATGCTACGATACTTTATTCTAGCATTGCGTGAGGGCACGGCAATGGTTTAGTATGGGGGAGTGATGAGACTGCTTTTATACATAGTCTCATCGTCCAAATTGAGCTTAAAATGCATTAAATATCATCAAAATACCCAAATATATGCTTGTGTTTGTTTCTTGTGTATTTTAGGTACGGATATTGAGAAAATGACAAAATATCACAAGAATCATGCAAAAACGAACACGGGAAACGAAGCCGCACGATGAACCAAGCCCTAATGAAGAATTTTCCAAAGTCAACCCTTGAAGATTTGAAGAATTATGAAGATTGGTCCTCCAAGTTCGAAGAATTGACACTTTATACCCTTGTATCTTCATAATTACAAGTTTGGTCCCTAAAGTTTGTAAAAACTACAAAAAGGACCCTTAACTTTGAAGAATTGGCAAATTTAGTCCCTCATCAAAACTAAATTGTCAATAATGGTCCTCCAAGAATTCAACAAACAAGTCAAAGCCTTAAAGTATGAAGACATGTCAAAAACAGCCCTTGAAGATTGCCAAAATTGCACTTGTAGTCCTTAAAACAAGTTTCAAAACTTGTTGTGCCAAAACTGCCAATGTCCAAAAGTTGTCATGTGTTATTTAGGCGTTGAGGGCATTTAAAACAACATGAACAAAATTGGAAAAGTGAGGGGTCAAACCTGCCAGACAACCAAACCCCCACTCTCCACTCATAGCACGCCACCTCACCCACCCAACCAATCAAATCCCTCCCACACTCCACGTCAGATCCCACCAAAAGGGTTTATTTAAAAAACGTTTAGGCCTAATTATTTGGAGGTAAACAGATTTTTAAATACCAAATAAGATTAAACCTCAACTGTTTAACCTTCATCCCAGGTATAAACCCTAATCTGATCATGGCGTAAAACAAAGGGGTTTATCCTAACTACTTCCAGATCCTTAATTTACCTAAACCTAATCCTAACCCAATCCCTAGAAAGATGTCACTCTCACTCACATGATCTCTCCAACCCTCCCCTGACCCACACTTTGGCTCCAAGACAAACTCACAGCAGAAAATCAACAACTCACAACAATTTTGTGCTCCCAAAGGATACACCAACGGCCAAGATCATTTTTCACAACTGGCACCTCAGCTACAAGCCAAGATCATCACATGGGTTCTTGGCAAAATTTCAGAATTTGGCATCTTCATGGCATCTTCAAAGAATCTCCAAGGGCAATGAAGGAAGTTTACATACTAGGGTTTTAAGTTTCTTTTTGAATTCTAGAAGCATTTGTAGCCTATATAAGGCACATAGGACTTAGTTTTAAGCTGTTCCTTTTTCTTCTCCTAGGTCAAAACCTTGTAAAGCCATATTTGTTTTGTGAAATAAATTGGTACTGAGTTTGTGACGAGAAAGAAAGAGCCATTTACATTCCTTGCATTTTAATTTTCCAAGTTTAAAGTTTTCAGTTTAATTTTTTTGTTGGTGACTCAAGTTTTGAATTTTTCTGAATTTGGTCCAAGGGTTTAAGCTTGCATCATAAGCCTGATAATCTTGTAGATTATCAAGCTTAAGTGAGGGTTTAAGTTCTTGTTGATTTAGTTTGTAGCAAAGTTTTAAGGGAATCAAAAATTTTCAGTTTTATTTTTTATCAAATAAGCTACAAACAACTTAATCAATAAGCTGGTTTGTTAGCTTATTGACCTTGTGAACAACTCACTTTCTTGTTTTCCTCCTCTCTTAGCAGGTTTACAATATCTTTTTTCTTTTAAGACAAATGTGGTGTGTGTATCAACAGTGACCACTACCACCCACTGTCTACTCTTGCTTACTTGTTCAAGGTTCAGCATAGGCCCCAGTGTATTGGAGGTGGCTAAGCTGCCACTAAGGGACCTGGATGTAGGTCCCTTAAGGTAAAAATCTTGTTTCCTTTTTTCAGTTTTGAAGATTTTCAGTTTATGTGTGATTTGTATGCTAAGTGTTTAAGTGGTGTTTTCTTGGTTGGATATTGCTCATTTAGGTATAATATGCATGTTAGTACTAATTAAAATCAGTTTGGTTAGCTTTTGTATTGATTTGCTTTGAAAATTTGGTTTTTGAAATTTTAAAGGGGTGTTTGGGATTAGGGTTTAACATAGGATTGTTGTTGTTAATCTTGTGTTTAAACTGGTTTTAATCACTCACTAAGTTGCTGTGGGTTGTATGTTAGCTTTGGTTTTAAGTTTGGGTGAGTTTTAAAACAACTTGCATGTTAAAAAAGTGAAAAATAGCTAAAATCCAGTAAACTGCTTGTGTGACTGCATTTGTGTGATTCTGCCATTCAAGTTGCCTAGACTGCTAGATTTTAGGGTCATATAGGATTGTGTATTGGTTGCATGCTGATTGGGTGACTATTGTGCAAGATTTTGGCCTTGGAAATTCATTTTTATGCATGTAACTTGGTTATTTTGTTCATCAGTCAGCAAGTGTGCTTATCAGTAACTTGAATTTGCCATTTTTTGTGATCATTTGTGCCTATACCTGCCTGTTTTTGTGATTGATTTGACTCCTTATACTCCAAAGAGTATAAGGGTGCCCCATTGTCCATCAAATCACCACCAATGTCAAGAATCAAGGCCTCTTGGTTCAATTTTCACAAGTGAATATAACACTTGTGTGTTCATCAGAAACACACTTGTTTCTGGGCACGTTTTTACTTTCCTAAGCTTAAATCTTGTTAACTTTGATTTGTGTTTGTGTTTTTGTAGTTTAAAGAGTATAAGGTTTGTGTTTTTAAAAGTTAAAAAAAAAATAATAAATACCAAAAAGGACGTGGCCAGGACTCGAACCTGCGCCACTCCTCCCACAACCAAACGTGTTAACCATCTGCGCCCTAGGGACTTTGACTGATAAGTCTCATTTCATTATATACTTAAGGGTTGTTTGATTTGTAGCTTATTTGATTAACAGCTTTTAAATAAGCTTATTCAAGCTTATTTCTTTTAGGTTTTCACTGTTTAGCATTTTTCCTAGGATTTTATAAGGGTTTTTGACTTTTCATTCCAAAAAGTTTATTTTTCCCATTATTAATTAATTTATTAGGATTATTTTAAGTTTTTTTATTTTAGAAAGTCATTAAAAAATAGAAAAATGTAATTTAAAAATCTGAAAAAATAGTTTTTAGGTTTTGAATTACATTTTTGAGGTTTACAGCTTTTTAAGTTTTCAATTTAGCTTATTTTTGATTTTATAGGATTTTAGGGTTTTTATCCAACTTTAAAATTTAATATAAAATTATTAAACAGGTTTCAGAAAATTTGGATTGCATTTTTGTTTTAGTTACATTATTTAGGATTTTTGGTAATTTTTTAGAATTATTTAGTGAACTTTGAATTTTTTGATTATTTTAATATTATTTTATTATTAAAAATTGAAGTTTTATTTTTTTAGTTTTTACATTTTTCCTAGGTTAAGGACACTTAATTAGGAGTTTTGTCACTTTCCAAATATTTTTAAGACTTTTCAATTAATTTCTAGAATTAATTTAAGTTTTAATAGATTTTAATAGTTTTTAAGTGTTTAAAAATAGTTTAATTTGGTTTTAAAATTTTTAAAAATAGTTTTTAGCTTAATTAGGATATTTTTGAGGTTTACAAACTATTAGATCTTGTTTAAGGATTTTTAATAATTAATTGTGATTTTTAGGGCTTTAATTAGCATTAAAAAGTCATTATCTAATTAATTAAAAGGTTTAGCAAGTTTGGATTTTTTGTAAACTCTTGGAATATTATTGGGTATTTTTAGAAATTTTTAGGAATTTTTAGGTTAAAATTTTAATTTTGGGACTATTTACGATTTTACGTATTCGCCTTTTTCGTCGTAGTTTAATTCGTTTTCGTAACCGTCTTTTCTTTCTCATTTCTATTCTCTTTTCTTCTTGTTAATAAAATCACAAACAAAATCAATTCATTACACAACACACGTGCCTCCTCGAGAACGAACTTACTTAGGGTCATTCACACACAGTTTTCCTAAATCGTCGTGCACACTTGCCCTATTTATTGCTCTTTTCCTAAAGAGTGGTAAAAACTCCTACATCACCGACATTTCAGAAAATAAATTTATCCGTGAATATTATTTTGGAGTTTTAAATTTGTGTTGGTTCATAAACTCACAAATTTACGAGAAGAGACTAGGACTTACGATTTTATTTTAACGTCCTTTACGACTAAACCGGAAACCTTAGGATTACGTATTTACGTTTTCGAACTCCGTTTTTGATGAGACAATTTTTATTAGATTCGTTTTGTGCCGTTGATTCATAATTTATAACAACGTTTTTCGTAAAACGACCCGAGGGCACGCAAATCGAGGAAACTGGAATCGAGGAGTACCCGTAATTAAATGGGGATGAGACAAGAATAAACTTGTCCCACCCCCACTCTTGGACGGCAAGAGTAAGCAAACGAACACCCTTGGTTTCATTTTTATGGACACTTGTCCATTAGCTTAACTTGTAAGCCTTCCACCACAAAACCACCAAAACTAAACAACTTGCTTTCATTCCCTCTCATGCAAAACTCACAACTCTCTCCTCCCTTCTCTCTAGATGTCGTCCCATCCTCACCAAAAACACCCTCACTTGATCTTGATTCAACCACAAATCCTATGTTATTTACATATATGATGATGCCCTTTCGAAGCCCTATTGATTTGTGGTGATTATAACATCCAAGGAGGAGTTTCTATAGAGTCTTAGGGTTGGTTTTCCACAAGGAGTTCTTGAAGATTGGTGGTCTTGAAGACGGTCTTGGTTTATCACAAGTTTCTCCATCAAAATCCATGTCTTGATCATAACCTACATCATCATGGTGGTATAAAGATTGTCCTCCCCATCCTCTTGTTATTTTGATTATGTAATCATGTATTTTCTTCTTAAATGTATATATGTATGATGATATATGATGATGAAAATATTATGTGGGGATTTGGTGTTGATAATCATGGGTAAAAAGATGAAAAACTATATGTAAAAATGGGTAATCTTGCTTAATTTAGTAGGCTGTATAAAAATAGTAAATAATCATGTGATGAACTGATAAAATGGCTTGAATAGATTAATATACATTAAGCTATGAGTCTTGTACACATGTGAGAGTTGGCCATGCAATGGAATCATTAGGATGAGTGAGATATGATCAAAACAAGTTTAGAGTACCAATCTGAATAGTCAGTTTTGGACGGACTGTTAAGGATATTTAGATTTGGATTGAGCAGTAGCTAAAACTAAGTTAATTGTAGCACATATCATATAGTTTATGGTGTCCAAAAATGAGCTTCTATCTTCTTGTAGAACTAAAGATATGGTAAAAATGGTGAAAGTGAAAGTAAAAATCAGATTTTGGGAAATTAAAGTATAATAGTATTATATAAGCACTCAAATAAAAATAGTATAAAATGTGAATTAAAACCCACTAACTTGTATAATACATTTATATAAATATGTATAAGGATAAATAAATGGACATTTTATAAAAATGGTAGTTTGATAAGTTTTATAAGTTATAAAACTATAAACATGATTTTTACGACTTTTTCGGCTATTACCATAAAATTAACATTTTTGTTAAATAAAACTTAGACGGTTGAACCCGTCTAATGTAAACTTTTATAAACTCATATACTGATATATAAACATATATAACAAGTAAAAACCGATAAAACCCGAACTATAAAACATACGGACATTAACGGGCTAAGTTAACGTTATTGGACTAATAATACAACAAAATGGGCTAAAACACTTATAAACTTATTTATTGGGCTTAACCCATTTGGGCCCAACATGTAAAGTATAAATACTGATAATACAAGTATGAAATGTATTAATACAAGTTAATGAACTTATATAGGCTTATTGGACCTAAAACACGTAAATAGGTAAAACTAGTAAACTAGTATAAAAGTTATCGACACATAACACTAAAATGAGTAAATGAGAATATGTAAACCCACTTGATCATCATATATATATAATCATCATATGTATACATAATTTTTATTTTTATAAAGTCATTGGACATGAGTCTAAGACGAGTATTATTTGTCTAGGTTTTCGTGATTGAAGCACGTACCGTACATTCGAATTGCTGATAACCCACTTTCCCACATCAACGTGAGTTCATAGCCTCGCACTCTTTTAAATGTTTTTATGAAATGTTTTATAAACCCGCGAGGGAGATAACATGTTAGTTTTTATAAAATAGGACACTAGTTGTCCCGATTGTCTGTTTATTGATTTGGACCCGAATGATTGTATGACCCGATGAATGATTATATGACCCGATAGATGAAATTAAATGGATTATTAAAGTTAGGTTATGTCACTAAAAGTCCCATTAGCATGAATTGTGAAATACCGGGATTTGGTAGACGCTTATGCATATAATAGTACTATTTGGCGACGATCACCCCAGTTCGCGCCTTGACGGTTGATCCCCGTCGTGCCACATTGATTGGTAAGCGAATTTATGTATGAGAAGATTTCCATAGCGTGACCTTTGTGACGACACGCTAATTTAGATGGGCAAATTGAGTTTCGGGCTAGCTACCCATTGTTTGGTTTAGTAAGGTAACAATTTCATGCGGCTTGTAATAATCCAATTAACGAAATACTGCTATATGCACCGAATTACGATATATTGCCTGACTAGCAATATGGGGTCTTATTATTGATTTTATGTTCGTGTTTTGGTTTTACATAACCATATTCATGTAACGATTTTTATTTGGCTTATACAATGTTATAAAACGTATTGTATAATATTTTTAAGACATTGGTTCGTATAATGGATTTGAAGACGAAAGCCTATATTATGATTTGACAAGGATTTGTATAAAATGTTTTTTTCTATTTTATGGCCTATTACAAAGATTTGTACAAAATGATTTTCGGTAATAATTTTATACCGATGTTATATTGATGGATTTTATTAAACTCTATGAATTCACTCGGCGTTATCGCTGACCCTTTTCTTTTAACATGTTTTATCTCAGGTACTTGAAGGTAATTCTCGGGAAGACAACAAGAATTCATGGCCCGCACTTAAATAACAATTTCCGTTCAAATCTTTTGTAAAATTGTATGAAATGACCATGACTTGGGACCTATGTAAATTTGATATTTATGAATGGAAATGCTTTATTATTAAACGACGCGATTTTTTTATGAGTTGTCTATGATGTGAGTAATGTGCTATCCCGTAACACCAACGAGTCTTCCGCTGTATTGAGTTGTATAAATTTGGGGTGTTACAAATGTAAATAGTTAATAAACTTTTATTTTATCTTGTTTAACATGACTCAATTATCGATCGGGATTTATAAAATGAGATTTAAGATTCGAAATTATTACCGTTGCGTTAAAAATACTTGTTCCACGGAAATAGATTATTTATACGACTAGTAACTCATAAATCACTTACAAATCCATTTAAATATTAATTATCCTTCGGGTTTCTCACCAAAGCGCAGTTTTAACGAAAAATGAACTTCAACTAAATTTATTCGTGTTTTTAACAGTTCTTATTGAAATAAAAATATTAAATAATTTAATAAATCATTTTATTACAAATCTCAGGACAAACAAATATAAAAACTTAATATTTAATGTGTCGATACGCAGACTGTGCCATTATCAGATTTTGTCAAAGTATGTCTTGTTTTCAAATCCGATAAGTTTATTAGCGCTCAAAATTAATTTTGAATAATAATGAATACAATTTATTATTATTTATAATAAGGAAAATTCTCTGGTGTTACATCATCCACGTGGTATTTTGAGTTTTGTCCTCAAAACTCGTTTGTTTTTACCTAGTTAAGAAGTGTCAAGAAAAGGAAAATACGATGTTGTGATAGAAAGTTAAGTCGAATATACTTAAACCGGTCATTTTTAATTCTCCTCAGATTTTAGTTTGTGTTGTTCACATAAGGTTGTGTCGGAAAGCAATGGGTAAAACTGGATTATATCTGAAGGGTTCAATATGTCAATTTGACAAAGCGGTAACATTTCATAGAACATATAAAGACGGCTAGAAGCAAAGAGTTCGACAAGTCGCCAACATCTTAAATATCGGTAAGGGTTCATAGAATAAACAGCGGACAATTAGAAGTGAAGAATTTATCAAGTCATCGACTCTGAAAAGTCAAGATAGGGTTCATTGCAGTCAACTCGTTAGGCTCATGCTGATCGGAGTTCATGAAAAAAATTAGTGCAACAATTCACGACTCGAATAAGGATTCAAGAATCTTTCGTCAAGCATAATAATGACAACGATAAAAGGACAAAATAGCGATTAAATCCACGAAGGAACCGTGAGTTAAAGAAACGCATTCCATAACTTGAATAATAAAATAATAATATAAATACTAAGTCACGTCAGATGCGCTTAAGCCTATTTGTTTATAATTCACATTTACACACAAAGGTGTCCCAATCTATGTAAATATAAATAATAAACCTTTAGTTAAGCGATTTATAACCTCTTTATTCAAATGTAAAGGCGTCCCAACCCATTTAAATAAAGACCTCATAACTCATCTTACTAAATTATTCTCGACAAGAGTTACCATCGAAATAGATAAAATATCTAAGAAAGAGATACCACCAAGAGAGTTTACAGTCGGTTTATATACACATTCCGTATTCAAACGTCCCATACCATCTCAATATGGAACCATAAATAAGCTTTTGGTCTGGTGGCTTATGATTTCACATTTGGACGTCCCATACCATCTAAATACGAAATCATAATTAACTTATCATCAGGAGACTCATTTTTCATATTTAAACGTCCTATTCCATTTAAATATGAAATCATAAGTACCCTGAATGGAGTCCCACCGCACCATTCAGACAGGCAAACTATCCAAATGATATCACATAAAATTACATCAGATAACCAAAACGAGACACCGACCAGTTACACTCCACTAATAGACGTTTGCGATACCGAGAGTGTAGACGTGTATGGAGTGTAGGGTCATAAAAGGTAATCAAGAGGATAATATATCATAATAGTTACCAGTGGCAAAATCTCATTGAAAATAGTTAAAATCTTTAAAATGTTATTAGATGAAATTAACAAAAGCAAGCGCAGGAGTCGTCAATGAGTTTCTTTCCATAAATAGACGTCCAAATTCATAAGTGGGAGAAATAAATGTCAATCGCGCAATAACATGCGCAATAACACGTACCAAACAAAGAACTCGTACATAATATAATGATATATAATAATAGTTATCAAATAAATGAAGGATCTAGCCGATTACATGAGTCTCACTCATCACCGAGGAAGACTCGCAAATAAGTACGAATGTATATATAAACAATCGTAACTACGTAAAGCAAATAGTCAGGTAGCAGCGTATAGAGTAATCATAAACAAATGAGGCAATGATCTTGTTATATTTACTTCATATGATATCTTACATTCATAACATATTATCAAGTAATAGCGAACAACACTAGCGGCGACCTAAACATATTACTATAGTTCAGGCGTGAACAAATAAAACACATAAGCATATCACGTATGTCACTTGCCAATCATGTGCTTAATTTTATAGATAAAACATGGTTTATCGAAATCATATAGTCATAAGTAATATATTATACTTAAGCACAAATATTTATTTTTGACTCGACGGAATTTAGACAACCTTTCGGCGTAATTTTTAATTTACCCAAATTTAAGTTAGTAAATTTCTCAACACGCTTTATATAGAAAATCCGACAGCCTTTCGGCGTCTTTCAAATTTTGCAATTTTTAGTAATTACCCAAATCTCGATCTAAATTCCCATATTTTCAACACTTTCTCAAATCACAATCAACTCATAATTCATCTTTCCGCAAAATACACACTTACGACGTTCAAGTAGTAACAATCGCCAATTAAGTCCAGTACACGCTTTACCATTTTCAAAACATTTCCAAACATTTACAACAATTAGTACTTAATTTGACACTCAAAATAATTCGGTTTAACTCGAAAACGTCATTTCGACCATTTTTAAATTATAAACAGCAAACGCATTTTCAGTTTTTGTAAAAATTAAGTTTTCTGACAACAATATTCAAACGACCATATCTTACTCATTTTAAATCCGATTTTAGCTTATAATGTATCAAAACGCTTATATCAACTTATATTTTCATAATCTTGTACTAACATAGTCTCGAAACAAATTTCATAACCCTTTAAGCTCAATATCAAATTCAGATAGAATGCATAACTTTTGTAAAAATACATTTGACCACTTTTAAACGCACCTAGTTATAGTAACACTACTAGTTTGTACCCAAAACTAATAAACACCAATAATTCACCAAGAACACATTTATATTCGTAGATTCTATAAATGAAACAACATATATTTTTATAAAAACTATATTTATATTCATAAAATATATGAATTTCCACGTTAAAATGTATATATCTAAAAGATAGCATGTATAAAAATAATTTACTTCCTTTATTTTCAAGAAAACACATGATAAGGCAATATTTCTATGGCGCGTAAAGTAATCGCAAAATAAAGTCATGCAGAAGTATATAAAGTAATAGTAAAGACACAAGTCAAGCATTCATATATCGGCGCATATAGCAACCAGTATGTAAGGAAACCATTCATATAATAGCGCATGAAGAAATCACAACATGTAAAGTAAACATTTATATAACAGCGGAACGAGATATCACAAACATGTATGGCAAGTATTCATATAGCAGCGGATAAGTAATCGTATCATGTAAAGCACATATTCATATACATGCTTAAAAGTGTCAACACAGAGGTTGGCGAGTTCATAAGTTTTATTAAAATGTTTATGTCGCTTTAAAAGTTTACAAGGACAACTACTAAAAGTAGTGTCACAAAAACGTTCAGGAATCCAGAGTTTCACAATAAAGAGACATTACAACAAAGTTCGGTCATAAATCAAAGTTTAGAGCTAGCATAACAGTTAACATAAAAACTTCAATTCATACACAAGTTGTAGTTCATGCTCACCGTTCATTTCAGTTCGGTTTTTAGGTTCATGAACTCATTTACACCCGAGTTAATTCAGTAGCCACGGTCAATATACATAACAATGTCATATTCTCGGATCATGTCAGTATCACAATCGAGATCACATATTAGAACTATAGCAATAAGCATATGAGCATCATACCAAACCAACATATAAGTATCATATCAAACCTGCATATGAGTATCATACCAAACCAACATATAAGTATCATATCAAACTAGAATATGAGTATCATATCAAACTAGCATACAAATATCATAACAGACCATCATATAAACATCATATCAAACTAGCACACAAGAATCATATCAGGCCAGAATGTAAACATCATTTCAAACCATCATATAAGTGTCATATAAAAACCACATGCGTGAATCACGTCAATACCACACTTAAGGATTAGATCAATCCACGTACAATAATCCTATCATATCTCATGCAGGAATCATGTCAGAATCACATAATAAATTCTTGTCAAGAGCATTTCATTACTATAGTCAAGATTCATGCCGATATCACAATTAAAATTCATATCGGACCAATACATGATCGCAGTCAAGATTCATATCAATATTCATAGCAAGATCAAAGTCAAGATTCACATTCAAGATTCATAGCAAGATCAAAGTCAGGATTCACATTCAAGATTCATAGCAAGATCAAAGTCAGGATTCAATTCAAGATTCATAGCAAGATCAAAGTCAGGATTTACATTCAAGATGCATAGCAAGATGGACCGCAAAAGTTCAGTTCAAGTACCCAAGGCAACTATAGGAGATATAGTTCCAAGTGTAGGATAAATCGGGCATTTCAGTGTTTATGATAGCGCTAAGCTCATGATATCGAAGCTAATGATCCCGTACGTACACCACAATGTACATATAAGTTGCCCCAAGTGGGGGTCTAGCCAAGACTATCCGAGTTCACACAAATGATATACACCCGTCCGGCGTCAGAATGCCCGAGTGGAGGTTGTCAAGCCTCAATAGATCTATCCATAACATAAGAGCTTACTCCAGCAGAGTAATTAACGATTCATGATGGTGGGGACTATGGGTAACACTACTTAGGCTAATCATAAACGAAGTTCACTAGAGTGTTCACAGAATTCAGTTCTTTTGCGTCCACAAGCAAGCACAAGCAATCATTTTACTTCAAAGTATTAAACATACAAGGCAGTTTATCAGGAGCTATGGGATAGCTTAGATATTCACAAGTATAAATCATAAATAATCCGGAATGTATAAACACACATGTCATGTAAGCAATCCTATAAAGTACAAGCACGTACGCAATATAAACAATCTTTAAAAAGATATCACCACGTATCTATCACAATAACACTTGGAAAGTATATACATGTATATCGTAAACAATCATTGAAATGTACAACACACATTTGACAACGATAAGCATGTGTCTCCCCCAAAAGAGATTCAAAACATTTATAAAGCGATTTGAAAATAAAAATAGGGGGCACGAACTCACATCGATGTTGTAGAACAATTAGCAGTGACGTGAATACAAGAGCAGTGTAGCGTAGGCTGGAACTGCTCGACACCGGAAGTCACAGTTCATCTTATCGATCGTCTCTCATCATCCTAAATCGATTCATCCAAGATTTCCCGATGAAAGGTTTCTTCAATAACGTCGGTTCGTAAACCGCTTAAATCCCATATCGAAATCGTTCGATAACCGGTTCAATAACTGGCTCAGTAATCAGTTCAGTAATCGGTTCGGTAAGGTGAAGCGGAGGATACCACCATGTATGTAATATATATACCTAATATAAATTACACACGAAGAACGGAACATGTGTATATAGTTCATAGGTTGAATTATATAACAAGAACAGACAACGCACGGGTAACTCAGAATATACATGACATGCGACATGTACTAGACTGAAGAAGCTGACAACAAATGAATAAAATACTCCAAGCATATAATATCTTGAAATTAAAATAAACATAAATAATTCGACACACTTTGAAAATCATCTATGAATTAAATAACGATCGTTTTATAAAAGGGAGCACGCGTTTCAGAGTTCCAAATGAAGTCTCAAAAGTATATATAATAATTATGATTTTATAAAATAATATTTTATAAATGGTCACTTTCTTTACTGGTCCGTTTAATATTCCAAAAGCGTTTTAGTTTTTATATAACATTTATGAAAATAATAAATATTAAATTTATAAAATTTCGGCATGACCTATTCGTTTATACAACGTTCCCCGTAATCACAAAACATGACATTTTCAATTTCACAATCAATCCGTATTTCAATTATCCACATATGTCTTTATGTCAAATTAATCGTTGTCGAATCACAAACAATAAATAAAATGAATTTACCAATAATCAAGTCGAAATCAAATCAACACTTCCAACCAAACACCCCTAAAACTGTCACAAAACCCTTATCCAAACGCCCCTGGTTGGGCTGTTAAATACGTTGCCAAACACCCATAAACTGATTTTTATCACATAAAAATCCCTTAACGGTTGTTAATCATTACCAAATAATACTAACGGTCGTTAATTTACAAAAACCAACATAGTATCATTTTCGGATCTATACACATCTCACGGGAACACTAACAATCAAAATAAAGATTATAACAATTACCACGAGCCCAACACCTTTTGGGTGCGGCTGTGGCTGTGACAAACGCACAAAAACGCCGTGTTTGGTGGCTGTTTTCGGTGGTACACTAACAACAAACACACAATGAACCATGAACACCCCTATACGGCTGGTCAACATGAAACAAACACCACAATCGTAGTGGTGGGGTTTAGACAGCAGATCTGAGTCATAGTGGTGAGGACGAGATGATGATGATGGTCGATGTGGTGGATATGGTGTTGCAAGGTGGCAGATCCAATGAGTCGTGATGGTGGAGCGGCTAGTGTAGCAGCCATGATGGTGGTTCATGGATCAGGTGGTGGTTATGCGGTTATAGTTGAAAAATCATACAGATCTATGGTGGATCAAAAAGGGTGACGGTGGGTTTGTTTTAGGAGGGTGCGATGGTGGTTTTTGTTTTGTGGTGGCAGCGTAGTGGTCAAACCACGGTTGTGATGATGGTGGAACGAGTCACGATGGTGACGGATGTATGTCGGATCTGATGGTAGTCATGGTGTAGGGAAGTGGTGCGAGTGGCGGCTGTTGGTGGAGTAGTTGAGGTCGGCGGTTGCACAAGGTGGCCGAAAATGGTTTAGATGATAGATCGGGTAACAGATCGGGTTGATCGGGTGGTGGAGAGTATAATGGAGCTTGGCCGGAGTTGGCCGGAAATAATGGCGGCGGTGGCCGGAAAAGTTTTTCGGCGGCTGGAGGTTGAGTGGGAGAGAAAGAGAGAGTTATATTCTTTTTAGGGTTTGTGTGTGTTTTGTAAAATAGGAAAAATGAGAGAAAAATGTGTAAGTTTAGTATATATATTAATAAAATGAAAGTAGTTAAATTTAATGGTAAGTTGTATATAGTTGAGGGTTAACAATGTAAATAGTTAATAAACTTTTATTTTATCTTGTTTAACGTGACTCGGTTATCGATCGGGATTTATAAAATTAGATTTAAGATTCGAAATTATTATCGTTGCGTTAAAAATACTTGTTCCACGGAAATAGATTATTTATACGACTAGTAACTCATAAATCACTTATAAATCCATTTAAATATTAATTATCCTTCGGGTTTCTCACCAAAGCGCAGTTTTAACGAAAAATGAACTTCAACTCAATTTATTCGTGTTTTTAACAGTTCTTATTGAAATAAAAATATTAAATAATTTAATAAATCATTTTATTACAAATCTCAGGACAAACAAATATAAAAACTTAATATTTAATGTGTCGGTAAGCAGACTGTGCGATTATCAGATTTTGTCAAAGTATGTCTCGTTTTCAAATGCGATAAGTTTATTAGCGCTCAAAATTAATTTAGAATAATAATGAATACAATTTATTATTATTTATAGTATGGAAAATTCTCTGGTGTTACAAGTTCAACTATACCTACAAACATTAAGCAAGCCATGAGTGATCATGTGTGGATTGAATCAATGCAAGAAGAAATTCATCAGTTTGAACGCCTAAATGTTTGGGAACTTGTTGACAGACCCTATGAAATTTCACTGTTAGATTTCAAATGGATCTGGAAAAACAAACTGGATGAAGAACAAACCATCATCAAAAACAAATCTCGTCTTGTGGTTAAGGGATATCGTCAACAAGAAGGGATAGATTTCGATGAATCATTTGCTCCAGTTGCTCGTTTGGAAGCTGTCATGATTTTCCTTGCTTATGCTGCACATAAAGGCTTCACGGTTTATCAGATGGACGTTAAAAATGCTTTTCTCAACGGTCATTTGAAGGAAGAAGTATATGTGAATCAGCCGGAAGGGTTCATTGATCCTCATCATCCTGACAAAGTCTACCGTCGCAAGAAGGCAGTATATGGACTCAAACAAGCTCCAAGGGCGTGCACGATGAATTATCAAACTTCTTGGTATCCAAAGGGTTCTCCAAAGGTTCCATTGATCCTACTCTCTTTATTAATAAATATGGGGGATGACATATTGTTTGTGCAAGTTTATGTTGATGACATCATTTTTGGTTCTACGAACCCAAAACTTTCAAAACGTTTTGAAAAATTAATGCACAACAAATTTGAAATGTCAATGATGGGGGAGCTAAAATTCTTTTAAGGCCTCCAGATTCATCAATCCCCACGTGGTATCTTTATTAACCAAGCTAAGTATGCTCAAGAGATACTTAAAAAGCATGGTATGCAATCATGTGCTCGCGTTGGTACATCATCGTCGACCAAATCCATAGATGCTAACTTGTACTCATATCCCGTAGATCAAACGCGATATCACAGTATGATCAGGTTTCTTATGTACCTTACAACCAGCAGGCCTGATATTCATCATGCCACATGCCATTGTGCACGATATCAAGCCAGACCTACTCAAATGCACCTCAAAGAGGTTAAACGGATCTTTCGGTACCTTAAGAATACCATTCACATGGGACTCTGGTATCCGAGGGAAACCGGTTTTCATCTAACAGCTTTTTCAGATTCTGATCACGCAGGTTACCTTGATAGTCAAAAAAGCACTTCTGGCAGCGTACAATTTCTAGGGGAAGACAAGCTTGTGAGATGGTCGTCAAAGAAGTAGGATTACACTTCGCTCTCATCAGCTGAAGTAGAATATGTGGCTCTATCCGCGTGTTGTGCTCAAGTCCTCTGGATGAGAACTCAACTCACGGATTATGGCTTCCGCTTTGATAAAATACCAATGTATTATGACTCAAAGTCGGCCATAGCTATCTCTTGCAATCAGGTTCAACACTCCCATACCAAGCACATCGCAGTTAGATATCACTTCATCAAGGAACAAGTGGAGCGTGGTATCGTGGAATTATACTTTGTTAGAACTGAATACCAGATAGCAGACTTGTTTACAAAATCCCTATCCCAAAATAGGTTTCAGTATCTCGTTGGTCGTCTTGGTATGAAGTATATGACTCCTGAAGACTTGGAAGTTTTGGCAAATGAAGCAGCTTGATATTCTCTCATAATGACTTCTAAGCACATCACAGCTTAGGACTCAGACATCAAATAAGGAAAGTTTACCACTGATTATAACATATCCTTCCCAAGGAGAAATTCAACTTTCTTGTTCATGAGCTTCTCATAAAAACATTCTAAGTTTTTAAGTTCATGAAAAACAATTTCTAAGTAAATTTCAGCTTAGAACTCTAACTTTAACTTAAGGAAAGTTTATCACGGATGATAACTTATCCTTCACAACGAGAAATTTATTTTTCTCGGTCATGAGCTAGTCACAAAACAATCAAAGTTTTGAGCTCATGAAAAACGGACCCGCAAGGGAAATTTAAGTTTCAGTGCGCTTTCCGAAAGCAATAGAAGAGAAGTCTTCTATCATGACTATTTTAAAACCGTTGAACATAATTTTTCAAGAATTTCTCAAAAGATTTTTCTAAATCTTTCAAAATTGTGTGTTCAACACTCCCTTCCTCATAATATGGTTTTTATACATCAAAAATGTCATATGTTATTTTGATCAATTTTTAAGGGGGAGCTTTTTAAAATCAAGCTTTTAATGTTGTTGGGTACATCTCTAAATTTGTCATATTTTATGTATCCAACACATTCCGAAAATGATATAAAATTGTCAAATGTAATATATTATACCGTAAAAGGCATCTTATCTCCTTACCTTAACATATTTTGTAGTGTCATTTCTCCAAAAAATTTTCCAATTTTTGTCTCAAGACACACATATATTGTTGAGGGGGAGCGACCCGACTACAAATGTTCCATGATTCATGCATGCACACATTTTTCTCTCCCGTCGATTTTTAGAAAATTGTCATATTTTAATCAAATTGGTATCTCTAATATTAAATTTTTATATTAGAGATAGGGGAGAAAATATGATTAAAATCTAATAAATCGCAACATGTGATCTTCAAGACTCAAGTGCAAATCTTTCCTTCACATGCTAAACTATTTCGTATATCGATACATGTGTGTACGGGGAGCTTTTCAGAAATATAAAACTTTCAACGTGTTAAAAGTTTCGATTTATATCAAGCACTTTGAATGGATTTCAAGGGTTTTATGGTTACGATCTATACCCAAAACAACCTACTATCCATGACGGAACGATGGAGTCAAAAGTTGGTTTAGGATAGGAAACTAAGTCCTATGATCCAACCAGAACCGGAGGGATCTACCTAAGGACATGCCATAGATAGAATAGTTGTCCTTAGGATAGATGGAGTTGAATGAAGCTGAATGCGGACCAACTACTTAAGTTAGCACTAGAACAACCACAACTAGGTGCTAGTGATGACGTATTGGTAAGCATTGAAGGAGTTGAATATTCTATGCAACTTAGGCGGAAACCGGGTTAACACATCTTTTGAAGACAAGTGTCATGGACCCAGTGATGCAATGCACAACCCTTCACCAGCCATTCGAGTTTCTCTCAAAAGAAACTTGTCTCATTGTCACGGAGATCAACACGTATCTATTGACTTTCTCACTCCGAGTTAATATTGGAAAGGTGGCAGTCTGCTCCAGCCTCCGATTACCAAAATGCACTTATCGAGTCTAGAGCCCAAAAGAGATCAATCTATCATCTCATTAGGAAACAATCGAGGCCTACGCATTATCCTTGTGATATTGCCAAAACATCTGAGTGATACGATTCACAATGAAGATAGAAATCCTGCTTAAGCCAGCGTTAAACAAGCTCATGGTAGGTAACTTGTACGATTCTACACGAATCAAACTTGTGAGAACTGGAATGCAACTAAGTTTAAATTCTTATGTGATTTAAACTTGATTCCAGGTTTCTTTGCAAAATCCGTGTGATCTTGCTAGAACGTTCAGAGTGACACTCTTTAGTGTTCACATTGACGAATGGAAATCCTTCTAGTGTCAACCTCAAACAGCACTGCGGTAGGTGACATGCAAGATTCTCTAAGAATCGAGTTTTGTGACAAACTGGAAAGCAACAATGGTGCGATTCTTTTAGAATCAAACTTGTTCCAAGAATTCTGAATTGACGACTCTAATCAGAAGGATAATTAATCCTTATGATTCACTCTTTACGTTCGCAGTCT